>JARGYO010005562.1:5848974-6173225 GCA_029206835.1 Rana muscosa
AGAAATGTGGGATAGAGGGAGAGAAAGATAGAGAGAGAGAGAGAGGGAGGGAGAGAGAGAGAGAGAGGGAGAGAGGGAGAGAAAGAGAGAAAGGAGAGGGAAAGAGAGAGGAGAGGGAAAGAGAGAAGGAGAGAGAGACAGGGGAGAGAGAGAGAGAGGGAGAGAGAGAGAGGGAAAGAGAAAAAAAATGGAAAAAGGTAGAGGAAGAGAGAGAACGGGAGAAAGAGGGAGTGATATAAGGAAAGAAAGTGGAAGTGTGGGATAGAGGGAGAGAGAGAGAGAGAGAGAGAGAGAGAGAGAGAGAGAGAGAGAGAAGGGAAAAAGGTAGAGGAAGAGAGAGAAAGAGGGATAGAGGGAGAGAAAGAGGGAATGAGGGGAAGAGAGAGCAAGAGAGACAAAGAGTGATAGATGGATAAAGAAAGGGAATGAGGGAGAAAGAATTAAAAAATATATATATATATATATACCAAGAGTACTAATAAGATAATCTTGCATGGGTTTGAAAAATTCAAATCAACTTGTCTTGTGTAATCTAGGAAATAATAAAAAATATATAATAAAATTATATGTTGTATTAAAATATATGTTTTTTTTTTTTTACAAGATGTGATATGTTTGTTATATTAGAAACAAAGTGAGAAATATATATATATATATATATATATTTATATATATATATACACACACACACACATTATATATATATATATATATATATATATATATATATATATATATATATATATATATATATATATATATATATTACACACACACACCAAAAATATACCTTCTAAAAGTATATAAAAAATAAAATAAAAATATATATTTTTTTAAGTTATTTGTATTTATAGACAATAAAAGACATATGCACACACGCAAACATTCAACACATGACAAAGACCTAAAAAATTATTATAAAATTATTAATAAAAATAAAATGTTAAATTAGATCTATAATAATATGAATTTTCTTTTTAAAAAAACACAAAATATGTAGAAGGATAGAATGTTTTTTAAAAATTATTTATTAATAAAATATTTTTTTTTTTTTTTTTTATGATTAAGCATAAAAAAAAATATTGAATATAAACGCACACACATAAAAAATTCTAAATTTAGAACACTTATTAATACATTTTACATTATAAATTTATATAAATGTGATCAATATACATACCTGTAAATATATGCAAGTAAACGTGGAAGAAACTGATGATCTGTTCCTTTCTTTGAAGACAAACAAATAAAAATTACCTTTAAAAAAAAAATATAAGTTAAAAAAAAATTACAATGAATGAAAACATAAATAGACATTGAACATATATGTATAAAAATAAAATTGCTTACCTTTCAAGTAATTGGCAAAGATAAATCGATAATCAAATTTTTCGATGAGATGATTGGTATCACGTCCTTAACCTCGTGTCCGCAGGTGTATAATGGCAAAATACACCCGCGTGCCCTTATCTAAAATGGCGGAATTAGATCCGCCCCCCCCTCGTCACGTGACCGACCGGCTAGACGAGTCACGTGACGATACAATTATCGTGAGATCTCACTGGAAGGAAGCTGGGCAAGTTGATCCCAGGAGGCACTGCGGGAATAGGACGTAGGAAAGGACACGCCTACTCCCGCGGGAGAGAATACCGGAAGAAGCATCTTCTAAATCATTTATTAGGAAAACTATAAAGGATAAAAAAAAAAGGTTAGTGATCGGGTTATGTACTTGCTAAGCGCAAGTAATGTATTTAAAGTCGATTATGTGGGTGACACTCCGCTTTAAGTGCACACATATCACATTGGATTGTGCTGTGGCCATCCGGCTTTCCTTTGGCTCTTTCCCTTTGTCCTTGGAAGGTTTTCCCGCCTCAACCCCGGGGAGATACCTATGACCCCCACCAATTCCCATGCAGAGGTTGGACCCAGTCTTGGGTTGATTTGTAAGTTACTAACTTGTCGCCATTCCTTTGGAAAATAACCTTTTTTTTCCCCTTTTTTGAGGGCATTTTTTAATTGTTTATATTTCTTTGCAGTTATATTGTCGCACTACCCCCCTGATGAGTGGCTGTAACGCCATGAAATGCATTGAGTGCTATTATATACCAAGATACACTTGGTCTCTTAATGCATATATGTCTGTATTTATTGTTTATGTCATGTCAATTTATTTTTGCAATTCATGCTATGAGCAGTATAAACCAAGTGTAAGTCATGTGACTACCAATTTATATCTATTTTGATATGAATTTTAGACTTTAATAAACAATGAATTTATCTGTTTTACATATATGTCTTTACTCTATTTGAACTGCCGGGCCTCATTCAAAGTCCCATTTTTTCTCCTTTCCTGCAACTTATATCAGGGATGGAGGCCCGCCATTTGGCTGTGCCAGGTCACGCCCTCCTTCATTGCATAACTAATTGGGTGGAAAACACCCGCTTTAGTGACCTGTCATGCCCAACATTTCCCAAACATTGAGTATCTCTATATACTCCTATTCTTTAGTTTTTTGTTTTAGTTTCCATTCATTTCATTTATTTCATTTAATTTATTTTTTTCTTTGGGTCTGTTTTCAGTGCCTTACTTTCCTACTATTTCCATTACCATCCAGTTAGCCCATTCCATGGTTGCTGGGGATCGAATTGTGTTTTGTTTCCGGGGTTGCGATGTGCGGCAGTCCTTTCCTCCCCCTCTTCCGTCTGATGGGGGTGGGGATTGATCTCCTGCACATCGACGTCATGCCTTGATGTCCCGCTCGTGGCGTCAACTGACACCTCGATATTGTGAACGTTCCCTTCCATCTCACGCTACAGACGAGGTGGGCGTGGACCTGCTGCTGGCAGACATGCCGTGCGGATGGGGTCCGCCCCTAGCCTCCCTCTTGCTGTATTGCTGTAATGAGCATGACGTTGGTGGGACTCCACCCTTGACAGGGGATATAAGCCTGAGTCAGCTGGTGGTTCACTCTGCCTGATTCTATCACTTGGAAGGGTAACCTTACATGAGTTGATCCATGAACCACTTATCACAGGTAATTGTTTGGGTTAATTAATCACTTTTATCCACATCCATTATCACTCACGTGTAGTCCCCTTGAGGTAACACTTAGTTGACCCTCACATTCCACATACCGTTACTAATTATACATACCTTATTACATCCCTGTAGGACACCAAGCACGTTAAGTGCACACATATCACATTGGATTGTGCTGTGGCCATCAGGCTTTCCTTTGGCTCTTTCCCTTTGTCCTTGGAAGGTTTTCCTGCCTCAACCCCTGGGGAGATACCTATGACCCCCACCACCAATTCCCATGCTGAGGTTGGACCCAGTCTTTGGGCGATTTGTAAGTTACTAACTTGTCGCCATTCCTTAACTTTTTTTCCCCTTTTTTGAGGGCATTTTTTAATTGTTTATATTTCTTTTCAGTTATATTGTCGCACTACACTCCTGATGAGTGGCTGTAACACCATGAAACGCGTTGAGTACTATTATATACCAAGATACAGTTGGTCTCTTTATGCATATATGTCTGTATTTATTGTTTATGTCATGTCAATTTATTTTTGCAATTCATGCTATGAGCAGTATAAACCAAATGTAAGTCATGTGACTACCAATTTATGTCTATTTTGATATGAATTTTAGACTTTAATAAACAATGAATTTATCTGTTTTACATATATGTCTTTACTCTATTTGATATGGCGGGCCTCATTCAAAGTCCCATTTTTTCTCCTTTCCTACAACTTACAGTATTTTAGGGATGGAGGTCCGTCATTTGGCTGTGCCAGGTCACGCCCCCTTCATTGCTTCTACTAATAATCCAGAGAGGTCAAGTGAGAGTTGTCTTTATCCTTTGTGAATAGTTCCAGTTGGAGTATCCCACTCATCCCTTTTCCCATCCAAGTTCTAAAATAAAATACAAAAAAAACCACAAATGCCTTAGACTGGTCATTGAGTAACGAGCAAGTGGGAGAAGGGTGAGCCGGGAAGGAACCCTAGCAACCAAGTAGGAACCCCTAGCAACCAAGTGGGAACACTCAACAACCAAGTGGGAATCCCTAGCAACCAAGTGGAATCCTCAGCAACCAAGTGGGAATCCTCAGCAACCAAGTGGGAATCCTCAGCATCCAAGTGGGAATGCCCAGCAACAAAGTGGGAATCCCCAGCAACGAAGTGGGAATCCTTTAGCAACCAAGTGGGAATCCCCAGCAACCAAGTGGGAATCCTCAGCAACCAAGTTGGAATCCTCAGCAACCAAGTGGGAATCCCCAGCAACCAAGTAGGAACCCCTAGCAACCAAGTGGGAATCCTCAGCAACCAAGTGGGAATCCATAGCAACCAAGTGGAAACTATTAGCAATCAGCTGCAGGTAAACAGAAAGAGGCCCAAGAAGTCAACACTCAGCAAGCCCTACGGGGAAAGTGCTACATTTATAAAGTGAAGCTTTACCTCATTTACCAAGCTCTGGAGAAACTTGCCAAATTGCACAGTCTATTTGCTTTAACCACTTCAGCCCCGAAGGATTTGGCTGCCAAATAACCGGGCCACTTTTTGCGATTCGGAACTGCGTTGCTTTAACTGACAATTGCGTGGTCGTGCAAAGTGGGTTTTTACGCTATAAACAAAAATAGAGCGACAATTTTGAAAAAAAAGCAATATTTTTTTACTTTTCGCTATAATAAATTTCCCCCAAAAATATATATTAAAAAATGTTTTCCTCAGTTTAGGCCGATATGTATTCTTCTACATATTTTTGGTAAAAAAAAGTCGCAATAAGCATATATTGATTGGTTTGCGCAAAAGTTATAGCGTCTACAAAATAGGGGATAGATTTATGGCATTTTTATCATTTTTTTTTTTTTTTACGAGCTATGGCGGCAAACTGCGATTTTTATCATGACTGCGGCATTATGGCGGACACATCGGACACTTTTGACGCTGTTATGGGACCATTGTCATTTATACAGCGATCAGTGCTATAAAAATGCACTGATTACTGTGTAAAGGACACTGGCAGTGAAGGGGTTAACCAGTAGGGGGCGGGGAAGGGGTTAAGTGTGTCCTAGGGAGTGATTCTTACTGTGTGGGGGCGTGGCTTACTGTGACACGACAGTGATCACTGCTCCTGATGAGGGGGAGCAGACGATCAGTGTTGTGTCACTAGGCAGAACAGGGAGATGCCTTGTTTACACAGGCATCCCCCCATTCTGCCATTCCGTGAACCCCGTCCGTGGGTCCCGCGGCATGCGCCCGCTAGGGAGTGGAGGCGCCGATTGCACGATATTGCACTGGATATTCGGGGGGGAATGTCTTACTTCCTCCTCCCATGCTGCCTCCTCAAGTCCTCTGGCTCCTCTTTCTGCTGTGCTGCCCTCTGCTGGGGCCCCAGGACAGCTCGGGCCACAAGCAGCTGCTTGGTTTGCCTGTCCTATTCTGATGCCCCTGCTGCTGACGTATAAGTGCGTGAGGCAGTCGGCAAGCGGTTAAAGTAAAACAATGGTGTGGCCTGGAGCTTGAAGGGAATGGCAGCAGACTAGCTGAGCTCTGCACCTCCGTGGCTCAAAAACTCCTTCCAGCCTTGATAAAATCGGCGATGGGCAGACAAGACAACGTGCCCACTAGCAACTGACAAAATAGGTCACAATCTACCCCCGGATCCCGCAGAAAACCGGACATATTTGAGACACAAGCTCTCAAGGGGACGTGCTGCTGCCAAGATGGCGCTGCTGGAGCATGAGGCTGCGCACAGTGAGGACTCAATGTCGGCTTCAGAGGACATGGTAAGAGACACAGACCACTCTGACCACCCACTGCGCTTCTCTGAGATGGCAAAATTTGCAGCAGAGATTAAAAGTACATTCTCCTCGGCCATCACTGACCTAAGAGCAGACTTTATGGCACTATCAGACCGCTTGTTCCATACTGAGAGAGCAGAAGCCAAAAGAGACAGAGCGGTGGAGAAGTTGACATCCAGTGTCTCATCCCATGCCACGCATTTAATTCTTATTAATAGACATTTAGAAGATTTAGATAACAGAGGACACAGGGTGAACATTAGAGTGAGAGGAATACCCGAACATATAGAAGCTGCACAAATCAAACCAACACACCAAGCAGTCTTTAATGACCTGCTCGATCGCCCTAAAGACACTGACATTGAATTTGTCCGGGCGCACAGGGCCCTTGCACCCCGTCCCTCAGATGCAGCTCCACCAAGGCATATAGTTTGCTAATTTCCCACTAAAGGAGGAGATATTGAACAAGGCCAGGCGCAATGAAAGGATCCTTTTTGAAGCACATGCTGTGACCCTGTTCCAGGATCTATCACACATAACACTGCAGAACAGACGAGCCATGCGGCCTATGATCACTGCATTGAAAGACAAAGGCATACCATATCGTTGGCGTTTTCCTTTTGCCATGAATGCCACATACATGAGAAAACAATACTACTTAAGAATGCCTGAAGACATCCCAGCTTTTTGTGAACATCAACAGCTTCCCCTGATTGATTTGCCAGACTGGTACAAAGAATTCCACATTCCATCACAGGGATCATCCCCACCTACTCCCCAAGCATCACCTTTTAGGCCTTCATCATCCAAAAAAGCCAAGCCCAACAAATACCCGGGATCCAGCACAAGCAGATAAGCCTACACCTCCAAAGGCATGAGAATACAGGAAAATGCCTAACTTCCTTACCTTATACCCTGTCTGTCTCGCTTATCTGGACCATGAGATTTGACTAGTTTCTGCAACCACCACATTGTTTGACCTGACATGCACAGACAGTTTATAGCATCACAAAACTGGCCACAACAAACATGAGAGCCTGTACTGACCTTTCATGGCAGCAATAACCATCCAACTTCACCATAATATAATCGTATTTCTTTCACTTCCGCATTCCAGACTGGTGAGCATGGAGCTTCCTGTCATGTGACACCGCAGAGAAGCCTGTGCAAACGAAAATCTACATCTCCTACACCTCACGGCCGAGGGGAACTTTGCCAGAGCCAGCAGAGCGGCACCAACAGACCTCAGAACACCCCCATCCTCGATGGACATCATTTTCAAGTGAACCTGTAAGTATATATACTATACTTACATTAATGATCACAGTAGGATTAATTTAGTTGGCGCCTCCACCCCCTTTTTTACACTTCTTGCTGACAGAGGACATGGACACCCTCTGAGGATGGCTGCCTCCTCTTGTTTTTTAATATACAGCTTGACTTAGAAGTGCCATTAGAGCCACTATAACATTCATTTTATAGGCATCACATCGCTAGGAGCGCCGGAATCCCCCCCCCCCCCCCTTCCTATGAACTAATCTTATTTCTTGAATACAGGAAGTTTCTTAGCAGAAAACTCCATAAATGCTTTGACTCCATATAAAATTTCTTGTTCAGGACTGACATCTACTGGAGGAAACTGGGATGGTATTATTTAAGTCTTTTACAGACAAAGAAACGTACGGCATATCCAATCACAAAATATATGGCAAGGTTTGAATTATGCTATCGTGAAAGGTTTTGGCTGAACATACAATGTGATATTGATGCGCTGTAAATCAACCCTAAGTGAACCAATCATACCATATACATTAAATTAATAATGTGACCAAGATGCAAATTGCACAAATAACCAAATGTGCAAACAGTGCTAAAATAAATGTGCACTCAGTGCTAAATAAGTGTGCTGAATAAGTATTTTGCGGAGACCCTAATAAGGATCACTCATAACAATGAGCAGACAAACAAATACACTTAAAAAAGACCTGCTGCTGGTGAGGCTACTTCACGCCAAACACTCAGAATATTAACAAAGGAGAGTAATCACAGTCCTTTTAGTGTTGGCCAAACAGAGCACTCCTTCACTTAATCCCACTCCTCCAGTTAATCACAGATCAGCACAGCTGTCAGATTGGATATCTTGAGAAGTCTTGAATGTACCTCATAAACATGGACCATGGAAGACAAAGGGAAAAAAACAAACCTCATTGCGCAGTGCTCACATACAAAAATGTAATGTTAAGCACACAGCGCTTTCACTCACGTGACCAAAAAGGGTTGTATCGCATAAACAGCCACCGTTCATCTCAGTATAAGCTTCTCCTTCACAGCTCCAGCTGGGACCACATCCGAGTGCCGCTGGTAGCGTGATTAGGCTCCTCCCCCTACACGTTGCATCACACATGACGTGACTTAGTCATGGATACCCAAGTACCATGGATACTAAGTACCGACCACCCAAGGTCGGTAACAGACGGGCAGCACTGTACAGAATCAGCAGACGAAGACAAGTCCACTAAACAGGTCAAGGTCAGAGTGATCATGTGAACAAGGTAAAGGCAGGAGCAAAGGCAATGTCAAGTGGAAAGATGGGTCATACACAGGTAAGCAGGTTCAGTGGATCAGGTCTCAGGAATACAGGTACAAGATGAAGACCATTCAGCAACTGCTCATGGTGACAGACCAGTTTAAATAGGCTTCTGGGCGCCAAGTACGCATGCTATGGTGTGAGTATTCGCTCGTGTACATGTGCACATTCACATGTGAATGTGAGCACAACGAGCTGGAATAGTAGTCTAACATTGCCGCTTCATTTAGAAGTATGAGCATGTGTGCAATGCACACGAATATGAGCATAAGCCCGTACTGATTTTCTGGTGCTGGGAATCCGAATACCTTACAGCAGCTCCTGGAGGCCCAACCTCAGTCTGGGATTCTCATAGGTGCATGTAGTATCCAAACAAATTAACCACTGGGTTTCCCAGCCCAGGTAGATATACCTGAGCTGGGGTGTAATCCCATGGCCCAAGAAATCTGATGCTTAGTATCAGATTGCCCAGGCAACAGGCTTCACCCCCTTCCTATACATCAGGTATGTGGCTCGGGGTAAGCTCTTTGTCTCCAGTGGGGCACAGCTTGGGAAGGGCTGTGCCCACTAGATCCTGGCATCTGGGGAAGGAAGTGTGTGGCCACTATGAGAAAATCCATTGTAGCGCTTGGTTGCTAATGGTAACTAACATTAACCATATCACCCTGCTGCCAGACCTCCATCTATCACCTCAGAGACAATGAACAGTCATTTGTGTTGTTTTGTTTTTGTTTATTGGGGGGATATAACTTGGTTGGGGTAAGGGGGATATGGGATGCCCATAGAACATGTTGCTTTGCCATCATATTAAGTGAACATGAACGTGAATATAAGTTTAGCCTTTAAGAACTGATGTACTTCTAATATTTACAGTCTCTTCCCCTGCATAACACTATGCAGACTATTGATCCCCCTCCTCTGCATTAACTCCTGCAGATTGTTGCTCCCAGGACTTCTCTCCTCCTGCACAAAACTTCCACTGTAAAACTATTAGATCCAGTCTCATCATCTTCATTATGACGAAAGGGGATCACTCTGAATAATCCCGGCTTGCTTGCTGTAATCAGATGCTGTTACTAGGCCAGAGGTCTGCAGTACCTCTCCCCGGCGACCTAGTAATTTAGTAGCACATGGTGGTGTGATGGAGTATATAAAATGAATATTTTATTTATATACGTTTTATTTCTATCTATTATCCATTTAAATATAGTTTGAGAAGCTTAGCAGGGGTTAAATGTTTCTTTCCTTGATTTTCTGCTGATGACAGTCTATTTTCACCCAATCAGGAATTCAGGATGACTAGTGTCCTTTTACGAGAACCATCTGTTAGGAACAGAAATACATTTTGAGATATTTCTGTACAATGAGAGGCTTATTGATTTTCATATAGGGAACTAGAAAGCTAATATATGCTAACTAAGGGTACAAGTTTGAAATATTATATGTATGTGTCCTAGTATTCATGTAACAAGAAGACATTGGTAGTTTCTTTCCTTGATTAAAAAGTTATGACAGAAATTCATCTCAGAAGTGAAGAAAAAAGAACAGATGTCCTGTGTAGTCCTTCAGCTCCTTCCCCCCTCCGAGCAAGACTAAACATGGAGCTAAGACAAGAATATTCTGGGGACACTGTTGCCACGAGGGAAGAAACTGACGTCACAAGAAGAAGCTCCATGTATGAACAAGAACTAATTATATGTACATGCTTGTGATGACGTCTCTGTGTAAAATTTGCCTTTAAAAAGGGCTGGGACCGAGACTAAGGTCTAGAAGTGATAAAGAATTTATGCTGATCATCACAGAGTAGCGTCTTTTCTTTCAAAGCTAGCAAATAGGCCTATTCACTTCAAGCATACGTTTGGAACAGCGGCAGAACAAGAGAATCGTTTCTGGGATTGGACCAGAACCGATCTATTACAATTTGGCTCCCAACTTGGACTTTTCGGACTGTGTGCTGTTGTAGCCGATCTAGATGTGTCTGCCAGCGAATTGAGTCGGGCTTAGCGGAAATCGGAGCTTGCGCAACTTCGTAATACACGGTAAGTGGAGTCTGTTATATTCCTTACCTGTGTTTTTCTGCCTCGTCACCCTCGATTTCACTTGCAGTCCATCGGCTGTGCCATGCCACGATAAGACGGGTAATTTCTTGTCCAATATTAGGAACCTGCCCATGTCTCCCCAGAGCTCTGTACCCAGCTGTGGTGCAATGGGCCCATGGAGCAACCCATTTCTCAAAGACTTTGATGAACTCACTTATAAAAAAACATTATGTAGCTACAGGAATGACTAAACAGTACTGTAAGTCCTGCCACACTTGCCTAGCATGCAACCCTGAAAGGCTCAGGGTGGCTCAAGGCTTATCCTGTCACAGATCAGATGGCGAAAACCACGGCTAAGAAATTGTTTTTGGAGCCAGTTTGCAGATATCGGGTACCTGGGGTAATAGAGAGTGATCAGGGTCCTGTGTTCACCGCTATAGTCACGAAATAAATATGGTTGGCCCCAGGTAACACATTAGCATTTCATGCATCTTTTCACCCTGTTAGGTTGTTACAGTCTGATACTTTGATAGATTATGTGACCGCTCTTGTAAAATAATTAACTAACATCCATGTACAAGTATTTTCTTGCATTACAGATCCTGATCTAGATACCGGTACTTACAGTATACTTCCTGGTGATTGGGTGATGGTTAAGAAGTTTCTCTGAAAGCATTCCCTGGAGCCAAGATATGCAACGAGGCTCCAGTTCCTGAGGACCGTGCACCACTCGCACCAGAATGAAACTATATATCTTTTTTCTTATAGCAACTGTGCACGCACAGGAGGTGGCTATTAAACAAAAGGATGGTATTATACAATTTTGGTATAATTCATCAGACACACATGTAGCTACCTTCATATTTGATTTCTGTACTATAATCTTTCGCCCTACAAATGACTGGCAGTGTAACATTTTCTGGACGCAGATCAACACAGGAAATATATATATATATATGTGATACACCAGACTGTGGCCACTGGGAATCTGTGGGTTGGAATACAGGGGATGACTGGGGATATAGGCCACAGAGTGCCCTGAACAGGAAAGACAAATATGGAGAGTCATTACTCAGCAGACTGACTTTAAAAAAAAAAGGCATATGGTCAAGCTATGATAGGAAACTGGGCATGAAACTCACCCTGACCATAAAAAATCCCAGCCCTACGGATGCAGGCACATATGTTATGGGAGTGCGATATGATGGGGAGAATAGGGGACCAAGTGGACAGTTTTCAGGTTAAAGACATGTGTAATTCATCTGAATGGGAGGCCCTTCAACCAACAAGTGATCTCGCTAAACCACATGTACAGATGCGCCCCCTAGAAGATATGGTGGCCATAGCAGATCCCACATTTGAAGACACGATGGCTGCAGAGACTGGTTTCTCGGATGTCAACCTGTGGCTTGAATGGATGAGGTATAGTGTAGGGAAACATAACAGGTCCAATTGTTATGTGTGTAGTGGAGCTAGACCCCATTTGGGAACAGTGCCATTAAACATACCTCCCACTCAAGAGGAGTGCTTTCTGAGCCTGTTTACCAATACTTCCACTGATTCCTCCCAGTGCGAAACATGGAAAAGAGAATATCCCATAATAACTAGGACATCCAAGCCCGGGGAGGGTATTACTATATATCCCGGTAATTACACATGTTATGGGAACTACCAGGCAATAGGGAAGTCCTTAGGGAACTTCTCTATGGGATACTGTGCTTCCTATAGTAGTGTATCCATGGACCTGGTACAGAATCAGACTCAGTCTTTGGGAGACGTGTATTGGATTTGTGGGGACATGAAGATTAGGTCTAGATTACCAGACAGATGGACAGGGGAATGTGCACTTGCTAAAGTCATAATGCCCCTGCACATCTTCTCGGGAGGTGACTTGGTAGTAAGAAGGAAACACTCATCTGAATCCAGCAGGAAGGTGCTCCAGCTGGTAGTTTTGACCCTCATGTATATATAGATGCCATAGGAGTCCCAAGGAAGGTCCCAGATGAATTTAAAGCAAGAGACCAAGTAGCTGCAGGTTTTGAGTCCCTGATTCCCAAAATTACAGTAAATAAGAATGTAGATTGGATTAATTATATCTACTATAATCAACAGAGTTTCGTTAACTATACCAGGGATGCACTCCAAGGTTTAGCTGAACAACTAGAGGCCACTTCACAAATGACTTTCCAAAATTGTATGGCCTTAGACATGATTTTAGCTGAAAAGGGGGGTGTGTGCAAAATGTTGCCTGGGACAAGTACATGTTGTACGTATATTCCGAACAATACAGGCCCCAATGGTAAGGTAACCTTGGCCATTAAGAAATTAGAGGATCTCTCAAAAGAGTTAAAAAGAAATTCAGGACTGACCGATCCCTGGGACCAGTATTTTGGGTGGATGAGTGGATGGGAATGCATTTGTACTCAAATAGGTATAGCAATTTTGATACTGCTTACATTAGCCACAATAGTGGTTTGCTGTATTCTGCCCTGTATGAAAAAGCTGTTAGGAATGGCAGCTGAAGAGGTGACTCCTACTTTTTTGAATCTAGGTGATATTAGAGATCCAATAAAGGAGGATGAGGGACCGTATGCTCCATTACAGTCCTTACCTGTAACTAATACATACAACATTCTTAAATGATAAGGGAAAGAATAGTACTTGACTGTTCTCCTGACCGTTTCGTCGAGTAAAGACACTGGGCAAGCCATGTCCGACCTCTATGCGAAATGTAAAAAAGGTCCTGATGTCAGGAGGGCCAGGTAAGGTTATATAATATAGGGACAGAGTTGATAAAATAATCATTTCAAGGGGGGACTGTGATGGAGTATATAAAATGAATATTTTATTTATATACGTTTTATTTCTATCTATTATCCATTTAAATATAGTTTGAGAAGCTTAGCAGGGGTTAAATGTTTCTTTCCCTGATTTTCTGCTGATGACAGTCTATTTTCACCCAATCAGGAATTCAGGATGACTAGTGTCCTTTTACGAGAACCATCTGTTAGGAACAGAAATACATTTTGAGATATTTCTGTACAATGAGAGGCTTATTGATTTTCATACAGGGAACTAGAAAGCTAATATATGCTAACTCATGCCGCGTACACACGATCATTATTCACGGCGGTTAAAAAAACGCCGTGAATAATGACAGGAAAAACGAGGGAACCGCTTGGTTCCCTACACACGGTCGTTTTTCCCGTCATTTTTTCTCTTGACGAGAAAAACGACCGTCTGTGGGCTCCGCGGCAGTGTTTCCCTATGGGAAAACTGCCGCGGAAAAAAATGCTGGAAAAAACGACGAGAAAATTTAGAACATGTTCTAATTTTTCTCATCGTTTTTTATGCCGTTTTTCTCGACGAGAAAAACGACATAAAGCCCACAGACGATCATTTTTCTCGGCGAAAAGAAAAAATGCAGTTTTTCTCGTCGAGAAAAGCGGTCGTGTGTACGCGGCATAAGGGTACAAGTTTGAAATATTATATGTATGTGTCCTAGTATTCATGTAACAAGAAGACATTGGTAGTTTCTTTCCTTGATTAAAAAGTTATGACAGAAATTCATCTCAGAAGTGAAGAAAAAAGAACAGATGTCCTGTGTAGTCCTTCAGCTCCTTCCCCCCTCCGAGCAAGACTAAACATGGAGCTAAGACAAGAATATTCTGGGGACACTGTTGCCACGAGGGAAGAAACTGACGTCACAAGAAGAAGCTCCATGTATGAACAAGAACTAATTATATGTACATGCTTGTGATGACGTCTCTGTGTAAAATTTGCCTTTAAAAAGGGCTGGGACCAAGACTAAGGTCTAGAAGTGATAAAGAATTTATGCTGATCATCACAGAGTAGCGTCTTTTCTTTCAAAGCTAGCAAATAGGCCTATTCATTTCAAGCATACATTTGGAACAGCGGCAGAACAAGAGAATCGTTTCTGGGATTGGACCAGAACCGATCTATTACACTGGTTGGTGGACTACTGCTCCCAGCTAGTCCGGCCTGCAAATCCTTCGCCCGCAGGCCGCAGTGACTTGACCCATTCCCAACAGTCTCTCCTCTGGCCTCGCACCCAGCTCCCCTGGCATGCCTCACTCAGAACTCCACTGTGTTCCACTCACCGACCTTTTCTGCCCCAAGTCCATGATGGAGAACTCTAACTGGACATACTTTCCGACAGCTTCTCCAGCCCCTCTGTTCCAGGACTTTCCATAACCACGTAAGGATGAAGCTCCCTCCCAGCTCTCCGCGATCGGCGCACCCCCCCAGACGGGGGTGCATTCCTGCTGCTGCCTAGTACTCCATTCTCCACTTCTCCCGGGCCGACAATTCCCCGCCAGTGGCATGTGACCTCAGCTTATACGGGAGGCCTGCCTCCTGCCAATACCAAGTGGGGATTGGTCAGGGCTCCTCACATGAGCTGCCTGCCACTCCAGTCCTAGGCCCTGCCCCTCTTCCAGAACAATCTCCCTGGAAGCAGGGGAGGCGCCTCAGAACTAGAGCACAGGTGGTCACAACCACTGCTACACTAACCACTCCCTGCCCCCAGATCAAAACAAAGCAGGCTTAGCTTGAAGCATAGGCCTGCCTAAATTTACCTGCGCTGACAGTTTTCCTAGCAAAATATCCTATGTTAGCATCTACCTATGGTAGACTGTGCTACACCATATACCAGCCACAACAGGGAACCTAGTAGCCCAACACCTCTTACACAGGAGGTGTGGAGTGGCGGGAGCTGTGTGCAAGGTGTGAGGTGCTGGTGGCATGTCTCTCTGCACATATGTGGTGTAGGGTGGTGGGAGATGTGAGCAGAGGTGAAAGCTGGACACTGTGACAGATACCTTTAAAGGCACCTCTCCACGAAATATTGACTGTAAGTTAGAGCATATCTTGAATCAACAGGTGTGCAGGAAGATGTGTTTTGTAGACTCCAAAAGCCGTTTTATTAAATGTCGAGGTTTAGGCTGCTGAAACCTGCTTCTTAGGTTTTATTTAATGCTATTAGTCTGCCTTTGGTGTAATGCCTCAGCCCTCACTGCCAGCCCTACATTCATCTTTTTCTGATCCAGAGAGTTATTGGCTGTGCAGCTTTTTGGCACTACACAGCCACTTGCCAGAATCTTCCCAGCCAGAAGAAACAAACTCTCAGCAGGAATAAATGGAAAATGCAAAGTGCATGCTCAGGCCCAGTTGGTAAAATGTTGACAAGCGTTTATGCGGTGCCAAATAATAGCACAGCCAATATTTCAGATGATTGGGGCAGGTGAGTGGAAGACTGCCAGAGGGGCTTGGGGCAGGGGGCCCTACAACACAAGTGTAACTGCATGGATGTGCTGTAAATAGAAGCAATACATTTAAAGGGAGTATTTAAAAGCATATGTCAAAGCCAAATATTAAATAAAAATCATATGTAATATATCTCTGCAATGCATGCACATTTCTTCATGTTGTATCCCTTTAAACACACTGCAGAAAAATAACTGATGATATGCCAGGAATATAGTGTACATCTACCTTCCTCTTTTAGCTTACAACAAAGTTCCTGGAATTCCTGAAGAGTGTAGTAGACCCTCTTTAGAACTCTGTTGCACCTATGGTTGCCACCTTTTCTTCAATCCAAACCCGAACACTTTAGCGGCGCACTGCAATTTATTTTAAGGGAGAACGCTGTGGACTCTGGTGTAAAGGGGAACGCTAATGTAAGGGGGTTTCTGCTCACCAAAGCTCCCACTTACTTTAGAGTTCCCAGCATTTTCCCCAAATCAGGATTCCCAAAGCCTCCCTTACATCAGAGTCCACAGGGCACCCCTTATATCAGAGTCCCTCTTATCTTAGTGTACTCACTCGCTCAGAGCTGGTTGCTGAGCTTCAAATTTCAAGCCCACGCATCCCTTTCCCAAGCATTGAATGCCGGGGATTGGAGTGTGGGTGGGCAGACAGAGGGGTAAGGGCACAAGGAGCAAATGGACATCAAGCCCTCTCCCCTCTCCTGTTCATGTATGGAGGTGGGGCCCATGTGCTCACTTTGTACTTGGCAGTTGTGGTACTCAGTTACTTGGGGAACTGTAGCACATTCTCAGTAATATGTCCGGGTTTCAGGAGGTCTGAAACCCGGACACACGATTCCAAACCCGGACTGTCCGGGTGAATCCTGGACGGGTGGCAACCCTATTTGCACCTTGTAACGAAACGTCCCACACTCCACTTGAGTGCTTCCAGCATATACCGCTTCCTATCAGTCTGGATATAGATATCAGATATTTCAGCTGCTCACAAGCACACAACGAGACGAGACTTGTTTGTCTGCTGAACATGGACTGACTTATTATTTGAGATCTCACACAAATATATACACAAGGGTGACAATAAAGCTGAACCAGAAACCTAATTAACATGAGCTAATTAGCAATGCTTTAGACAGCATAGGTGACTCATAGGCATGACCTTTTAGGGTAGACTTCCCGTCTCCTAGCTCACCGGCTATACAATACACATTATCATAAGTACAACCATAGGTCATCTTCACACAATAGCAGGAGCTTCCAGTAGGAGTCGGCTTGTCTCCTACATTGTACAGAGGCCATTGTGATCAGCTCTTTCAATTAACATGTTGAGTTCAGAATCAAACAAACCAAGAATAGTCCTTACATATCCTGGGAGATATTGTGGAAAAATATTACTGTCCCATTTTAAGTAATCCAAGACATATTTTCTCAGTCACCCTGTGCCATCCTGGCACAGGATGACTTAGACATAAGAGGTGCATGGGGAGCTGAAACAAGGGTATCCCATACTTTCCAAGGGATTCTGGGTTCCACGGGCCCTCCCATCACATCTCTCCCCTTTCGGCAGAAGACTAACACAGGAGGAGACCCCAGACGGGTTGACTCCGAAGTTAGTCCATAGTTCCAATCCTCTAATGCCTGTACCCACCCAGTACCCCAAACAAATTGTTCCAAACAGAGCATTACTCACCCAGCCAACCTCTGCCTCTCTCAGAGAACATATCCACTGCTGGGGAGAGGCCTGGACTGGCCCTTCTCCCTGGAGTCCTTTCAGCCGCTGGAGAGAAGACAGGGTGACTGGGCTCACTCTGTCATGCTGTTGGGGATCTGGGCCAACTGTCCAGCATCCCTGGGGTATAGATGTGGAGACTAAAGTCCCATCCACTTGTGGTAGATGGAAATCCCCCAGTGCTTGCAAAGCAAGGCTGACATCCTCCTGTCCCAGTGTCGCACCATTTTCTGGGGTTGTGTCAGTGAAGACCGAAGTCCCATCCACTACCACAGGAACTCCTTCTTCTGTGTTTTGAGGGCAGAGGCCAGCAGCACTCTGCCCTGTTGCCAGCCGTTCTGCTGGAAACCCCACACAATCTGCTTCGGCTAACTGTTGGGGAGGGAGGCCGACTGCCCCGGCTGCCTGGTACTCCACAGTTGTTACCATTGCTGGGCAGAGGTTGGTAGCACTCTGCCCTGTTGCCAGCACTTCTGCTGGGGACTCCACATCATCTGCTCTGGCTAACCGTTGGGGAAGGAGGCTGGATTTCTCCACTCCCAAACTGTGTAGCTGCCATTGGAGAGGTGAGCTGGCTGCTTCCTATTCCGTTCCCTCATCTGGCTGCTGGGACAACATGTCTGTGGTACTGTCTCCATCCTGGCCAACTGTTGGGGAGGGACGACGAGCACCTCCTCTCTCTTTTTCCCCTTGTATCTGCTGCTGGGAAGTGATCGCCACCTTCTCACCCTGAGCCTCCGGAACTGCCACAGGTGCGGGGCAGAGGTCTTGAACCCTCTGTCCGGTGACCAGCGCTTCAGCTGGGTTTGCTGTCATCATTCTGGGGCGCCGTCTGCTGCTGAAACTCCCTTTCTCTGTTTTTGTCTCCCAGGTTCACAAATCCTTGTTGGGGAGGGGGAATGGCAGCTTCCCCTCCATGCCTCTCTGCAATCCACTGGGGAACGAGAAACACCACCTCCTCACCTCGGGCTTCCGAAACTTCCACGGGTGTGGACCAGGGGTCTGCAGTACTCTGTCCTGCTGCCATCACTTCTGTTGGGGATTTGCTAGGTGGTTCCTCCTCTACAGGAACGTCTATTAAATCCCCAGTCTCTGGAATTGCTAAAAGTGTGGGACAGAGGTCTTGGACCCTCTGTTCGGTTGCCAGCACTTCAGCTGGAGAAGTTTGTTGTAACTCCATAGATGCTGCTGGCAGAAAATCCCATGTCCCTGTCAGTGTTGTGGGAGAAAGGCCGACTACCTCTTCTCTCAAGAAGGCCGAAGCCACTGTTGGTGCTGGGCAGGGGCTAGCAGAGATTTGCCCTGTTGTCAGCACTTCAGGTTTGGGGACGGCAATCTCGGGAGTTTCCACTGCTGATTCTCTGGCATGCTGCTGAACGTGTTCTATCAGTTTCCTGTATGCCCTTTCCAGATGCTGTTCCTTCCTTAACAAATAGTCTAGATCAGGTTTAAGCTCTGAGACCCCTGCAAGACCAAGCATAGCCTCTCTGTATTCTCGCAGGTCCTCAAGGGTAGGTTCCCCTTCATCGCTAAACACCAAACAATCTGTAAGGCTCTCCCACAGCAATCCAGGGCCGCCAAAGTCATATCCCTCCGGCGAGCATTCTGTTGTCTCTCCTAAATATCCCTGCTCTGCATGCCATTGCAGAGCCTGATAACGATTGTCCAGCTCTATCTCCTGCTGGACCAGTCTGTCCAACTCAGTCACCAATTGCTCCTGGGGCCGCTCTCCCAGCAATGCCATCTGCAATGCCCGTTGGTCACTGGCCTGTTGTTCTGGGGTTGGAAAGCACTTGCCCTGTTTTATACCAGCGAGCTGGAGGGCTCCAATCCAGAACTCCACCCGAATCAGCTGCCTGAGCTCCAGGTATTCATCCGCAGACACAGTCCTGGTGTATGCTGAAAGGACATTCTGCAGCAGCCCCGGGAACTCTAAAGCCAGGTCCATATCTCCCCTGGGGTGACCAAAGTCTGCTTATCCTGATGTTTAATCCAGGTGAAGGTTTGGATGTCCCAGACTGCAGGAAGCGTCCCGCTGCTTGCCACCAATGTACCGGAATGTCCCACACTCTGCTTGAGTGCTTCCGTCATATACCGCTTCCTATCAGTCTGGATATAGATATCAGATATTCCAGCTGCTCACAAGCACACGAGACGAGACCTGTTTGTCTGCTGAACATGGACTGACTTTTTATTTGAGATCTCACACAAATATATACACAAGGGTGACAATAAAGCTGTACCAGAAACTTAATTAACATGAGCTAATTAGCAATCCTTTAGACAGCATAGGTGACTCATAGGCATGACCTTTTAAGGTAGACTTCCCGTCTCCTAGCTCACCGGCTATATAATACACATTATCATAAGTACAACCATAGGACATCTTCACACAATAGCAGGAGCTTCCAGTAGGAGTCAGCTTGTCTCCTACATTGTACAGAGGCCAATGTGATCAGCTCTTTTAATTAACATGTTGAGTTCAGAATCAAACAAACCAAGAATAGTCTTTACATATGTAGCGAGTTCCCTACCTAGGGGGGTCATTATGCTTAAATTTAGGGGTGACGTGAGCTTTAGTTGGCTCGGGTCTTCTAATTGTTTGGACTCTGCCTTGCTGCTGTGCTACCTGGCGTGCAGTTCCCCTTTAGGCGTATAGGTGGTGTTGTCACTTATACCTGGGGTTGAACCACAGGTGATGGAGTTGCTATTGGATGTTCTCTCTCGGCTGGCGTACGGTGGGCGGTTCCGGCCTGCTGCGCAAGCCGGTAGAGGGTATATAAGGGACAGACGCCATTGTTCAGGAGGAGTAGTACCAGGGGACCTGTACCCGGAGGTGTGTGCCCCTCTAAGGGGGGGGTGCACCCAACTTTGACTAAGGAGTCTCGCGCACCTTTGGTCCGAGGTTGCGGAGTTCCAGGTAGGCCCAGTACCTTCAACTGGGTCTACAAACCAGAAAAGGAAACCCAGGGAGCCCAGGTGAGGGCGATCGGTCTGACATAGAGGAAACCGGGGGAGGATTGGTCCCATAGAGGAGATGAGTAATACAAGATTGCTGTCTCGGGAGAGGCCTGGTGTCCTGTCGGAGGGAAGGATTCCTTTCTTCGCAGACTGCCTTTGCGGAGTGTCGTTATTAAAGGAGGGATCTCCTTGACTTTGTCCTTGGAGGGGACTAAGTCACTATTCGAGCTTCATGCCAGCTGCTAGTGCTATTGAGTGACTATCCGGCTGAGCTATACCCACTCGGGACCGAGTGGCGACAAAGCCAAGAATGTGCCTGAATCCATTCTATTCTGCTAACTAGGGATGTCCCGATACCGATACTAGTATCGGTATCGGCACCGATACCGAGCATTTGCCTGAGTACTTGTACTCGGGCAAATGCTCCCGATGCTTCACCCGATACTTGCCATCCCAATCAGTGTCCTCCTCCGTGCCGCCGTCCCAATAGGTGTCCCCCTCCGTGCTGCCATCCCAATCAGTGTCCTCCTCCGTGCTGCCGTCCCAATAGGTGTCCCCCTCCGTGCTGCCATCCCCCTCTGTTCTCCTCCTCCACCCCCTCGATCTGTCAGGATGGAGAGCGGAGGTAGGAGCCGGTAAATCTGGCTCCTTACTGTTCGGAATGTACAGAGTCAGTGATCACTGACTCTGTCCATTCACATAACTGAAACATCGTAAACTGTGTTTACAATGTTTTAGTTTATGAATGAAGAGAAGCCGCGGTCTTCTCTCCATTCATTTTCAGCGCAGCAGAGGCTGCTGAGAAAGGGACTGGGGAATCTGTCCCTAGTCCCTTTCTCTGTCTCAAAGGGGAGATGTCAGAGGTCTGTTAAGACCCCTGATATCTCACCAAAGCCCCCTAACAGGGCTGATAAAAAAATAAAAAATTTAATAAAAAAATAAATAATAAAGAAATGAATTGTAAAAAATAAATAAAATAAAATAGAAGAAAAAACACACTGACACTGTCCACCCCCCACCCCTTAAAAAAAGAAAACATTATAAAAAATCAATCAATAAATAAATAAAAAAAATTGTAAAAAAAAAAAAAAAATTGTAAAAAAAAAAAATTTTTTTTTTTTAAAAGAGATAAAAAAAAAAGTATCGGTATTCGGTATCGGCGAGTACTTGGAAAAAAGTATCGGTACTTGTACTCGGTCTTAAAAAAGTGGTATCGGGACAACCCTACTGCTAACCCCTTTCCTCTCTTCAACTTTCTGGTTACTGAAGCAAAAGAGAAATTTAACTCTTGTTGGAGTTAAAGTGTTGTGTGGACATTGACCTTCTTTGGGAAACGTAAAAACTTGCCTCTATAATCTACAGGGAAGAACCAGTGAAAGGAAGCAACTCGGGACCCAAATACATAACACCGTCCGACCTCTAATCCAGAGGACGCGGGCATGTGGCATGGTGTATCTGATCCCCCTAAAAGGAAGGTAAGGGGAAAAGGATCTGTGTGCTACACATATCATGGGAGATATTGTGGATAAATATCGCTGTCCCATTTTAAGTAATCCAAGACATATTTTCTCAGTCACCATGTGCCATCCTGGCACAGGATGACTTAGACATAAGAGGTGCATGGGGAGCTGAAACAAGGGTATCCCATACTTTCCAAGGGATTCTGGGTTCCACGGGCCCTCCCTTCACACACCTCTATTCCACAACTGTCAGTGCTTGCCACAGATTTGTGTACCTGTTAGAAACAGGTTCATGAATTTTTTGCAGGGAGTGACTGGCACTAAGGCTGGAGTGTCCATAGTGGACATTCTATCCTCAGTACAGCTCAGGCTCAGTGATTATGATCTCCTCCCCCAGAAGACAGAGGCAGAATTCTCCATCAGGTTACACACACCACACAAAAAAGGAAGTTGACAGTTGGAGTGTGGCAATATCGAAGAAGGAGGAAGATTGAGCCTGAGTGCCCCATAAGGTTTTACCTGTCTTGTGAGTGATAGTGGAAGTAGTCCATAGTCACCGTTGGTCTGAATAGCAGATATGGAATTCATCCACTATGGTCTGCTGTCAATCACAAGGCCAGCAAACCTGATGGGAAACTAGTCTTTTAGACCCCTTTCACACTGGGGGGCAGGTGGCTTTTAAACCCTGCTAGTGGCCGAAGAAAAGGTTAAAAACACCCGTGTTGTGTTGCGGCCGAAGCGCTTTGCAGGTGCTTTGGCGGCACTGCCTATTCATTTCAATGGGCAGGGGCGTTTTGGAAGCGGTATATACACCTCTCCCAAACCGCCCCAAAGACGCTGCTTGCAGGACTTCTTCTAACGTCCTGCAAGTGCACCGCCCCAGTGTGAAAGCACTCAGGCTTTCACATTGGGGTGGCATGGGAGGCATTTTTCAGGTGCTTTACATGCGCTATTTTTAGCGCTAAAATGTCTGAAAAACACCTTCAGTGTGAAAGGGGTCCCCATCAAGCTCCACCCACTGTCAGTGTGCCCTGCACAATTGGTTGCTGGGACACTGATGGCCTACACCCTAGCAACCAATTAAGCAAATACAATACAACATTTTTTACAACTCCCACTGATAGCCCTGGTCTATCTGTTTGTCAACTTTGAGTTTGTCTTAATTACCTTCAGTTTCATTATCTACAAGTTGGAGGTAATTCTTTTTGAATTTGTCACAGCCATAATGACACATTGTGAAAGTGGCGCAAAAGAACAACTTTGTGAATCTGTCATACAGTATAGTCAGAATTGTTTCTGAAACTGTTGCAAATTTATCATGAATTTGCAGAACATTCCTCCAGACAAGTGTCTCAAAAGCTTTATTACATTTTCCAGGGTGTGTTGGATAGTCTTTCAGCTTCTCCAGTCAGCTGCAGGTTAACAAGTCTTCTCAGACTCCTAGTTGCTTCCATCAGCTGCAGGGTCATGAGTTCAGCTATATACAGTACCTACTAGCTGGATTCATCCTCTGTGCAAGAGGCACCTTATTTAACCCATTTGCGCTGGCGCCTCCCGGCCCTTTAAGAGGTTTTAGATGGCAGGGGAGTGTATGATCATGTGACTACCATGATTGGCTGTCACGGTGATCACCACAAATCGGTCGGTAGCTTCCCATTAGCTACCGGGATCGTGCAGGGTGCACGCTCTTGGCACAGCTGTGTCTGCTAATTAGTATGCAAATATGTGGCCGATCAGTGCCAAGGCCCACCCGCTGAGAGGTGTCTAGGGGTTAAAAATCATCAGCCATTACTTCTGGGCTTGTGATAGTGTTAGCGTCCTAGCTCCTTGTCTGTTTCCTTTCCTTGGGAAATCCATCCAGCTGGGTACACTCCGGTTTGCAAAAATGAGGATTAGGCGATGCTCTGCTGATCTGACGACTGTAAAAGAGATCAGAATGCGGCCTGACTGTCTCGTGCCCAATCGGGAAGATGTCCAGAGAAATCACGGTCCCCATCTTTCTCTCCCTGTCAGGAACTATTCCCTACCATTGGTACTGTCCCTGACAGGCAAGGTACCACTCCCTATGCTAAGCACTTGCATAAAGTGAAACAAACCTGGGAGCCAGGGCCTTAAATAGGCTTTACCTGACCCAAGATGGCTGCTAGAGTCACATAGGGTGGCAGCATCCAACAGGATAGCTTCCATAGTGACCCATGAAAACCATAGAGGAAACCTGTTTTTCTTGACTTCCTACTCCAACAATAGTGCCACTGCAGGAGAGCACCACCTGTTGTGGAGAAAATAGACTGCACCTGCCTACATGCTATCTTGGATTCTCTTGTTGCCAACCTTTGACTTGTAACCAGATTCCTCTTCAGATTTCTGCCTCACCTTACCCTTGAATTGCTTATTGGACTACACTTGCTTGGTACCTCCTCCAACCCTGAAAATGTCTATCAAATAATGCTTAAAATAATAATTAAATAAGCTGACCTCGGACCTGTTTTTGGACGGCGATTGCTCGCTACCTGCCCTGACCTTGGACTGTTCAAGGGTTCCATAATCAGTCACTGTCCACTGCCTGACCAGCCTCAGGACTACAGATACCCTTCCTTATCTCAGTCGCTCAATACTGTACCTGTGCCACCTAACCAGAAACTATAGCATCAAGTTCTAAGACCTGGAGGCAGGCCTGCTTGACTTAAGAGACCAGGGTCTGCTAAAGATAGAAGAAACTTCAGCTATAATTCCTGATCTGTGCATTACACACTGTCTTTTGAGTCCTTTAACCACTTCCCGCCCGGCCTAGAGCAAAATGACGGGCGGGCGGTGGTTCAGTTATCCTGACTGGGCGTCATATGACGTCCTGCAGGATAACAGCCACCGCGTGACCGTGGGCGAGCGCATCGCGGCAGTCTGACACACCACAACACCGATCTCAGTAAAGAGCCTCCGGCGGAGGCTCTTTACCACGTGATCAGCCGTGTCCAATCACGGCTGATCACGATGTAAACAGGAAGAGCCGTTGATCAGACACGAGTAGGGCAGAACCGATCGTCGGCTCTCCTGACAGGGGGGGTTCGCGCTGATTGTTTATCAGCGCAGCCCCCATCTAATGCCCACACTGGACCACCAGGATGCCGCCCAGGACCACCAGGGAAGCACCTAACAGGTGGATGGCCAGGTAAGTCGCCCATGGCCATCCACATGTACAAATGTATGCACAACATATGCCAATCAGTGCCCACAAATGGCCACTGACTGGCACCATCATGGCACAAAATTTTTTGTGATGCACAGAAATTCCACCCAGCAGTGTCATCAGTGCCACCCATCAGTGTCTACCAGTGCCACCTATCAGTGCCCATCAGTGCCCACCTATCTGTGCCACCTGTCAGTGCCACCCATAAGTACCCACCAGTGCCACCTATGAGTGCCCATCAGTGCAGCATATGAGTGCCCATCAGTGCCGCATACCAGTGCCACCTATCAGTGCCCATCAGTGCCGCCTATCAGTGCCCATCAGTGCCGCCTATCAGTGCCACCTCATCAGTGCCACCTCATTGGTGCCACCTCATCGGTGCCCATTAGTGCCGCCTTATCAGTGCCCGTCAGTGCAGCCATATCAGTGCCCATCATTGAAGAAGAAAAGGTACTTACCGTATTTTTCGGACTATAAGACACACTTTTTCCCCCCAGAAATATGGGGGAAAATGTCCCTGCGTCTTATAGTCCGAATACATAACAGGGGCCCCGCCCCCCGCCGTCGCTGGCACCGCCCCTGCCATCCGCTCACAGCCTCTGGAATCCCCGACCGCCGCCACTAGCTCCGCCCCCCCCGCCGCAGTGTCAGGGGCTTTGCGAATCCAGTTAGAGCCGCTCTCTCTTTCTCTTTGGCTTACAGAAAGGGAGGAGGGGGGCGGCGGGGGATATACAGACAGCCCGCAGCTCTCCTCTCCCTGTCACAGCGGCGTTGCCGAGTTCTCTGGCAAATAGAGCAGCGGCGCTGTGACAGGGAGAGGAGAGCTGCGGGCTGTCTGTATATCCCCCCCGCCCCCTCCCTTTCTGTAAGGAGAAGAGAGAGAGAGAGCGGCTCTAATTGGATTTGCTGGGTCGCCACCCAGCTTCCTACCCACTGTTCCCCCCCCCCATGATTGGCCACAGCAGAGGGCCAATCAGAAGACACTGGGGGCATCATGGGAAATGAAGTCCCTGCAGAGTTCTGGCACCAGTTCCCCCAGCATGCAAGCACTCTGCTGGAGGGGAGGGAGGGGGTGTTAGAACTTGAAGAGGAGCAAAAGAGAATACTCTGCTGGGGGACACCACCAGAGAGCCAAGCTGTACCCCGCACCACCAGAGAGCCACGCTGTACCCCGCACCACCAGAGAGCCACGCTGTACCCCCCACCACCAGAGAGCCACACTGTACCCCGCACCACCAGAGAGCCACGCTGTACCCTGCACCACCAGAGAGCCACACTGTACCCCGCACCACCAGAGAGCCACGCTGTACTCTGCACCACCAGAGAGCCACGCTGTACCCTGCACCACCAGAGAGCCACGCTGTACCCTGCACCACCAGAGAGCCACGTTGTACCCGCACCACCAGGGAGCCACGTTGTACCTGCACCACCAGAGAGCCACGCTGTACCCCGCACCACCAGAGAGCCACGCTGTACCCCGCACCACCAGAGAGCCACAATGTACCCCGCACCACCAGAGAGCCACGCTGTACCCTGCACCACCAGAGAGCCACACTGTACCCCGCACCACCAGAGAGCCACGCTGTACTCCGCACCACCAGAGAGCCACGCTGTACCCTGCACCACCAGAGAGCCACGCTGTACCCTGCACCACCAGAGAGCCACGCTGTACCCTGCACCACCAGAGAGCCACGCTGTACCCGCACCACCAGAGAGCCACACTGTACCCCGCACCACCAGAGAGCCACGCTGTACTCCGCACCACCAGAGAGCCACGCTGTACCCTGCACCACCAGAGAGCCACGCTGTACCCTGCACCACCAGAGAGCCACGCTGTACCCGCACCACCAGGGAGCCACGTTGTACCCGCACCACCAGAGAGCCACGCTGTACCCACACCGCCAGAGAAAAAGCCACACTGTTCCCGCACCACCAGAGAGGGAGCCACACTTTAACCGCTGTACCCGCACCACCAGAGAGGGAGCCACATTGTACCCGCACCACCAGAGAGGGAGAAAGACCGAGCCACTGCCAGGATACAGACATGCTACACTACTGACTAGAGTCACCCCGGGCAACCCAGAGTGAGCGAACGTCCACCCAGAGGGATCATTGTTGCGATTTCGCTGGGTCTGGTAAGAGGGCCTGTTGGCCATTATCCATTACTATTCCCAGGGACTGAGCCATTAGGAAGTGCCTAACCTGATATCCTCTAGGCCTTATTGACCGCCACAACGTCCCTCTCTGTCCTCTTCCCACGGCGTCCCCTCTGTCCTCTTCCCACGGCGTCCTTCTACCAGGGCGTTACTCTGTCCTCTTCCCAGGGCGTTACTCTGTCCTCTTCCCAGGGCGTTACTCTGTCCTCTTCCCAGGGCGTTACTCTGTCCTCTTCCCAGGGCGTTACTCTGTCCTCTTCCCAGGGTGTCCCTTTGTCCTTCACCCACGGCAACCCTCTGTCCTCTTCCCACAGCGTCCCCTCTGTCCTCTTCCCATGAAGATGACAGGGCGGGCCTTGACAGGAAGGGGTGGGTCATATTTAAATTAGGGGGTGCGCAAGTTTAGTCAGGCCTAGGGCAGCACAAAACCTAAATACACCACTGATGGCATGGTCATTCTGCGTTTACTATGGCAATGGTCACTCTGCGTTTACTGTGGCATGGTCACTCTGCGTTTACTATGGCATGGTCCCTCTGCGTTTACTATGGCATAGTCCCCCTGCGTTTACTATGGCAATGGTCAGGCTGCATTTCATGGGCACTGGAAAATATTTTAGTACACCATTTGGTTCAGAATATTTTTTTTCTTGTTTTCCTCCTCTAAAACCTAGGTGCGTCTTATGGTCAGGTGCGTCTTATGGTGCGAAAAATACGGTATTTACCACAAAAAAAATAACAGAAACAAAGAAAAACTTAGTTTTTTTTCTAAATTTTCGCTCTTTTTTATTTGTTGCGCAAAAAACTAAAATCGCAGAGGTGATCAAATACCACCAAAAGAAAGCTCTATTTGTGGGAACAAAATGATAAAAAATTTGTTTGGGTACAGTGTAGCATGACCGTGCAATTGTCATTCAAATTGTGACAGCGCTGAAAGCTCAAAATTGGCTTGGGCAGGAAGGTGTATAAATGGCTGGTATTGAAGTGGTTAAGCTCTAAAATCCTAAAGTGGTATCAGACTTGCTTTGCCATGTTTGATGGATTACAAAAGCCATCTCCTGACCCTCCCCTTTCTTGAAAAGGAAATGATCAAGTCACAAGACTTCTGACAAAATCAACAATTTTTTAATTTTTTTGCTCTTGTGAAACAGATATAACAAAATGCTGTCAATGCCATATTAACAAGCTCAAAGTTAGCAAATAAGAAAAGGGATTCATTGCATAACCTTCTTTGAAACTTTTTGTTGGGAAAAATTACAGGACTAAACAACTATAGTATACAGACAATGCAGTTGGTACTAAAAAACAATGACATACAGGGATAAACATACACAAAGAAGTATATATAAGGTAATGAAGTCGGGAAACACTGCTTTAAGATGTTGAGTCCTGAGACAGGGAAGGAGCGTGTCTAACATAATAAAGGTCACAGGTTGGAAGAGCACATTTTTCAGCATTGTTCTGTGCACAGGATCAAAGGAGACGGGAAATCCTTTTACATGTAGTAACTGTAGGCGCTTTGCTATGAACCTGGGTGTTTTCTACTCTTGGGATCTGAACTTCAAACTTTCACAAGTAATGTTGATTTTTCGAATTTTTCTGTGTGTTAATCTTCTATATACACTTAAAAACACATGAAGCTCTGGTAAAATGTAATATTATTAGAGACTTTTATTCTAAACTAATTCTGAACTGATTTAAATTTCCAAAAAAACAATACTCTGGTTCACCCTTTAGCAAATTTACTAAAGGAGGATCTTTGAAAATGTTTGAGCTGGTTTGAGAAAACTTTTTCACCATTTTGCCTCCAATGTGCAGTGATCTGCCATTTTCTGGGCTCTAAAATCAATACAACAAAAGATACAATATCATAATGGAAAAGAAAAGGGGAATAACATTTCAGAAAGCAGTGTAACACTCTCCTAGGTGGAGTTCTAGGATGCTAGGTAAGTTTAATTATTTTTGGCCCCTCTGTAATCATTGGTGCAGCAAATGATTTCTTTGGGATGTTCTACATTTCACAGGCTGCAGAGGTAATTGCATTCCCTTGCATTCTGGAGGCTTCCAAAACATAGAGGGCTGGGAGAGTCAGATAGGTAGCAAAATGTTGGTTCTGCAGCCAATCCCTGGGGAGGTGTGCCCAGTAGATGGCTGAGGAGGAACATAAATAGTTTGGGGTCTGGAGCAGCCTGGGTCTTGTCCTGCTGAAGAAGTTCCCAGCCTCAGGGGGCTTCTTCCCTTTTAAGGCAGTTCTGCTGGTGTCTGCTGATGTTCATTGGGGTCCCAGCTATAGCAGAGCTGGAGAGCCTATTTCTTATTATTCTTGAAGCTAAGGATTTGGTCTGGAGGATCCACTGAAAAGTGCCTGATGGGAGTTGGGAGGTGTGCAGCTGCCATAGGAAATTGTAAGTACGGATCCAAGCTCAAAAATCCAGCGACCGTGTGCTGCTCTACTTTGGGAATGCATTAAGGTAAAAATAAACTTCTACCTTTAGAACCACCTTAATTAATAAAAGCAGACAATTTAAAAACATTAAAAATTACTAATAAAATGACTTGAACATGTAAAACCTTATATGGTATTTTAGTGATTGTGTTTACATAAACTATGCTTAACCACTTAAGGACCGCCGCCTGTACATATACGTCATCAACGTACTTGTACGTCCCCTTTAAATGCCTGTCCGTGTGGTCCCTGCCGCCATCCCTGTGAGTCGGACCGCGGGTCCAGTGGACTCGATCGCCGCAGGGATCCCCACGATCGTCTCACGGAGGTATAGAGCGGGGAAATACTTGTGTAAATAAGCATTTCCCCGCTCTGACTAGTGACAATGATACTGATCTTGGCTCTGTGTACTCGGAGCAGAGATCAGTGTCATGTGACACAGAGCCCATCCCCCCTACAGTAAGAAACACTATGCAGGGAACACTTAACTCCTACAGTGCCACCTAGTGGTTAGCCCCTTCACTGCCACCTAGTGGTTAACCCCTTCACTGCCAGTGTAATTTTCACAGTAATCAGTGCATTTTTATAGCACTGATCACTGTGAAAATGACAATGGTCCCAAAAATGTGTCAAAAGTGTCCGATGTGTCCGCCATAATGTCGCAGTCACAAAAAAAAAATCACTGATCGCCGCCAAAAAAAAATTGATAAAAATGCCATAAAACTATCCCCTATTTTGTAAACGCTATAACTTTTGCGCAAACCAATCAATAAACGCTTTTTGCGTTTTTTTTACCAAAAATATGTAGAAGAATACGTATCGGCCTAAACTGAGGAAAAAAAAAACGTTTTTATATATTTTTGGGGGATATTCATTATAGCAAAATGTAAAAAATATTGAATTTTTTTTAAAATTGTCGCTCTATTTTTGTTTATAGCGCAAAAAATAAAAACCGCAGAGGTGATAAAATACCACCAAAATAAATCTCTATTTGTGGGAAAAAAAAGGACATCAATTTTGTTTGGGAGCCACGTCGCAGTACCGCGCAATTGTCAGTTAAATAGATGCAGTGCCGAATCGCAAAAAGTGGCCTGGTCCTTTAGCTGCAAAATGGTCCGGGGCTGAAGTCGTTAACCACTTTACCCCTGGAAGGATTTACCCACTTCCTGACCAGGCCATTTTTTGCGATATGGCACCGTGTAGCCCTGTACACACGATCGGATATCCTATGGATTCTAATCCAATGTTTTTTTCCATCGGAAATCCGATGAAACTGTCTTCCATCAGTCTTTCCCACACACCATCAGTCAAAAAACCGACCGACCGTTACGACGTTGACGTAAAACACTCCGATGAGCCGAGAAAAAAGAAGTTCAATGCTTCTGAGCATGCGTGGGTTTTTTATCCAATGGATTTCCACACAGACGATCGGATTTTGCTATAGTTTTTTTCCCATCGGATAAATTTAAAACATGTTCTATTTTTTCACACCGATGGAAAAAAGACCGATGGGGCCCATACACGATCGGCTCGTCCGATGAAAACAGTCCATCGGACTGTTTTCATCTGTAAAACCGATCGTGTGTACACAGCTTTTTACTTTAGCTGACAATTTTGCGGTCGTGCGATGCTGCACCCAAATAAAATGTATGTCCTTTTTTTCCCCACAAATAGAGTTTTCTATTGGTGGTATTTGATCACCTCAGCGGTTTTAAAGACGCCAGACAATAGAACCTATAGGTTGGCGCCTGCTTTAACTATAAAGAAGGAACCATCACCGATTGGATCACCGCAGGCTGCGGCCCGTACCTCACCAGTAAAAGGAGAAGGGGTGACGCCCCCGGCGACATCCGCACCTGCCACTGCTATATCACCAGAATTGATAAAGGCAATAGGGGATCTGCTAATCAAATGTCAGAAGACAAGCACGGTGCATGTAGAGACTAGCTACCAGAGACTGAAGACATTCTCAGGGAAGCTCCTTGACCCTGCAGGGGAAGAAGATTTTGATACCTGGGTGGAGCAGGCATTGCAGGCAGTAGAGGCATGGGAGGTGCCTGAAGCGCAGAAGAGGCAACGAGTGATAGAAAGCCTCAAAGGCACAGCAGCATGACATGTTAAGGACCGATCCTCCGCTCTGACTTACCCTCTATATACCTTACCCACCCCTTGTACCAATCCTAATAATTACCTCCTCTTCCAGCAACAAAACACCGCCACCACCAACTAAACATTACCCATAACACTCACCCCTTTCTTACCCCTCACACAGGGAGGGTGGGTGGGAAGTTTTTTGCCTCGTGAGTGATGGATGAAGTGAGAAAACGTCACTTCCTCCCTGACTGAACTGTGCTCCCCCTCCCCTTTCAACCCACGGCCACCCCCCTTTCCTTAAAGGGACCACAGCGCTATTAGGCTGCTGCCTGTCCCACCTGTCATGCCGTCCCTACGCTCATTTCATTTTTTGTCTTTGCTCCAGGACTCTCTTGACATGTTAAGGACCGATCCTCCGCTCTGACTTACCCTCTATATACCTTACCCACCCCTTGTACCAATCCTAATAAATAACGACTGACAAGGTTGTGGAGTAAAATTGGCCTTCCGGCCTATTTATTTAACAACTTTTAAATGAAATAAATAACCATTTAAATAACCGTTTAAATAACATTTTAACACTTACAATACCCCTGGTGGTCTTATAGACCACCAACTCCCAACTTGGGCACTGGAACTAACATATCCCTTAGGCCTCCAGTCGTAAGACACCGACTCCGAGGCGGTACACCTGGCCGCAGTGCCCTACCATTTTCCCCCCTTCCTGGTTAACCCTTGTTGACCGGAAGGTACTCAATAACCCCATACCATCTATGGGTACCACCTTTTTCTCCAGAACTTCCACTTTACCTCCTCTTCCAGCAACAAAACACCGCCACAGCTCGCAAGGGGTAAAACCTTACCCTTGCGTGCAACCCCACACCCTCAGGGCCCGCTGAATTCCCTCCTGCAAACCCAGGTTCCACAGGTCAATGCCCACTGCATTCAGGTGGACCCCGTCTCCCCTTAGGTACCTCCAAGTATCGACTTCCAACTCTCGGTGGCGCACCACGAGGCCACCATTCCTCATAAAAAATCTCCCCACTTCTTTGTTAACTTTTATCCGGGCCTTATTAACTTTTTCCACCGACCATGCCCAACGCCAAGACGTCCTGCCCACCATATCCGACCAAACCACCACCATACCCGGGAATGCTGTGCGCAATCTTAAAAAATCATATTTTATATCCCGTATCAGCTGGTGCATAGATCTGGCCCCCATGTCGTTACCTCCCGCATGCAGCACCAGTATATCCGGTTCCCTCTCCCGACCTGCGAACCTCTGTATTTCCGGCATAACCCCACTCCACGTCATGCCCGGCACCCCGATCCAACAGACCTGGGCTTCTCGAAGGGGAATCCCCAACTGCCTTCCATTGGGCCGAACATCAGCCCGTCTTGCCCCCCAGAAAACGTACGAGTGACCCAGAATCCACACTAGTCTGGGTTCACCACCTGAAAAAACATGGAAAGAAAACAAACAACGATTTATTGGCACGTACCGTCCATACACCCCCCATTCCACACACGGCCCCTACCCAATGCACCCTACTCCTGTAACAGCTGTGGGCGAATATAAAGTCGAAACCTATCAGACTCCCACCTCCCAATCCTCCTTACCGCGTCCGCCTTCAATCCAGCCCTAGCCGCCTCTGTATCTGCCCCAATGCGGAAGGAGTGAGAGACATAACCCTTCGGGTCATACCCCGCTGCCACCAAACATTTTTTGAACACCGCTATGAACTGAAACCTAGACAGCGCTGACCCATCCCGGTGCATCAGAAAAGAACCCTCAAGTCCCGGACGCATGGAACAAAAGGATTCCACCGCCCATACAGGACATATTGACGCATCAGGGATGCGAAACAACTGAAGCCGCATACCTTTTCCAACTTGATCCGTTTTGGACCTACTCACCCATATCCCCACCGAGTCTCCCGAACACTCCACATCCTGGGCCAACAAGCCCCCCGGCGCCCGTCTGGAAGAACTGACCAGCTCTCCTACCCTTAGGGCCCCAAAAAAGGCAAGCGCGAATGCTGCCCGGAACAACTGACACTCATATTCCGAACTGCACACGGAATGTAAATGCAGGAATAATTTCTGCAACATTACGAACGAAACCGGCCTGCGGCTATCAGCCACCTTCCGGCCTTTCCTGTACCCCTTCACTGCCTGTTTTACCCAAAAGTCTTTTGTATGGTCCCTGCAACCGTGCCATTTGAACAGAAAGGCCAAACCCGCTAGTGTACGGTCCACCGCGGACACAGAAACGCCTTGCTCCATTTTCAATGTAAGAAAATAAATCAGAGCCACTCCCACTTCACCCCCCACCGGGGAAACTCCCAGTCCCTGAACAAATGACCTCCACTCCTGCCAAACCTTAGCATAGGCTTTCCACGTGACCCCACTCACCGACCGTTTAATCCACTGTGCTGCGCTGTCAAAGCAATGTCCCACATCCAGTCGGGACAGGTAACCCCGCGTTGCTCCGCTGCTGGTGCCAACTCCCGGAACCTGTCCCACTGAAAACGAGACAAAGCGTCAGCCAGAGTGTTCTCTACGCCCGGAAGATGTACTGCGTAAACAAATACATTCAAATGCAAGCAGCGCAAAACCAAATGTCTCAGCAAACGCACCACTGGCTGTGACGCGGCCGACACGCGATTCACTACCTGAACCACTCCCATGTTGTCGCAGTTTAGGCGTACCTTGAGATTCTGAAAGGAATCCCCCCAAAGTTCAAACACCACCACGATTGGGAAAAGTTCCAATAGTACCAGGTTCTTCAAGAACCCCGCTTCCTCCCACTCCTTCGGCCACGGAGCCGCGCTCCATTTACCCTGACAGAACGCCCCATACCCCGTGGAGCCAGCCGCATCCGTAAACAAGTCCAGATCGAAATTGCTAACGGGCCCAGCCATCCACAAAGCCCGCCCGTTGAAGGATTCCAAGAATCCATGCCACACTTCCAAATCCTCACGAAGCTCTCTCGTTAGGCTTACAAAATGAGTAGGAACCCGCACCCCTGCTGTCGCAGCCGACAGCCTGCGGCTAAAGACCCTGCCCATAGGCATTATCCTGCAGGCGAAACACAACTTACCCAACAGTGACTGCATCTGGCGCAGCTGAATCTTGCGCCGGCCGATAACACCACGCACTTCCGCCTTCAACGCTTCCAGCTTATCCTCTGGCAGTTGGCATTCCATCTTCACAGAATCTAACTCTATGCCCAGAAAAACTAAGGACGACGTGGGGCCCTCCGTCTTCTCGGGGGCCAACGGGACCCCAAAACGATCGGCCACGTATTTCAACGTCCCCAGCAGGACACTGCAAACGGTAGACCCCGGGGGGCCCACACACAAAAAATCATCCAGATAATGGATGATCGAACTGATCCCCGACACGTCCCGGACCACCCATTCTAGGAACGAACTAAACGTCTCAAAGAGCGCGCAAGAGATGGAGCAACCCATGGGCAAACAACAGTCCACGTAGTAAGCGCCCTCCCACATGCAGCCCAAGAAACGAAAGCTGTCCGGGTGTACCGGTAGCAAACGAAAAGCCGATTGGACATCGGCTTTGGCCAACAGCGCTCCCCGTCCACACCTGCGCACCCATGCCACTGCCGTGTCGAAGGAGGTGTACGATACCGTGCAGTCCTCCGGCGCCAGAGCATCATTAACCGAGCCACCCTTCGGAAAGGAAAGGTGATGAATTAATCAAAATTTTTGAGGTTCCCTCTTGGGGACAACCCCCAAGGGAGAAACCACCAAATCAGGCATGGGCGCATCCGTGAACGGTCCAGCCATGCGCCCTAATTGTACTTCCTTAGCCAGCTTCTCAGAAACCACCAAGGGGTGGAGCATGGTGGACCGGAGGTTCTTGGCTGCCGGGGGAACTGCAAAAGGCGCACAAGGGATCCTGAAACCACTGGCGAAACCCTCCTCTAACAACTGAGCCGCGCACCTGTCGGGATACTTATTGAGAAAGGGAAGCATCCTTTCCACCCGAATTGGCGTCGTTCCCTTTTCCCGCAGAATCTTCGGGGCGACCCTTGCCTCGCTTGAAGCATTTGGCAAAGGCATGACTACCCCCACATCCTGAACACACATGCTTGAAGCGACAGCTCGTTCCGTACTTGCACGTGCCCTCGTTGAACTGCCAGCAGTAGCCCCACCTTTTTTCGGTCGTTGCCCTGAGGCCGCAGCACCTCCGACCCCCCCTGAAAAAACTGATTGGAGGCCCGCGACGCTGTCATCAACCGCATCCACAAGTTAATGTCCTTGTGATCCCATCGCATTCCAGGTCTCATGGCCATCCTCTGCCGGAACTGTTCGTCATACCTCAACCAAGCTACGCCACCATACGTCCTGTACGCTTCGCTAACCGCCTCCAAATAAATGAACAGCCCAGAACAATGTTCCGGGGCTTTCTCCCCTATCACACAAGCCATGATCGCAAATGCTTGCAACCAATTGGTGAATGTACGAGGTATAAGACGATAACGCCTCTTTTCTTCATCCTCCTTCTTGCTCTCCTCCGGCCTCGCCCTATCCAGGTTGAATTTGTCCAAGGGGAGCAACGTGAAGATCTCCACATACTCACCCTTCCACAGCTTTTCTCTGACTTCCGGCTTGAGGTGAGCTCCTAACGGTGCCTCAAAACAAATGTACATCTCGTTCTTAGCGGCATCCGCCAGCCTGATCACCTCCTTGTTCTTCTCCCCCGCAACAACTTGCCCACTTGCCGTGGCGTTCCCCCCGTCCAATGGGGCCTGCACCTCCTCTGACACCTCCCCCACCTGTACGCCCGGGACCAACGTTGCCGCTGTAGGCCCCGCTACCTGAGACGAACCCCCTGTTTGCCCCCCCGCCGCCGCGGGCGACGCCGTGTCGCCCCCGCCCGGCTTAAAACGCCTGACCAACTCCTCTAACCCAGACCACAAATCCAGTGTCCCCCCTGCTGCCCTCTGCCTCGGCGGGGAAGCACTCGCCCCAGGTGCCGCGTTTAAACCCCCCCAACACCACCGTGACCCAGTAAATCTTGCAATAGAGAACAAATAACAGAAGAGTCAGACTTACCGGGCTGCCCAGGACTGGGTCCACCAGCCGCAGAACCGTTCTCCATCGAAGCCCGTTGTCCCGAGTCCTCGCCACCGTCTGACCCGGACAGCTCCCCCTCCGACCTGTCGTCATCCGATTCTGCCGACACAAGCGCTGGCTGCACACCGTGCGGACGCGACCCGCGTGGCAAGGGCTGTCGTGGCTGTGCATCACGCCCTCTTGATCCTGGCACACCCGACCCACTCGCGACTTCCACCGACGGACTGCGGGTCCGCCCCCTGGCACGGGTGTCAGCCGCTCAACTCCCATCCATCACTCTTATCGCCGAACCCCTCACCGATCGTCCCGCTGCCACTGCCGGACCCCTGACCGCCACCGACTCCCGGCCACTGGCCCGCGAACTGGATCCTCCACGCTGGGCCGCACGGCTGTTCCAGGCATCCCCGGCCGCGATGTCACGGCATCTCCAACGCGCGGGAGGGGGAGGGGCAAGAGGGCCACTCGTCTCCCCCACCGCCGAACTCCGTCCACGGCGCGGATTCCTCCCGACCCCCCGCCAACACCGGCTGCGTGCGGCAAGGGGTTGCAGCCGGAGGGCCCCTGTCGGGTCTCCGGACGGAAGTCGCCATACTCGGGGATGCGTCCGGACTGTACCGCTCAGGCGGCCTGGACCGCCTAGCGCGCGCTGGAGCGCCCCCCCCAGCGGGTGCCGCCGCCCGCTCGACTAAAACTGCAGCCACTTGGTCCTGCAGCCACTCTGCCCCCTGCGTGGCCACCGCGGCCCGCAATTTCGCCAATAGTTCGGCTACAGCAGCCATAGCTCAGGCAGTGAAGTTTTTTGCCTCGTGAGTGATGGAGGAAGTGAGAAAACGTCACTTCCTCCCTGACTGAACTGTGCTCCCCCTCCCCTTTCAACCCACGACCACCCCCCTTTCCTTAAAGGGACCACAGCGCTATTAGGCTGCTGCCTGTCCCACCTGTCATGCCGTCCCTACGCTCATTTCATTTTTTGTCTTTGCTCCAGGACTCTCTGAAGCAGTGAAAAGTTTTCGGTTTGGGAATGCAGATTGCACGGCTCAAGACTGTCTAGCCATGCTACAGGAAGAGTTTGGTCAATTGGAAAAGGTGACAGAGATGGTCTACCAATTTGAACATACTTTCCAACAACCAAGGGAGAAACTTTCAGAGTATGTTAGGAGACTGAACAGGTTGCTGTGCAAGATTGTGTTGAAGAAGGGAATGAAGCATGCGGCAAGAATGAAGCAAGTCTTAAAGGGAGCGTTACGCTCGGATCCAGTCTGGCTGCAACTGAAAACCTCGGGAGGAGGAACGTTACAGACTTATGCTGACTTGATAAAAATCATCAGAGATGAGGAGGCGCTACAACAGGACCAGCAAATGATTAAGACAAATGTTGTCCCCGCACAGGTGCTAGTTAATCCAGTGATGACCCCTGAAAGAGACTCAGAGGTAGACACTTTAAAAGCACAAATGTCCAAGGTGTTAGAAATGTTGACCTCTCTGATGGCAAAAGACCCAGAGGGTCCCAGGGGAGAAGTACCACGGAAGGAACTATTCCCAATTGCCTCGGCACCCGCATCTTTACAAGAATGGGGAGATATAGTCTGCTTTAACTGTGGAGGAATTGGCCATATTGCAGCTACATGTTCCAGTCCGAAGAAGAAGAAAACGGACAACCGCAAGCCGGCGGGAAACTCCAGAGGGCCCCGGTGAAGGAGTCAACCGGGTGCCCATCACCTTCAGTGAGCTCCAAGCTGAATGCGAAGCAGAAGAAAAGAGGAGATAAAACACCTCAGAGGAAACACAACATTCCTCAACAGAGATACACCCCAGAGAAAGGGGGCAAGACCCCTCAGAAGAGGCACAGCACTCCCCAGAGGGGGTGCACACCTAAGAAAAATAATATTATCCCTCAGCGGGTCTGTACACCCAGTGAAAGGAGGGAAATCAATGCATACCAGGCTCAAGAAAGATTAAAGTCTAAAGGGAGTTGGACGAGAGAGAGTCCGAGGGGAAAGGGCCATCAGAAGGCGACCCCTGCAAGGCCATATCCGGAGAAGCTGGTAGGCCCATCTCCTATAGTGCCCATCCAAGTGGAGGGAGTCTACACCAGAGCCATCTTGGATACTGGGGCACAAGTGACCCTACTGTATCGAGATTTCTATGATAAGCACTTGAGTCACCTACCCATCCAGAAGATAGAGGAGCTGGAAATATGTGGGATTGGAACCCAGAATTTCCCCTATGATGGCTATCTACCCGTCAAGATGACTTTTGAACCATCCGTGGCTGGGAAGGCTGAAGTGTTTGACACCCTGGCAGTTGTGTGCCCTCGACCGCCAGGAGCCAACAAAAGTTCCCTTATAATAGGGATGAACACGGACCTGGTCCGAAGACTCCTAACCCCTCTAATGAAAGAGAAGGGGCCAGCAGCCACCAAGATCCACCCCATGTTGAAGACGGCCTACCAACGGCTGGTCCTAGAGCAGAAGACCCCTGGAGAGGGGATAGGGAAGGTGTGGAGACTTGGAAGAGAAGGGGTAGTGTTGCAGCCCGGCGAAGTAGCCTGTCTCAGAGCCACTGTGAAGCTTACTTGGGAGCAACCTGGACCCTTTGTCATGCTGGAGTCCGACCCAAGGGAAGAGACCTCCGGTCTGGAGGTGATACCAGAAGTGATTCCACTGAAGGCCCTAAAGAAGGCCCATTGTAGAGATCCGGTGAGCGTTAGGAACACTACAGGTGGCCCCATGGAAATCCCAGCCAGGATGCTGTTGGGCCAGGTGAGCCCTGCTGCCCCAGTTACCCTGTCAGAAGTCAAGGGGACGGGTGAAGGAGGAGACGTTTGGGAGAAGCTGTCCATGGAAAACCAGAATCTGCCCAGGGCTTGGAAAGAGAGAGCCAAGGCCCAGTTGACCAGATGGGAGAAGATCTTCTCAAAAGATGAGTTTGATGTGGGGTGTGCAAGGAGTGCCACCCATCGAATCCGCCTCCAAGAAGACAAGCCCTTCAGAGAGAGGGTCAGGCGGGTCCCACTAGCATATCTGGAGGATCTAAGGGAACAACTCGCAGAACTTAAGAGGACTGGTGTGATCCGGGAGTCTAGAAGCCCCTATGCCTCCCCGATAGTGGTGGTCAGGAAGAAGAATGGGTCGTTGAGGCTCTGTATCGACTACATGACTCTTAACAGGAGAACCATCCCGACCAGTACACCACTCCGTGGATAGAGGACGCTTTACAGAGTTTGTCTGGAGCCAAGTGGTTCAGCGTTATGGATCTCAAGAGTGGATACTACCAGATCCCTATGCATCCAGAAGACAAGGAGAAGACAGCCTTCATAACCCCAGTGGGGTTCTTTGAGTTTGATCGAATGCCTCAGGGACTGTCTGGAGCTCCTGCTACCTTCCAACGTCTCATGGAGAAGACTGTAGGAGACATGAACCTTATTGAAGTCCTTGTATACCTGGATGATGTCATTGTCTTCGGGAGAACCCTGGAAGAACACGAAGAGAGGCTGGAAAAGGTGTTGAGAAGACTCAGTGAGGAGGGACTCAAGCTTTCGCCTGAGAAGTGTCGGTTCTACCAGTCTTCTGTGAACTATCTGGGGCACATAGTGTCTGAAGAAGGGGTGGCCACAGACCCTGAGAAATTGGAGGCAGTTACCACCTGGCAACGGCCCACCACAGTAACGGAACTCAGATCCTTCTTAGGGTTCTGCTCCTATTACAGGAGGTTTGTGGAAGGATTCGCCCGAATTGCTAGACCATTGAATGAACTGCTCAAGACTGAGGGGGAAGAGGACGACTCAGGGCCCAGGAAGCCGGGAGAGTCAGTCCGAGATCAGTGGAACCAGAAGTGTGAAGAGGCCTTCCAGGCGTTGAAGAAGAGCCTAACCACTGCCCCAGTCTTGGCCTACGCCGACCCAACCACGTAGATAGAGTTGAGCGGACACCTGGATGTTCGGGTTCGACGGGTTCGGCCGAACTTCGGAAAAAAGTTCGGGTTCGGGACCGAACTTTAACCCGAACCCGAACCCGAACCCGAACCCCATTGAAGTCAATGGGGACCCGGACTTCTAAGGACTAAAAAGGCTCTAAAAAAGTAATGGAAAGGGCTAGAGGGCTGCAAATGGCAGCAAAATGTTGTTAAGAGCATGGCAAGTGCTCTGCAAACAAATGTGGATAGGGAAATAACTTTAAATAACATAAAAATAAATAAAAATAAAAAAAAATATGCTGGAGGCCCCCTTTTCAGCAGAAGAGGTACGGGAAGTCATTAAGAACCTCAGAAACTCAACGGCACGATGCCACACATATGGTGGGAATGCCCCAGAATACGCCCTTTCTGGAATAAATTATTCAATTTAATGGATAAGCTAGTGGGAAAATAAAATACTTTGAAATAAAAATGTAGTGGGGTGCTAAATTTAAGGGAAGTGTTTGAGTGGTAAATATGCTCAAACACCCTAATTCTGTAGGATTCATGGACCATTTTGTCCTCGGGGGACAGTATTGGTGTGCAGTTCCCTGCGGCCTACAGGTGGCACTGCCATGGTAGGCTAGGGTTGAACCGCCGATACAGTGCTGTGCCTTTTGTGTCCCCTCTTGGCAGTAGTACAGCGGGGCGGGGAACCTGCTGTGCATGCCGGGAGTGCATATAAAAGGGCAGACCTTTGGCCTGGGGGCTGATGTCCAGTGAGGTCCACGCCCAGGTGCCTTCGACCTGGGTGCATGTGTTCCTGTTCCATCTCGGGTACCTTTAGCCCGGGGTGAGGTACTATCCTGAAGTTCCTGCTGCCCTGGGTATGGAGGCCTAGGTGCGGGAGTAAAGCCTGGAGTCCAGAGCCTTCGTCTGGAGTCCGCTAAGGGTCGAGGAGTCTTAGGGTGCCGCCTTGTGTAGGGGACCATGTTCCAGGGAGGGGAGGATCATTCTGATGGACCAATGTGGGAGTCACGGTGAAGGAAGGGTCTGTTGACTCCCTGGAGAGATGTCTTCCCCTTGATATGGGCTAGGTTCGTAGAAGGAGAAGCTCAAGGTCATCTTGACTGTATCAGAGGCCTTATTCACCCGGCCCGTGGCAGGGGCCTTATACACCCTGGTCTGTGGCAGAGACCAAAGTTCTCCAGGTCCGTGGCAGGGGCCTTGTACACCCTGTCTGTGGCAGAGACCAACCTCAAGGTCTGTGGCAGAGACCGTGCACCTAAAACTGTTTGAGAAACCTAAGCAGTGAAGTGAATGTGCTACATTTATGCCTGGACCTCCTCCACACCTTAAGCTGTCCTGTTTCTTTGCTCTAACCTTTTCTATCCGAGTAGAGTTTATTTTGCCATGAGAGAATAAGAGTTGTAATTTCAGCTGGTGTGGACATTGACTTTACTGGGAATTAAAGGACTTGCCTCTACCTACAGTAGAGGTGAGAATCATCCTCTGGAGGAGTTTTGACTCCGGCTGTGGACACGGCCCGTCAAGTACACCGCTCAACCTCTTTATATAGGAGGGTACGGGCTGGTAGTGCGGTGTGCCTTTCTCCCTCCTGCGAGGAGCCAACAACATAAAGGCAGGTAAGGAGGAAAGGATCTGTGCGCTACAAAAAAATAAAATAAAAATTATAATCTTGACCTAGGAGGACGAGGTCCATATGGAGTAGGAGGTTGAGGTGGCGGTGGATGTGGCTGTGTAGGTGGAAGCGGCGGTGGAGGAGGACGAGGTAGCCAACACTGGTTCAAAAATACAACACAATGGCTGGGTAAGGCCGGTGATGTGTCGAATTCTGTCCCCCGTCAAATAGTGTCCACCCTGTACTGCGCTTGCTCAGTATGTAGGACAAGGGGATTTCGAAAATCTCCCAAGACGAACGGCGCCTGCGTGGTGAGTTCAGGTGAAGGCCACACCATCCGTGGTTCAAACCGAGCCAAGTGAGGCCGTGCCTGAAGCGTGGCGATCGAACCGAGCCCGTGAGGGGCCCTGTTACTATGTGCTACCGAATGTCCACTTGGATGGTGGGGCTTGAACCTGCACTCACTGCGCAGGTGCCGTTCATCTTCGGAGATTTGGTGAATCTCCTTGTCCTCTGTACTGCGCAAGCGCTGCGCCTTCGCAGTATGGGCCGGACACAATCCGATGGCCGGACAGTTTTTGTCACAACACCGGTATACATGTCTACACTGCAGAAGGTACGGACAAGTCCTGTGGGATCCATGCCTGGTTCATTTTAATGAACGTGAGCTTGTCCACATTGGCTCTGGACAGGCGGCTGCGCTTGTCGGTGATAACGCCCCCTGCCGTGCTAAATACACGTTCAGATAATACACTGGCTGCAGGGCATGCCAGCACCTCCAAGGCATAAAGGGCAAGCTCAGGCCATGTGCCCAATTTGGAGACCCAGAAGTTAAAGGGGGCAGACCCGTCATCCAGTACGTGTAGGCCTGTGGACACATACTGCTCAACCATGTTGTTTTTTTAGTATAGCACAGTAGAAGAAAACTATATAGAAATTGTTTATTTCACACACCTCCACATATGTATAACACACTGCAAAATACTTTTTGTGTCCCTAAATGGCGTTTTTTGGAAGACCACAACACACCCACAGTACGTAACCACTGAATCGCACAGCTACAGAACTGCAGAAAATGCTATTCAAAAAAAATGTTGTTTTTTTAGTATAGCACAGTAGAAGAAAACTATATAGAAATTGTTTATTTCACACACCTCCACATATGTATAACACACTGCAAAATATTTTTTGTGGCCCTAAATGGCGTTTTTTGGAAGACCACAACACACCCACAGTACGTAACCGCTGAATCGCACAGCTACAGAACTGCAGAAAATGCTATTAAAAAAAAATTTAGTTTTTTTAGTATAGCACAGTAGAAGACAAATATATAGAAATTGTTTATTTCACACACCTCCACATATGTATAACACACTGAAAAATATTTTTTGTGGACCTAAATGGGTCTTTTTGCAAGCGTACATTAAAGTGCAAATTTTGTATTTTTTATTTTTTGCCCTAAACTGGTCTTTTTTTGCACAAGCAAAATAAAATGCAATTTTTTATTTTTTTTGCCCTTAATGGGTCTTTTGGAAAAGAGCACAATAAAGTGCCTTTTTTTTTTGCCCTAAATGGATCTTTTTCCAAGAGCAGAATACACCCACAGTATGGAAACGGTGTATCTCTCAACGTAATATATGCAGTGCTGGTGCACTGAGCTTGCAGATAAAAGGTAGATTTTCTCTGAGGCCTCGTACACACGACCGAGTTTCTCTGCAAGAACCAGCAAGAAACTTGCTGGCAGAGATGTCTTGCCGAGAAATTCGTTCATGTATATGGTTTCTCGTCAAGAAAACCGACAAGTAATCTCGACGAGAAAATAGAGAACCTGCTCTCTATTTTCTCGTCGAGATTCTCGTCGGCATGTTTCTCAACGAGAAAAGTGAGTGTGTGTACACTTACCTGTCCTCCGGGAAGCCCGCGCATGTTCGAAATAAATTCGATGCATGCGCGGTAGCTTCCTAGGCATAGGTAGGGTATACCAATATGGCGGCGACGGCATCGAATGTGACGAGCGCATGCTCGTCGTAGTCGATGACGTCACCGCGTACGCTCCATTCAAAGAACCGCGGGTTCTTTGAATCGAGCGTGTGTACACTCGGCCGGGACAAGTTTCTTGTCCAAGAATCTCGGCCGTGTGTACGAGGCTTGACACTGGGCTCATGGCAGTGTAAAAAGACTGCACTGCAACACAAACAGGTAAACCTATGCAGATCGCTGAGTTATATCTCTGAATCTGGACTCCTATTCCTATATAATATATCTCTCTCCCTGAAAGCACCAACAGGAACCTGGCCCTACACTACACTGTCTCTCTATCTTTTCCCTCAGATTCCAGAATCAGGACTAACTCATGTATTTTTCAATCTCTCCCTAAAAGCAGCAGCAGCAGACAAGATCCTCTCCCTATCTATTCTGAAGCAGAGTGACGTGTGTGCTGTGTGCCTCTAGCTTATATAGAAGCTGGGTCACATGTTGCACTGACCAATCACAGCTATGCCATTAGTAGGCATGGCTATGATGGCTTCTAAGGGCACACCAGCTAATCAAAAGGTGATTGGCTGGCCCCTGAAGCATTTCTAACTGCGCCATTAGATTGCCGAACCCGAACCCGAACCCGGACTTTCGCGCAAAGTCCGGGTTCGGGTTCGGGAAAAAGCTAAAGTTCGGTACGGACCCGAACTTTACAGTTCGGGTTCGCTCAACCCTACACGTAGATGCCAGTCATGACGGTCTGGGACGAGTACTTTACCAAGAACACGAAGGACAACTAAGGCCTGTTGCCTACGTGAGCCGGAGCCTGGGCCCCTCTGAGAAAAACTACCCCACTCACAAGCTGGAGTTCCTGGCCCTTAAGTGGGCGGTAGTAGACAAGCTCAAAGACTACCTGTATAGGGCGGAGTTCACTGTGAAGACCGACAACAACCCCCTTACCTACCTTTTCACTACAGCAAAGCTGGACGCCACTGGACACAGGTGGCTGGCCGCATTGTCTGGATTAAATTTCAGCCTAAAGTACAGGCCAGGGATTGGGAATCGAGATGCAGACGCTCTGTCCAGGAGATCTCATGGTCCCACCAGTGGCATGGAAGACTGGACTCAAGTGGCACCTGATGGGGTGCGGGCCCTTTGTCAAGGGGCTGAATTACAAGCCAGAGGGGGTTCAAGGGCAGAAGAGATAGGAGTTACCATGGTAGGAGTCCCCAAACAATACTGTGGAGTAACTCAGCTGGAGGAAGACCATCTGCCAAAGTTGTCCAAGAAGGAATTAAGATGCGACCAATTAGAAGATCCCATGGGGAAATTGGTTCTGGAAGCCCTGGAGAATCAGGATCCAAACAGACTCCTGAGTCACTCCTCAAAGTAAGCTCGCCTGTTGAGGAAAGAGTGGGACAGGTTACAGGTACATCAGGGAGTGGTCTACCGAAGGGGCCCCTCTGATGACCTGGAAGATAAATGGCAATTGTTTCTTCCAGAAAAACATCGAGAGACTGTTCTGATTGCCCTACATGACAATCACGGCCATTTAGGGGCGGAGAGGACCTTTCAACTTGTCAGAAGGCGGTTCTATTGGCCCTGCATGAGGGCAGAAGTAGAAGAGTACTGCCATTCATGTGCACGCTGCATCCAGAGGAAGACTTTACCTCATCAAGCTGCCCCAATGGGCCATCTACAAAGTCAAGGCCCGATGGATCTGGTATGCATTGATTTCCTCTGCCTCGAACCCGACCTGAGTGGACTAGGAAATGTTCTGGTGATAACCGATCATTTCACCCGGTATGCCCAAGCTTTCCCAACCAAAGATCAGAAGGCTTCCACTGTAGCCAAGATACTTATGGAGAAGTATTTTGTCCATTATGGGCTGCCCCAGCGACTTCATTCAGATCAAGGAAGGGACTTTGAGAGTCGGCTGATCCGGAAGCTCTTGGATTCGTTAGGAATCAAGAAAACTCAAACCACACCTTACCACCCACAAGGAGATGCTCAGCTGGAGAGGTTTAACCGAACCCTGCTCAACATGTTGGGAACTCTGGATAGTGAGAAGAAACAACATTGGAGCAAACACATAGCAGCTATAGTACACGCTTACAACTGCACCACCAGTGATGCTACAGGCTACTCCCCATACCGACTCATGTTTGGGAGAGAAGCAAGGTTACCTGTGGACTTGGCCTTTGGCACCTCTTTAGACCATTCCTCAAAGGATATGTGGACAGGCTCAGACACAGCCTGAAAGTAGCCTATGAACAAGCTCAAGTGGCCTCAGATCAAAGGGGAGCTCGAAACAAAAGAAACTTCGACTTGAAGGTCCGGGTGCAGGACTTACAGCCCGGGGACCGAGTACTGCTACGCAATCTGGGGGTCCCTGGAAAACACAAACTTGCAGACAGATGGAGATCTGAGCCCTATGTCATCTGCAGGAAGCTGCCGGGCCTACCTGTCTACAAGTTGAAGCCAGAAGGAAAGGTAGGACCACTGAAGACGTGGCATCGAAACCACCTGCTCCCACTTGCTGAAGCGGTCAGGATACCTCCAGTGAGGGACTCCCCTGAACCAGTCTCCATTCTGGATACCCCCAGGCCAAACACTCGGTCCCAGACTTCTCAGTCTGAAGATGAAGAGGCCTCTGAACACAGTGGAGATGAAGGAAGAGAACTTGACTGGCTGTGGCCTTCCCCAACTCAAGGAACTTCTGCTATAGATCTTCCAACCACAAAAGACACTATAGATGGACAACTGAATGCAGAAGCCGCTGAATTCATCCCATCTAGTCCTTCATCAGATTACTGGGAAGATGCCTGTGCTACTTACCCTGAACAGGGCCCTAGAGACTCTATGTATCCCTCGGCTCCTGAAGCAGATGTTACAGAGCCTGCCATGTCGCTTGTGCCTGTTACAGAAGAAGAGATTGTGGCGCCAGAGCCAGAAACCCCAAGAGAACAAAGGGCTCGCAGAGTCATAAGGCCTCCCAGAAAGTTGACCTACCCACAAATGGGGAAGAGCTCAGAAGATTCTGTGGTCACTGCCAGGAGGAGTGCAGAGAATCCGGATCCCTCCACTGTTCATTTGGTGGAGGGCAACCCCCACTGACTCTCTGGCACAGTTAGGCAAGCCACTCGTGATAGTGTGACCTGTGGGCAAGGGAATCCAACCCCTCGGTTTTGGTGGGAATTCCCTATGCCCACCTCTTATGCAATGTTGTCTAGGGTTGTACGCAGTGTATGCTAGAATTTTCTTTGGGGACCAAAGAATTTAAGTGGGGGTAGTGTGTAGCGGGGTCCCCTTTAAGACTCCCAGGACTACCTTACCCAGAACCCCTTTCGGCAATGTTTCCACCCCAGAGACTCATGGGAGGGGTTATAAAAGGAGGAGGTGAGGCTGGGCTTGGCCTCTTTGGGACACGAGACTTCAAGGAAGAGATCTTCCTGTGCGGATCCGCTGTAGTGCAAGGCCTGAAGCCTGGGGCCTTGCACTGCTACCTAAAGAGCCTTCCACCCCATCTCGAGCCTGGGTGGCATCTGACTCGGGTTTCTCAACTGCTGCTGAGCCGGAGACGAGACTGCTGCAGAGCTGTGTGTGAAGACACAGTCAGTGGAAGTTCCCGGACTGGGATCGCGTCCGGAGGGGTGAGCGAGCGTATGCTCAGACCGTATACTGTCTATTGTTAATGTGCCTACAGACTGCCGTGGTCCACCAGTTCATGTTTGATACTCTCACTGGAGATCCATAGCAGAACTAAGTCAGGAGATCTTCGGTAGAGTGTTTGTTTCTATTGCCATTTCCCATTGGATTACAAATGTTGTTCTGTTATGTACACCACCTTTAAAGACTTGCCGGTGAAGAAAACATCATCCCCTAGAGACTGAGTCTTAGTATCTGAGCCAGGCCTGGCCAGCTAGATAGTTCATTTAGTTGCTGCGCCACAGGGCGCCTAGTTAACGGTCGCCCACGAGGCGTGCCTTTACTGTTCCATTAATGCATAGAATGTTTATTACTGCAGGGCTCTGCAACCTACTTCATGTAAACTGTTACCACTGTTTATCCTTTTACTACAATCTAAAGTAAATCAGATAATCCTTTATTATTGCCTTGGTGTCTGAGTTTGATCATAGAGCATAAGAAATATATATTGTTACCCTAGACTAACTGTGCCAGAAGAGGGTCGAGTAAATTGCCGGGGGTTGGCGGAGCTGTCTTCAGGGCCCAAACTAATCTGCGGCCCTCTTAAGTGAAGGTATCGCTACATATATATATATATAAAACTCTCCATAATTAACATAAAACACATTAACCTTTTATTTCTAAGTATTTTTACCACCCTGGGGCACAAGGTCCAATCGGCATAACCCCTCACTGTACCTGCTAGTCACTTCTAGGCCTCCAGCCGCTAAAACCTCAGACTCAGAGACAACTAGCAGGTACCCATATACTAACTGGGATCCGTACCCTCAGACGGGTCCCTAACCATGCCTTCTAGGTGCCCATCTGACCTAGCAAGGACCTTACACCCGCCACCACAATGTCCGCCACTTGTGGCCACCACAACCCCCATACCCGTAAAAACAAATGACCCATAAAAACAGGGCGGGAGGGTGGGAAGCTGCTTTCCACCTGCGCTCCTCGTGGCGACTGACCCATCACCTTCCTTTTTCTCTCCTTAAACTACTTCCTGCCCCCCTCTGCTCTGCAACCTCATGCTGCCCCCCCACGTCCTACAGGCTCCGCCCCCGTTAACCCCTGTCATGCCGGCCCTCCACCTACACCTTTGGCGCTGCTCCGTGCCTCTCTTGACTATGGTATTAACTACGGCTGCTACCATTGAACATTGACCCCATCCCTACCCCTTAATAACCACACAAGACTTGAGTGGGGTAAATTGGCCAACAGGCCATTTTTATTAACCAAAATATATATATAACCCAAAATATATATATAAATATATATATATATAAAACTCTCCATAATTAACATAAAACACATTAACCTTTTATTTCTAACTTCCAGTATTTTTACCACGCTGGGGCACAAGGTCCAATCGGCATAACCCCTCACTGTACCTGCTAGTCACTTCTAGGCCTCATGCCGCTAAAACCTCAGACTCAGAGACAACTAGCAGGTACCCATATACAAACTGGGATCCGTACCCTCAGACGGGTGCCTAACCATGCCTTCTAGGTGCCCATCTGACCTAGCAAGGACCTTGCACCCCGCCACCACCACTTAAACCTGACACCTTAGGTTTGAGTGGCCCTCCACACCCTCAGGGACCTCCGCAAACCCTCCTCCAACCCAAGACACCACATGTCGATCCTGACATCGTTTAGGTGCACACCATCCCCCCGCAAGTACCTCCAGGGTTCCCCTTCCAGCTCTTGGTGTCGCACCGCCAAACCCCCATTACGCATCAAAAACTTGGCCACCTCCCGATTAATTTTTGTTCTGGCCCTGTTCATGCCCGCCACCAACCTAGCCCACCTCCATTGCGTGCGGGCCACTATGTCAGACCAGACTATGAGCAAGTCCGGGTAATCCATCCGCAGCCGCAAAAGGTCAAACTTTATGTCCCGGACTAACTCCCTCATGGACCGTAACCCCAAATCATTCCACCCAGCATGTACTAACAACACATCAGGGGGCCTGTCCAGTCGAGCAAAGCGCTTGAATTCCGGAATTAGTCTGCTCCACAAGAGCCCTGGCATCCCGATCCAGCGGACTACAGCCTCAGCCCTGGGTATGCCCAATTGACGTCCGTCCGGCTGCACGTCAGCTCTCCTCGCTCCCCAATGGACAAGAGAGTGCCCCATTATCCACATCAGACAGGGGGCCCTATCTGAAAAGGAAACAACACACCAATTGCATATCAACCACCACTCAAAACAACTCACCCCCCCCCCCCTACATCATAACAGAGGGGACACAAATGACAACAGCCATACCACCATCACCCCCAGTGCTACCCACTCACAGTAACTGAGGACGAACATACAAACGGTAACGCCGAGATTCCCACCTACCAATGCGCTTCAACACCCCTTCACTCAAGCCCCAGCGTGCTGCTTCAGTAGCGGGCCCAATCCGGAAGGAATGGGACGCGAAGTCCCCCAGACGCAGCCCAAACATCCCCAAACACTTCCTAAACACCGCCGTGAACTGAAACCTAGACAACGCCTCACCGTTGGCATGTAACAGAAAAGGTCCCGGCCTATATGGGCGGGCCTCCAGGAAACGACCAACCACCCGGACCGGGCAAGTTGGCGACCCCTCCACCCCAAACAACTCAACCCGGGACCCTCGCCCAGCCTGATCCGTCTTGGATTTTCTAATCCAAAAGACTACCGAAACCCCACTGAACTCCATGTCACCCACCAGTAAACCATCCGACCCTTTTTTCGAAGAAGAAACCAATTCCCCGATCCGCAGTGCTCCAAAAAATGCCAAGGAAAACGCTGTCTGAAACAAAAGGGCCTCATACTCCGACGAGCACACACCCGGCAGCACCCGAAACAACGAACCCAACAACTCAAACAACAATGGGCAGCGGCCATCCGCCGGATGCCGCCCCCGGCTATAACCCTTCAGTGCTTGCCGCACCAAAAAATTCTTGGTGCAATCCGGGCGACCCATTAGCTTAAACAAAAAGGCCAACCCCGTCAACTTCCTATTCAAAGCCAACACTGAAACACCCATCTCCACATTCTGGCCTATAAAGTACAACACCAGGAATACATCCTCCCCAACAGCCACCGTCCCCCCCAGACTCCTAACCAGACCAAACCACTCTTCCCAAGCCTTGGACTACGCCGACCAGGTCGTCTCACTCACCGACCGCCGAATCAGCGCCGCCGTCACTCCAAGGCAATCCGCTACCGCCGTGCTGGACAAGGAACACCGTGTTGTGCCACTGCCGGAGCCAACAAACGAAACTTGTCCCACTGAAACCGAGAAAGAGCATCGGCCAATAAATTAGTACACCCCGGGACATGAACCACATAAATAAATGCATTGCAACCCAAACAAGTCAACACCAAATGCCTCAGCAATTGCACCACTGGCGGAGAGGAGGCAGACACGCTATTAATAGCCTGAACAACAGCCATGTTGTCGCAATTAAAGCGAATCTTCTTGTTACAAAACTGCGATCCCCACAACTCTACTGCCAGCACAATCGGAAAAAGTTCCAAAAGTGCCAAATTGCGAGTAAACCCTGCCTCTCTCCATTCCAAGGGCCATGGGTTTGCACTCCACTGACCCCCGAAATACGCCCCATAACCTGCTGACCCAGCCGCGCCAGTGAACAACTCCAAGTCAAAACTAGACATGGCTTCCGACATCCACACCGACCTGCCATTATAAGAATCCAAACAGGATTCCCAAACACCCAAGTCAGCCCTATGCTCCTTCGTCAAACGAATGTGGTGCCCCGGTGACACCACCCCCGCTGTCGCTGCCGCCAGCCGACGGTTAAAAACCCTGCCCATCGGCATTATCCAACAAGCAAAGTTGAGCTTCCCCAGGAGAGACTGAAGCTGCCGCAGTGTCAGCTTACCAGCCCCCCCGCGCCGAAACAACCGCCGCCCGCAAGTCCGTCAACTTGTCCTCCGGGAGGCGGCATTCCATAGCCACTGTATCAATCAGAATCCTGCAAAAACACAAGGCCGTAACCGGACCTTCCGTTTTGTCAGGTGCCAACGGAATGCCAAAGTGTTCCGCCATGTGCTGAACAGTAGCCAACAATATCCTACACTGTCTCGACTCAGCAGGCCCCACACACAAAAAATCATCTAAGTAGTGGATGACCGACGGAAGGCCAGACACCTCCCGGACCACCCACTCAAAGAACGAACTAAACGTTTCAAACAAAGAGCAGGAAATTGAACACCCCATGGGCAAACACTTGTCAACGAAATAGGACCCCTGCCACCTGAAACCCAACAAGTGAAAACTGTCAGGATGTACAGGCAACAGCCGAAAAGCGGATTCAATATGCGTTTTCGCCAAGAGAGCCCCCGGGCCATAAGTACGGACCCACCGCACCGCTGCGTCAAATGAAGTGTACGAGACCGAACACAAGGCCGGATCAATGAACTCATTAACCAAACCCCCCCTTGGATAAGACACGTGATGGATCAACCGGAATTTGTTGAATTCCCTCTTGGGAACTACCCCCAAGGGAGAAACCACCAAACTCACCAGCGGCGGAGAAGCAAAGGGACCAGCCATGCGGCCTAACTCCACTTCCTTTGTCAACTTCGCAGACACCACTTCTGGATGAGCCAACGCCGACTTCAAATTCTCTGCATGCGGTGGGGGACGGGCAAGCCCACACGGAATCCGAAAACCCTCAGCGAAACCAGACTCCAGCAGTTCCGCCGCCTCCCTCCTCGGATACCTACCTAGAAACGGACGCATCCTTGTTACGCTCACCGGAGTCGTCCCCCTTTCCTGCCAGCTCCCCCTTACCTCCTTTTCCCCGCTGCAAGCATCTATTAAGGGGATGGGAGCCCCCGCAACCGGAGCACTCATGCTTAAACTTGCAAGTTGAGCCGAACTTGCAAGTCCCCTCATTGAAGGCCCAACAACACCCCTTGTGTCTTGTGGCCGACTGTCCCGAGGAAGAAGCACTGCCGGCCCCCGTCTGAAAAGACGAATTACCAGCCCGCACCGAAGTCATGAGCCATATCCAAAGGCTAATGGCTTTGTGGTCCCAGCGCAACGACGGACGAACAGCCTTCCGCTGACGGAACTGCTCATCGTACCGCAGCCAGGCCAGGCCACCATAAACTCGGTAAGCTTCCCCGATCGCATGCAGATAACAAAAGAGAGCGGAGCAATTCTCCGGCGCCCTTTCCCCTACCACACTGGCTAAAATTGCGAATGCTTGCAGCCAGTTCGCAAACGTCCTGGGGATCAGTTTATACCTCCGTTTTTCCTCCTCCTCTTTCTTGCTTTCATCCAACTTACCTCTGTCCAGGTTAAATTTCTCTAGCGGAAGAAGGGAAAAAATCTCTACATACTCACCCCGCCAATTTTTTTCCCGGACCTCCTGCTTGAGGTAAGCCCCCAGCGGCCCCTCGAAACACATGTAGACTTCACATTTGTCCGCCAAACAAACTCGATCCACCTCCTTCTCCGGCGTCTTACCAGCACCGCCATCTGCCGCACTCACTCCTGTTCCCTGCGCCATCCCCACACTTGCGGCAGCAGGGGTAACCCAACAGCCGCCGGCACCAGGGGTAACCCCGCTGCTGACGTGGTTCCGGACCTGGCTACCACCCCCGTCCCCCAGCACCCTCCGCTAGGGGAACCCAAGCCAACGTGGGCAACCCAGCAGCCTGCATCGGCGCTAACCGACCTAAAATGTCCCGCAAACCTGCCAACAACTGAGCCAAATCCTGTGTGCCGGATCCGGACACCCCAGGGGCCCCCAATCCCCCTATCCCTGACACTGACACACCACTCACCCCAACCCCAGCACTCGCACTACCAACCACAGGCACACACACAGAAGACAAAGGAGGTTGGCCAACCGGCCGCTTACCAGGCTGTCACGGAAGAGGGCCTCCACGAGCCGTCATCACGGTCTCCACTGATGCCGGTATCTCCACAAACTCGTCCTCGCTTCCTTCTTCAAGCTCCCCTTCAGACAAGGGAGCGTCCTCCCGAACTCCATCACTGCCTCAGCCCGCCACACCAGAACGCTGCTGAACGACACTGTAGATGCCCATGTCGTCACCCCCCGCCAGTCTCCAGGAAGGGCCAGGCTGTTCGTCATCACTGACCTGACGGGCGCCCGCCCCAAATGACAGGGGGGCTGCCGTTCTCTCAGCGCCTCCCACAGGCCGACTCCGAATGCTCCCAGCTACAACATCGTTCTCCAACCTTCTCCGCTGTTCCTGGATGAGAGGGACACTGGCCGCTCCAGGCACCAGGCCGGCTCCCGATGCCTGCACTCTCCCCCGCTGAGCCACCCGGGTGGGCGCAGAGCCAGACCCAGGCACCCCACCATCCACATGATCACCCGAAGAGGAGTGGGCCGCGGGGGGCCCCCCGACCCACCCCGCAAGTCCCGCCTGTGAAGAAGATTCCTCCCGGGCCCAGCCGTCCCCGCCTGAGCCTGGCGTTTCCGTGCCGTCCCTGGAGGCATGCTCCGTGGGGCTCCTAGTGCGGCGTCGGACACTGAGAGAGGTTTCTGGGCTAAACCGCTCAGGAGGCCTTAGACCTCCTAGCCCAAAGTACAGCAGGGGAGGAAGTGACAACCCCCCCTTCCCCGGCTCCCAACAGCAGTCCCCCTACCTGGGCGTGCAGCCAATCGGTGCCATGCACCTCCGCCGCCGCCGGCAACCGCTGGAAAAGCCGGTCCACGTCCGCCATTGCTAAGCTGGACGCAAAATGGCCAAGGCAACACACTGCAGCAGGGAAGACAAGCTGCTTTCCCCCTGCGCTCCTCGTGGCGACTGACCCCTCCCCTTCCTTTTTCTCTCCTTAAACTACTTCCTCCTCCCCTCTGCTCTGCAACCTCATGCTACCCCCCCATGTCCTACAGGCTCCGCCCCCGTTAACCCCTGTCATGCTGGCCCTCCACCTACACCTTTGGCGCTGCTCCGTGCCTCTCTAGTCCGTTGGACAAAAATCCAAAGTACAAACACACATGCTCCAAACCAATGCTAATCATAAGACAACATTAGCAGAAGTTTCCCAAAGGGGGGTGCTAAAGAGCAGAAAAAACACGTAGTTTCGGGTATGTTGGCTGAAAAAGTTCTGCCGTCTGTATGCAGAATAAGTTCACGGCCAACGCCCTTCGCAAAAAAAATTCCACGGATTTGTCTGATGGAAATCCGATCGTGTGTACGAGGCTTTAGGGCTTACATTTCTACAGCTGCTGTTAGGGGCGTCTGACGGTTTTTTTTACTTCCTCTAAACGCCCCTCAATGTTAGCCTATGTGTCCATACACACATAAACTTTCAGAGGCGTTTGGAGGCATAAGCGTTTGGGGCAGTAGAAAAATACATCAGCCAGTGCAAAATTCCCAAAAATGCTGCTAAACGCAGCTAAACGCTGTAACAAGGTGTTAGCCGTGTTTAGCCGCTTTTGGTGTTTTGAGACATTTTCACATAATATAGAGTGTGTTTACTGTAAAAACGTCTTAAAACACTAACACCCAAAAAAAAAAGCACAAGTGCCCATAAACGCTAGTCAAAAACGCGACTAAAAGCAAGTTTTTACAACAGTTTTTTTCTTGGCGTTTTTTAAACGTCCTGTGTGCATGAGGCCTAAGATTGAAAATTGAGTGATTACAAGACCGCTGATCGCTCAGTTCTCAATCTGCTTGAAGCGGAGAGCGGTGACTGTCTGCTCTACTAGCGCTCACTGGAGCGTTGTGCATGGGGAGGGGAAGGGTGCAGCTGGCTCCGACTCTCAGCCACATGCTAAGAGGTGGAGCCAACTGTCAATCCGGCAGCTGGGTGGAATATCCGACTATATTGTCAGGATCCTTGCTGAGCCCGGAGCAGCTCTGCCATGTCAGCTGATAGTGGGCTGGGCAATAGCCTTCTATTTAAGAAAGGGGGGGTGTATCCGCGCTAACTCTGATCTCCTGTGGATACTCTAAAACCATATAAGGTAAAAAGAGTAAGTGGAAAAAAAACGTGAAGGGTATCATGTATATGATTAGATATACATGAAAAAAAAAAAATATATATATATATTGTGACAGCAGGAAGGTAAAGTCACCTGGTTGCATCCAGGGGGGTAGATATATTTCGCCCAGATTCAGGCTTTACGCCGACTTATACAACTAGGTGGAGAGTTGTATAAGGCTAGTGGGCTCATGGATGACTCATACCTCTAGGGAGAGGGCTGGGCGTCGTGCAGACAGGGAGTTGATGAGACCAGCTGAAGCTTGTCAGCTCATTTAGGCCTCTATAAGAACTCCCAGCTTCATTAGATCTTGTTGGTTGGAGGGTAGACAGTGGAGGAGACCTTGCGTGGAGAGTGAAGAAGTTTCTGCTTTTGACTGCTGGGTTGCATTTTTGGTTATTTTTGGCTCTTTTTCCTTGCAGCTTTTTAACACCTTTTTCTGGCACATTTTAAACAGCCTTTTTTTTCTCTTTTTTTCCTTCAGCCTACTAATTAAGGGGAGTGGTTAATTGGTCACAGGTGCTTGAGGCCTATATAAATTTCTGTAGAGCTCATTTAGAGCCTGCTCATTTTGAGTTGCTGGAACTCTGTCCAAGTGGAACTGGACTAAGTGGTGAGTTAAAATCAAGAGTTTAAAACAGGGGTCATAGTAGATGTGTAGTGTGAGTACCTGGGTGTTGTCTGAGTAGTGTGTGTGGATCGTTAGTACTTGTGTATTGTAGGTGCACGCTGGTCTGCGAGTGCACGCGGGTCCGTGGGTCTGCGAGTGCAGGTGGGTCTGCGAGTGCACGCTGGTCTGCGAGTGCACGCGGGTCCGTTGGTCTGCGGGTGCACGTAGGTCTGCGAGTGCACGCGGGTCCGTTGGTCTGCGGGTGCACGTAGGTCTGCGAGTGCACGCGGGTCCGTTGGTCTGCGAGTGCACGCTGGTCTGCGAGTGCACGCGGGTCCGTTGGTCTGCGGGTGCACGCTGGTCTGCGAGTGCACGCGGGTCCGTTGGTCTGCGAGTGCACGCTGGTCTGCGAGTGCACGCGGGTCCGTTGGTCTGCGAGTGCACGCTGGTCTGCGAGTGCACGCGGGTCCGTTGGTCTGCGGGTGCACGTAGGTCTGCGAGTGCACGCGGGTCCGTTGGTCTGCGAGTGCACGCTGGTCTGCGAGTGCACGCGGGTCCGTTGGTCTGCGGGTGCACGCTGGTCTGCGAGTGCACGCGGGTCCGTTGGTCTGCGGGTGCACGCTGGTCTGCGAGTGCACGCGGGTCCGTTGGTCTGCGAGTGCACGCTGGTCTGCGAGTGCACACGGGTCCGTTGGTCTGCGAGTGCACGCTGGTCTGCGAGTGCACGCGGGTCCGTTGGTCTGCGGGTGCACGTAGGTCTGCGAGTGCACGCGGGTCCGTTGGTCTGCGAGTGCACGCTGGTCTGCGAGTGCACGCGGGTCCGTTGGTCTGCGAGTGCACGCTGGTCTGCGAGTGCACGCGGGTCCGTTGGTCTGCGAGTGCACGTTGGTCTGCGAGTGCACGCGGGTCCGTTGGTCTGCGAGTGCACGCTGGTCTGCGAGTGCACGCGGGTCCGTTGGTCTGCGAGTGCACGCTGGTCTGCGAGTGCACGTGGGTCCGTTGGTCTGCGAGTGCACGTGGGTCCGTTGGTCTGCGAGTGCACGTGGGTCCGTTGGTCTGCGAGTGCACGTGGGTCCGTTGGTCTGCGAGTGCACGTGGGTCCGTTGGTCTGCGAGTGCACGCGGGTCCGTTGGTCTGCGAGTGCACGCGGGTCCGTTGGTCTGCGAGTGCACGCGGGTCCGTTGGTCTGCGAGTGCATGCGGGTCCGTTGGTCTGCGAGTGCACGCTGGTCCGTTGGTCTGCGAGTGCACGCGGGTCCGCGAGTGCACGCAGGTCCGTTGGTCTGCGAGTGCACGCTGGTCTGCGAGTGCACGCGGGTCCGTTGGTCTGTGGGTGCACGTGGGTCTGCGTGGTACCTGTGTATTGTCTTGTTGAGTACCTGTGTATTGTCTTGTTGAGTACCTGTGTATTGTCTTGTTGAGTACCTGTGTATTGTCTTGTTGAGTACCTGTGTATTGTCTTGTTGAGTACCTGTGTATTGTCTTGTTGAGTACCTGTGTAATGTCTTGTTGAGTACCTGTGTATTGTCTTGTTGAGTACCTGTGTATTGTCTTGTTGAATAGTTGGGTCAGGAAGCTAGTGTTAGGTAATTTGGACAGGGTATAATCTCGAATCCTCATTAAATTAATAGGTACGATGCCCAGCGGGTGTGGCGAGGCGACTCGGTGTACATCTTGCAGCATGTATGCATTCCTTGATCATCTGATCGAGGGCGATTACTGCTGTGCAAAATGTAAGCACATTGTTTCCCTGGAAGCCCAGGTTCTGAATCTAGGGAAGCAACTGTCAGCACTGGGAAGTCCCTCCACACTAAAGGAGAGCTGGATACGTACCCGGCAGGTGATGGCAGGGGCCAGCACAGAGGTGGGTGGAGTCAAAGAGGTGCAGGCACTAGAAAATAGTAGATGGGTGACAGTCAGGAAGGGTAGAGGGCGAAGTGCCAGGGAGGCCGATCCAGGGCTGGAGCATCCCAATAAGTATGCTCCATTGAGTGACATTGGTGAAACCAGTCCGGGACCAGCACTGCTGGAGCTGAGGGACTCTCCTAGCTGCCAGGGGAAGAACTCCTCCAGTGAGAGTGGGGGGGAAGCGAAGGGAAAGGAAAGACAGATTCTGGTGGTAGGGGACTCAATTCTTAGAAGGACAGAGAGGGCAATCTGTAACAAAGACCTGAAGCGCCGAACTGTATGTTGTCTACCGGGCGCTCGGGTTCGGCACATCACGGATCTGGTGGACAGATTACTGGGAGGGGCTGGGGAAGACCCAGCTGTCATGGTGCACGTTGGCACCAATGACAAAGTCAGAGGTAGATGGAGTGTCCTAAAGAACGATTTTAGGGACTTGGGAGCTAAATTGAGGAAAAGGACCTCCAAGGTAGTATTCTCGGGAATACTACCGGTACATCGAGCCACACCAGAAAGGCAGAGGGAGATTAGGGAAGTGAACAAGTGGCTGAAGAGCTGGTGTAGTAAGGAGGGGTTTGGGTTCCTGGAGGACTGGGCCGACTTCTCAGTCGATAACCAGTACTATAGAAGGGACGGACTGCACCTAAATGAGGAGGGTGCAGATCAGCTGGGAATAAGGATGGCCAAAAAGTTAGAGGGGTTTTTAAACTAGGTGACAGGGGGGAGGGTCCAGAGATAGTGAGAGTCAGCGGGGAACATATTCTAAAGGGTAGTATTAGGGGCATTAGTGGTAGGGTAACCAAAGAACATAAACCCAAGGTAAGTATAGTAGCAAGTCCTAGTTGCAATCTGGGAACACCCAAGAGGATAGTATGTGACCGGTCAAATAATATTAATGCATTAAAGTGTCTGTTCACCAATGCCAGAAGTCTGCCAAGCAAAATAGGTGAGTTGGAAGCTCTGGTGCATGAGGAGAGCTATGATGTAATCGGTATTGCTGAAACTTGGCTTCATTCCTCACACGACTGGGCTATTAATATTCCGGGCTATGCACTCTTTCGGAAAGACAGGGTAAAAAGGAAGGGTGGAGGGGTCTGTCTCTATGTGAGAAGTGATCTCAAAGCGAGTGTGAAAGAGGACCTGGTGGATGGAGAGTGTGATGAGTCTGAAGCATTATGGGTAGGACTGCATACAGATGTGCGTAGTTCAAAGCTAATCATTGGAGTTTGTTATAGACCACCCAATGTTAATGAGGAGTTAGAGACTCAGCTCCTTGCACAGATGGAAAGGGCTGCAAGGGCTGGGACGGTGATAATAATGGGGGATTTTAACTACCCAGAAATTGACTGGAGTAATGGAACTGCTGGGACAGTTAAAGGGCAAAAATTTATAAACCTATTGCAGGACAATTTTATGGTCCAGTTTATTGAGGCCCCAACTAGGAATGATGCTCTGTTGGACCTGGTAATCTCAAACCATGCAGAGCGTATTACTAATGTTCAGATAAAGGAACACCTGGGTAGCAGTGACCATAACATGATTTCATTTGATGTTAGTTGTAAGCAAAAATCACATACAGGAAAGATAAAAACACTTAATTTCAAGAGAGCAAATTTTCCAAGGATGAGTGCTGCTCTCCAGGACTTAGACTGGGAAGGAATATTGGCATCAATGGGCACAGAACAGAAATGGGAATTCTTCAAAAAGACTGTTTGGGAACTCACTGCAAAGTATATTCCCATGGGCAATAAGTTTAAAAGGCTAAAAATAAAACCTATGTGGCTCACTGACAAAGTTAAAAAAGCTATAAACTATAAGAAAAGAGCTTTTAAAAAATATAAAAATGAGGGAACACTAGTGTCATTTAAATGTTACAAAGAATATAACAGGATATGTAAAAAGGAAATCAAGGATGCAAAAATTCAAAACGAACGACAGATTGCAAAAGATAGTAGGACAAACCCCAAAAAATTCTTCAAATATATTAATAGTAAAAAGGTCAAGTCTGAGCATGTAGGCCCTTTACAAAATAATCTAGAGTGGGTGACTGGGGACAAAGAGAAGGCTAATTTATTAAATACTTTCTTCAGTTCTGTGTATACAAAGGAGCATGGGGGAGCTCATGTCCAAAATGGGGGTGGTAGTGACACAGCCCCAAATCCACAATGGCTCAAAAGTGATATGGTCCAGAAATATTTAGATGGAATAAAGGTGGATAAAGCACCTGGACCAGATGGCATACACCCACGGATCCTAAAAGAATTGAGCTCTGTAATTTCAAAGCCATTGTATTTAATTTTTAGGGACTCATTAATGACAGGAATAGTACCACTGGATTGGCGCAGGGCCAATGTGGTGCCTATATTTAAAAAGGGAATTAAGTGTTTACCAAGTAACTATAGACCTGTTAGTTTAACTTCTATAGTTGGGAAAATACTGGAGAGATTAATAAAAGACCACATAGATGAGTTCTTGCTGGAAAAAAACTATTTAAGCAACAGACAGCATGGATTCATGAAAGACAGAAGTTGTCAAACAAACCTGATTTCTTTTTATGAAGAGGTAAGTAAGACCTTGGACAGAGGGGTGGCAGTGGACGTGGTATACTTGGATTTTGCAAAAGCGTTCGATACAGTTCCCCACACACGGCTCATGTGTAAGGTAAAGTCTACAGGATTGGAAATATCAGTTTGTAAATGGATAGAAAACTGGCTAAAAGACAGAATTCAGAGAGTAGTGGTTAATGATTCTTACTCTGAATGGTCCAAGGTTATCAGTGGTGTACCCCAAGGTTCAGTGCTGGGACTCTTACTTTTTAATATGTTTATAAATGATATTGGGTCTGAGATCAAAAGTAACATTTCTGTCTTTGCAGATGACACCAAGCTATGCAGTGGAATAACGTCCTTACAGGATGTCGCCAATTTACAAGCCGACCTCAATGCTCTGTCTAATTGGGCGACTATGTGGCAGATGAGGTTTAATGTTGATAAATGTAAAGTTATGCACTTGGGGGCTAATAATATGAATGCATCATACATACTAGGGGGAGTACAACTGGGGGGATCCGTAGTGGAGAAGGATCTGGGGGTTTTGGTAGATCATAAGCTCAATAATGGCATGCAATGCCAAGCTGCGGTTTCCAAAGCGAGCAAAGTCCTTTCTTGTATTAAGAGAGGTATGGTCTCCAGAGAGAGAGATATCATTTTGCCCCTGTTCAAATCATTAGTAAGACCTCATCTGGAATATGCAGTTCAGTTTTGGGCCCCAGTTCTCAAAAAGGATATTGGGGAACTGGAGAAAGTGCAGAGAAGGGCAACCAAACTGATAAGAGGCATGGAGGAGCTCAGCTATGAGGAGAGATTAGAGGAACTGAATTTATTCTCTCTTGAGAAGAGGAGATTAAGGGGGGATATGATCAACATGTACAAATATATAAGGGGTCCATATAGTGAACTTGGTGTTCAGTTATTCACTTTACGGTCAACACAAAGGACAAGGGGGCACTCTTTGCGTCTAGAGGAAAAGAGATTTCACCTCCAAATACGGAAAGGTTTTTTCACAGTAAGAGCTGTGAAAATGTGGAATAGACTCCCTGCAGAGGTGGTTCTGGCCAGCTCAGTAGATTGCTTTAAGAAGGGCCTGGATTCTTTCTTAAATGTACATAATATAACTGGGTACTGACATTTATAGGTAAAGTTGATCCAGGGAATATCCGATTGCCTCTCGGGGGATCAGGAAGGAATTTTTTCCCCTGCTGTAGCAAATTGGATAATGCTCTTCTGGGTTTTTTTGCCTTCTGGATCAACTGTGGGTATAGAATTGGGTATATGGGAGTGTACGATATATGTTTATTTTTATTTTTTTATTTTTATTTTTTACGGTTGAACTGGATGGACTTGTGTCTTTTTTCAACCTGACTAACTATGTAACTATGTAACTATTAGATGTTAGCTCATGCCTGGAACCAGACCTGTGTGGACTGTCTAGGGAGAGTGAACCCCTGTGCGGTGAGACAAAGCCTGTGTGGCTATTTGCTTGGACATTTAAAACCAGGGACTTAGGGACTAGGACAGCACTAGGCTGATCCCAGTTGTTAGTTAGGAAACCTGTATGTTTAGTCAGAGGTCAACTTGACCAGGATTTATTTTGGTTATGTTTCTTTTGCTTTGCTGTGTTTTGTCACTGTAAATAGAAAATAAACCGCACCTTTTTGATTTTGAAAACCACAACCTCCGTTTGCTGGGCCTGTTTTTTGTGGGGAGCCCATCCCGGGGGTCACACACACCCGCTGCCGAGCTAACCCCCTCACAGTTGGTGGAGAACCAGTGGCAGTTTTTTTTTAAGCCAGCATGGAGGAGATACTGAAACAGCTGGCTCTAGCAAATGCCAATCAACAGCAGACAAATGCAGGTTTGCAAAGGAGCCTTGCAGCCCAGCAGCAAGCTCATCAACAGAGCCTTGCAGCCCAGCAGCAAGCTCACCAACAGAGTCTGGAAGCTCAGCAACAAGCCCAGCAGCAATCTGAGGCCCGCTTCATAGACCTGTTACAGAAGCAAGAGCAGAGACTACAACAAATGGAAGCAGTAATGCAGCAACGTCCGCAGACCAGTGAGGAAAGCCGTCCCACTAATACCGCGTCCTTTGGGGTGAGTCGTTTATTGACAAAAATGACTGGAGAGGATGATCCAGAGGTATTTTTGACCACATTTGAAAGGACCGCTGAAAGAGAAAAGTGGCCTGAGGAGCAGTGGGCTGGACTGGTGGCTCCTCTGTTAACTGGTGAATCGCAGAAAGCTTACTATGACCTAGAGCCTAACCAAGCAAAAGACTATGTGATGCTAAAAGCTGAAATTTTGGCAAGGCTGGGTGTCACCCAGGCTGTCCGGGCTCAGCGTGTGCATAACTGGACTTTCCAGCTTGGAAAACCCCCCAGGTCTCAAATGTATGATCTCATTCACCTGAGCAGAAAGTGGCTACAGCCAGAGACTTTGTCCGCACCAAAGATTGTGGAACGTGTTGTAATGGATCGGTTTTTGAGAGCCCTTCCTACTGCCATCCAAAAGTGGGTAAGCCATGGAGACCCAGAGACGGCCGATGGTCTTGTGGATCGTGTGGAGAAATACTTGGCTACAGAGAACCTGACGGCCTCTTCCAGAGACACTCGGACTTTCCACCCTAAGACCAGACCATCCCCAGGGGCGGATAAGAGGATTCCAAGGGGTGAGGGTGGAGAGAGTGAGAGGGTGGGAGCTCTACCCCAAGTTTGGCGAGAACAGCCTGGGAAATCAGCGGCTCAAGAGGCGGCAAGAAGGATCGTTTGCTACCGCTGCCGGCAAGCGGGACATATTGCAGCCAATTGCCCGGTTGTGGAGGAACCCATGCAGTGTGACTTTCTGACGGGCAGACGTCAGTCGCTGTGTGCGACAGTCGCATGCACTGCCATTCGAGGAACTGAGAAACATTTATGCAAAATGTGTGTTAATGGTAGAAATGTTGTGGTATTGCTGGATTCAGGTAGCCTTGTGACCCTGATAAAGGCTGAGTTAGTTAAAACAGAGGTCTCTGGGAATAGCAAGGTAGCTGTTATTTGTGTGCATGGGGACACCCGAGAGTATCCAGTGACTACAGTGTGTTTCGAGACCCCCAAAGGTACCCTCTCTCATCCAGTGGGCTTAGTATCTCAGTTACCGCATGACGCCATTGTGGGAAGGGATTTTCCGAAGTTCTGGGAACTGTGGGATGATCCTGAGCCCCTCACTGGTGCCCCTATGTACCAGGAATGTGATAGCCAGAACTCCCCTGAGAGTGGTGAGGACTCTCCGGAATTTCCCTTATCAGTATTGGCAGGGGAGACTCAAGAAACTGGAGAGGAGCCCACCTCCTCAGACGAAAACCTACCGTCTGTGGAGTTTTCTGATCTTGAGGTTCACAGGGAAAACTTTGCCACAGAACAGTTGAAAGACCCCGCCCTAATAAAGGCACGGGAAAACGTAGTGAAAATAGATGGCGAGTTAGTGAACCCAGATAATACCTGCACTTACCCATACTTCAGCGTAGAGAAGGACCTACTGTATCGGGTGGCAAAAAGGGCAGAAGAAACCGTTGAGCAGCTTGTGGTGCCCAAACCTTACAGGAAGTTGGTGTTGGAGTTGGCCCATGGGCACATTCTTGGAGGTCATCTGGGGACAGAGAAAACCCGAGAGAGGGTATTACAGAGATTCTATTGGCCGGGGGTGATGAAGGACGTAGAAAATTATTGTTCCTCCTGCCCTGTGTGTCAGAGGTTGGCCCCGATGCCACATTTCCGTAGCCCGCTGGTCCCTCTACCCATCATTGAGGTCCCGTTTGAGAGGATCGCCATGGATTTGGTAGGTCCTATAATCAAGTCCGCTAGGGGGCACCAGTACATATTAGTTATAATGGACTATGCCACCCGTTATCCAGAAGCGATCCCTCTCCGAAATACCTCGGCCAAAACCATAGCCAAAGAGCTATCTCTTGTTTTTAGCCGGGTGGGTATTTGTAAAGAACTGCTTACGGACCAAGGTACACCCTTTATGTCCCGGGTTATGAAAGAGCTGTGTAAATTGTTCAAAGTGACGCAATTGCGTACGTCTGTGTATCACCCCCAAACCGATGGGCTGGTTGAAAGATTCAACAAAACCCTAAAACAAATGTTGAAGAAAGTGGTGGATAGAGATGGAAAGGATTGGGACTGTTTACTTCCTTATTTGATGTTTGCTATTAGGGAGGTGCCCCAATCCTCTACGGGATTCTCCCCCTTTGAGTTACTGTATGGGAGACACCCAAGAGGGCTGTTGGATATTGCCAAGGAAACTTGGGAAAGTGAGAGTTCTCCCCACAGGAGTGCGATTGAGCATGTCGCCCTGATGCAAGATCGAATTGCACAGGTAATGCCCATCGTGAAGGAACATTTGGCCCAAGCGCAGTTGGCACAGCAGAGAGTGTACAACCGTGGAGCCAAGACCCGTACCTTTTCCCCGGGGGATAGGATATTGGTACTTGTCCCTACGGTTGAAAGTAAATTCCTTGCCAAATGGCAAGGCCCCTACGAGATAATGGAAAAAGTGAGCGAAGTGAATTACAAGGTCAGACAACCAGGAAGGCGAAAGCCCGAACAGATCTATCACGTTAATCTGTTGAAAGCCTGGAGGGATAGAGAGTCCCTAGTCGCAGACACTTGGTCACCAGCTCAAACTGGTTGCGTGATTCCTGAGGTTGGAATAGCAGCCACCTTGTCACAACCCCAACAACAGGAGGTTAAGGAGTTTGTGCTTCGCAACAAGGAGGTATTCTCTGAGCTGCCGGGACAAACATCTGGGGTAGAGCATGACATCATTACCCCGCCCGGTGAAAGGGTGAAGTTAAAACCCTATCGGATCCCAGAGGCTCGACGGGAGGCAATACGGGAGGAAGTACAGAAAATGCTGAACTTAGGGGTGATAGAGGAGTCCCAAAGTGATTGGTCTAGTCCCATCGTGTTGGTGCCTAAACCGGATGGGAGCTGGCGATTTTGTAACGATTTTCGTCAGTTGAACAAAGTTACAAAATTTGACACCTACCCCATGCCACGTATAGATGAGTTGATCGACCGGCTGGGAACAGCCCGATACATGACGACTCTTGACCTCACAAAAGGGTATTGGCAAATCCCCCTGGCCAAGTCGGCCAAAGAGAAAACCGCATTTGTAACCCCAGACGGGGCGTTCCAATATAAAAGAATGCCGTTCGGGTTACAGAATGCGCCGGCCACATTCCAGCGGAAAATGGACCAGATGCTGAGGCCCCATCGGAAGTATGCTGCGGCTTACCTGGATGACGTAATTGTCCATAGCACAGATTGGGCCTCACATCTGCCAAAAGTGCAAGCAGTCCTGGACTCTGTTCAGGAAGCGGGGTTTACCGCTAACCCCAAGAAGTGTACCATTGGGCAGGAGGAGGCCAAATATCTTGGGTACACCATTGGGAGGGGAGTGATAAAACCCCAACTCAACAAAGTCGAGGCCATCCAGAGTTGGCCACGTCCCAACAGCAAGAAGCAGGTACGAGCCTTTCTGGGAATCGCTGGGTATTATCGGCGATTCATTCCCCACTTTGCTTCTAAGGCTGTGCCCCTAACCAACCTGACGAAGGGGAAAGGGTCGGTCATGATTAAATGGACCCCCGAGGCTGAGGCAGCATTCCAATTCTTGAAACAAGCCTTATGTAGCCAGCCAGTGTTGTACTCACCCGACTTCTCTAAAGACTTTGTCGTACAAAGTGATGCGTCAGATGTGGGGTTAGGAGCAGTATTGTCCCAGGTCTGGAACGGGGAAGAGCACCCAGTCATTTACCTCAGCAGGAAGTTGAAGTCCCATGAGGTAAATTACGCCACCGTTGAAAAGGAGTGTTTAGCGGTGAAGTGGGCTCTAGATTCCCTTCGGTACTACCTGCTAGGTAGGCACTTTGACATGGTTACGGATCACGCTCCGTTAAAGTGGATGGCTCAAAACAAGGAAACAAATAGAAGAGTGAATAGGTGGTTCCTGGCCCTCCAGGAATTCAACTTCACAGTAAAGCATCGCCCTGGCGTTCAAATGGGGAATGTGGATGCTTTGTCTCGAGTACATGAATGCCTGATTGCTGGTGTTCCAACCCCGAGGTTAAAACAAGAGGGGGGGGTATGTGACAGCAGGAAGGTAAAGTCACCTGGTTGCATCCAGGGGGGTAGATATATTTCGCCCAGATTCAGGCTTTACGCCGACTTATACAACTAGGTGGAGACTTGTATAAGGCTAGTGGGCTCATGGATGACTCATACCTCTAGGGAGAGGGCTGGGCGTCGTGCAGACAGGGAGTTGATGAGACCAGCTGAAGCTTGTCAGCTCATTTAGGCCTCTATAAGAACTCCCAGCTTCATTAGATGTTAGCTCATGCCTGGAACCAGACCTGTGTGGACTGTCTAGGGAGAGTGAACCCCTGTGCGGTGAGACAAAGCCTGTGTGGCTATTTGCTTGGACATTTAAAACCAGGGACTTAGGGACTAGGACAGCACTAGGCTGATCCCAGTTGTTAGTTAGGAAACCTGTATGTTTAGTCAGAGGTCAACTTGACCAGGATTTATTTTGGTTATGTTTCTTTTGCTTTGCTGTGTTTTGTCACTGTAAATAGAAAATAAACCGCACCTTTTTGATTTTGAAAACCACAACCTCCGTTTGCTGGGCCTGTTTTTTGTGGGGAGCCCATCCCGGGGGTCACACACACCCGCTGCCGAGCTAACCCCCTCACAATATATATATATATATATATATATATATATATATATATATTTTCTATTTGGCTTTAAGTGCTGCAAATGAATAACTGGAATATGCAATTACAAATATATGAGAAATAAAGAACAAATGCGCAACCTCTTAGTGACAAATACTATACTAAAAATTTGCAGCTGACATAGTGCTGCAATTTGGTGTATGTAAAACAACAAAACAAACTTTTCATAAAAAGCACAACAAAGTTCATAGAAGGGATGGCCACTCGGAATATTATCCTATATTCCCCACATTGAAGATGGGTGCAGGTAAAAATTCAACACTTCCCAACTTGCTCAGGTAGAAAATGGATGTACAAACTGCTTACCAGATCAGACGGATCCCCATTACAGGGATCTTTTGAGGCTCAATGTCCTTCACGGATCACTCAGATGGTAGGAACCCAACAGCACATCCAGCAGGAACTCCAAGGAACACGTCTGCAGAGGCAGGGAAAAACCGAACCACCTTTCTGTTGCTCAGCTTGTCAATTCCCCCTCCAGGCGTGTTAGATTGTATAGTGGGATTAAAAGGAAAAAAGACGCTTCATGGTGCAGTATTCTTAAAAGTAAGATACCCTTTATTTGCAATCCTGGGTATTATACATGAAAGCGCCAAAATTTTCAAACGAAAAAAAGGATTCTCAGCTGCGGTGTAATCCAATCAGCTGATGCGTGGTGACGTCAGGATCTTACGGCTCCGCCCGACGCTGCGTTTCTCCGTATGAGGCTTTGTCTGGGAGAGGAGGCTGGATACGGACGTCACACACCACAAGTTATATATCCGCAGGTAAGGTTGACACCGGAAATTCCAAAGCAACCTACATCCGGGTATCACGATTCATTCCTCCTACTGAAAAATGCAAACCTGATCCCACAGCAGTCGGATAACTAACCATTGGTGGGACATGCAGTGACATTATACATATCACCCGCACATCCCAGCAACGGAACTACTGAGAACTAAAACAAAACATCTCTCACATTTTAAAAAATGCTACTACCCAGTTTTTAATGTACACTGCTACCCTAAAAAAAACTTTTACTAGTACCTGCTGCAAAAGTTTCATAAACCCTTTTCCATTTATAAAAATCAATTTATATAAAAAACAATTTATATAAAAAAACAATTTTATAAAAAACAATTCATAAAAATGAGTGGCCATCCCTTCTATGAACTTTGTTGTGCTTTTTATGAAAAGTTTGTTTTGTTGTTTTACATACACCAAATTGCAGCACTATGTCAGCTGCAAATTTTTAGTATAGTATTTGTCACTAAGAGGTTGCGCATTTGTTCTTTATTTCTCAATAGCCTTCTATTGGCTGATTCTGATGAGGGAAAAAGTAAAAGTAAGCAAAGCAAAAGTAAGTGCACTCCTGCGACCCACAAGAGGACTATGGTTAAAAAAAAGCTTTGACCATACTTCTCTTTTAAGCTGCCCATGTACTTGTAGATTTTGAATGAACATTCATATGAAAATTCTCAGGACATTCAATGACTTGATGAATGTCATCAAAGGTACTTCAAAATTTTGATTTTGGACTGAATGGACTTTACCAAACCAAAACCACATTCACTATTAGAAATTTGTTTTTCAAGAAAATGTTTCCATCCTGCTCCTTCGAAATTTCTATTAACTGCAGTCAAAAATTAATGTTAATATGACCCCACTAATTATTAGAAAATCAAACGAACATTCTTAACCACTTCAGCCCCGGAAGAATTTACCCCCTTCCTGACCGGGCCATTTTTTGCAATTCGGCACTGCATTGCTTTAGTTGACAATTGCGCGGTCGTGCGATGTTGTACCCAAGCAAAATTGACGTCCTTTCTTTCATGCTATAAACAAAATAAGAGGGACTATTTTTAAAAAAAAGCAATATTTTTTACTTTTTGCTTTAATAAATATCCCCCTAAAATTTATAAAAATACAAATTTATTCCTCAGTTTAGGCCCATATGTATTCTTTTACATATCTTTGGGTAAAAAATATTGCAATAAGCGTATATTGATTGGTTTGCGCAAACGTTATAGCGTCTACAAAATAGGGGATAGATCTATGGCATTTTTATTATTATTTTTTTTTTTACTAGTAATGGTGGCGATCTGCAATTTTTATCGGGACTGTGACATTGCGGCAGACACATCGGACACTTTTGACACTATTTTGGGACCATTGACATTTATACAGCGATCAGAGCTATAAATAGCCACTGATTACTGTATAAATGTCACTGGCAGGGAAGGGGTTAAACACCAGGGGGCGATCAAGGGGTTAATTGTGTTACCTAGGGAGTGATTCTAACCATGGGGGGAGGGGCCTCACAAGGGGCGAAGAGCGATCGTTGTTCCTAAACATTAGGAACAACAGATCGCTCTCCTCACCCCTGACAGAACGGAGATCTGTCTGTTTACATTGACAGATCTCCGTTCTCTCCTTCTCAGGAGCAATTGCGAGTAGCTGCCGGCCCCGTGCAAGAGCTCCTGCGTCGTGCCCTATACTCCTTAAAGCACCTTGAAGCATCGATTCATGCAGGAGTGCCATTCTGCCGCCGTCAATCGACGGTGGGCGGTCGGCAAGCGGTTAAAATATTTTGTAAATGTAAAACATTTTGTACAAAGTTCTACTAGTGCATGGCCAGCTTGACACACATTTCTCTTTACAAGCGGTGGAGAGATCAAGAAGACAATAAGCTTGATTTAGAGTTTTTTGTTCAAATTGTCAGGTTTGAAATGGCATTTCAGATAGAAACCTTATCATACGGAAGATAACATCCGAGTGCTGTAGTGCAGACTGACAAACTGCAGAAATCACCTTTATCCTTTACATTTTTGCTGCCACAGGAACATCACCAGTTTCAGTTCCTTCTTCTCAAATTGTAAAAACCTTTAGAAACATCTGCTCAGTTACTGCAGATGTCTCTACACTACCTCATACCTGGAATCTGGAAGTAATTATTCTAAATGGTTTCCCTTTCCTTTCCCATTTTGTTCAACTACTATAACACTACTAACCATACAGTATGTTTATCAGCTGTCAAAATCCTCTCGCTATGCCCTCTAAATGTGCATCCTGGAATGTCTGTGATAATCCAACAGCCATACACCACCTGTTTCCCTCTAAATCAGCTATCACTGAAATCTGACTTATCGCCTCTGCTTTTTCCTAACACACTGTCCTTAAATCTGGATATACCGGTAGATGGAAAGGTAGACAAGGTGTCTTGTTGCTACTTATATTTATCAGAATATTCCTGTAGTACCATCATATTCACAACCAGATACCAGCCCCCTTTGTGAGTAAATGGTTAACTGTTTTGTCAAGGGAATTTTGGTCTTCTGTTGAGAAGTGTAGAATTACCTTCTTGCTTTCATCTCTAAGGCATTAATGTTCAGTTCTACAGTACCTGCTGAGTGAGCAGAATCCTATATGATCGGATTAGGCCCCGCAATCTCTTGGCCCAATCACTCATGTCCTGACCTGGCCCTGTGTACTTGGATAACTGTTGAATTGAGAATCTTGCCAGGAATAAGGGGGTCATTATTGCAGAGGCAGTAGGTTGCCTGTTTCTCTCTGGAGTAGTACCATATGCACTGTCGACATTCTATTCCCATCAGCATTGTTTCACATGGCTGATCCTGTAGGTAGATGCAAGTTTACAAAAATGGGTAATCAACCACATGAACAGACGGATCACTTTAACTTGCAGTTTACTAAACAGGTAAAAAGTTAGAAGCAATAATGCGGAACAAGTTCATGGCACAAGTTTACTTATAGCCAGGGCCTTTTCTCAGCAGGAACGCAAAGGGAACGCAGTTCCGGCACCTCCAGCTCTGAATGTATGTAACGGCAAAGGGGTGCTGGGGTGTACTGGAGGGTCTATTAACGCTGGCTGCTGGGGGATCTATTGTTGCTGGAGGGGATCTATTTTTACAGGGGGGGTCTATTGTTGCTGGGGAGGTCAGTTGTCGCTGGTAGGGGATCTATTGTTGCTGGGGGGCTCTTATGCTACTGGGAGACAATCGTTGCTGGGAGACATCAACTGTTGAGGGAGGGGTCTATTGTTGCTAGCTGTTCAGAGTCTATTGTTGCTGGGTTAGCTCCATTGTTGCTGGCTACAGGGGATCTATTTTACTTCCTATCATATACAAATTACTTAGCACCACAAATTGATACTTGGTTCTGTATCCATTACTGAGAGGTGGGTAGGGGGTGGAACCAAGGAATGGTGCTCGGAGGTGGGTAGGGAGTGGAACCAAGGAATGGTTCTTGGAGGTGGGTAGGGGGTGGACACAACAGATGACTCCGAAGTAGGGAGTTCCTGCACCTATTCTCTGAGAAAAAAAGCCCTGCCTATAGCACAACGGGCAACAAGCTAAAAAGTATATTAAAGCGGGGTTCCACCCGCATTTTTTTTTAAAAAGTCAGTAGCTACAAACACTGTAGCCAAATAAGTCACGTGACGTGTGACGCAACGCGTAGGGGGAGGAGCTTAGTCACGCTACGCTACCAGCGGTATTCTGAGGACTCAGAAGCTGGGGCAGTGAGGAAGATTGCTCAACTGAGCTGAATTGTGGCGGCCTATGCTTTTACAAATATTGGGGTCACGTGAGTGCAAGCTTAAATGAATATCATTGCCTGTAGGATACACAGAGTTGCGCAATGATCTTTTTTCCTTTCTTTTTACACTTCACCTACCTGAACCAAGCTCACCGCTCAGAGTATCTGTGAGAGACAGCTGACACCCGTCCCAGTCTTTAATCATTCGGATGTGAGGGACAAGTCGGGGAATATCAAGCTGACATTCATTTGATACTGAGTACTATGTGAAGGTGGTTTTTTTACTCAGAAACAGTGACTTTGTTAGTGTTTGTCCATATGTTGCTTGTATATCACAGGACCGCACGTATATGTATGTAGGGGTTTCTTTATACAGCACTGTGGTTTATTTGCACTGATTCTTTATATGCACATGGTTGCTATTGCACATGGTTTTTCAGTTTGCACATTATCTTTGGTCCATATTTATGTATGTATTGGTTTATTTGTAGTCTTCACAGGGTTGATTTATAGCACATCATTATCTATATATAGCTACAAACACTGTAGCTTCACTTACCTGTCCTAGGCGCCCCCGCAAAGTCACACCCCCCCCCGGCCGATCGCTCGATCCTGGCAGCTCCCGTCGCCTCCAACCTTACTGAGGGAAACAGGCAGTGGAGCTTTGCGGCTTCACTGCCCGTTTCCTACTGCACATGCGCGATTCGTGCGGCGCTTTGTGAATGGACCGGCTGCTCTCTGGGATACACACAGTTCCCAGAAGGCAGCGTGCCCCATTCACCAGAAGACAACGTGAGGAGGACGAGGAAGAAGACCTGTCGCGGTGGATGAAGAGGCAGATTAGGAACTTCCGCATAGCACCCGCCTTTTCTGGTGAGTAAAAATTTTTTTTTAATTTTTATTCTAGTTTTTTTTCTAGTTTTTTTGCAGGTTTTTGGTGAATTTTTTTTTTTTAGGCTGGAACTCCACTTTAACCACTTCCCGCCCCGTCAATAGCAGATTGACGTCCGGGAAGTGGTTCAGTTATCCACACTGGACGTCATATGACGTCCTGCGGGATAACAGCCGCCGCGCGCCCGGGGGGGCGCGCATCGCGGCGATCGGTGGAGCGGTGGGTCAGTCTGACCCACCACTACACTGATCTCGGTAAAAAGCCTCCGTCGGAGGCTTTTTACCACGTGATCAGCCGTGTCGAATCACGGCTGATCACAATGTAAACAGGAAGAGCCGTTGATCGGCTCTTCCTCACTCGCGTCTAACAGACGCGAGTAGAGGAGAGCCGATCGGCGGCTCTCCTGACAGGATACCCACACTAGACCACCAGGGAAGCCCCCAGGACCACCAGGGAAGCCCCAATCATGTGGATGGCCCCCATGGCCATCCACATGTAGTAAAAAAATAAAAATAAAATAAAAACATAAAAAAAATATGCCAATCAGTGCCCACAAATGGGCACTGACTGGCACTTTCACAATGTGTGGTGGCTGGCATTGCTGGGCACCAGTGCCACCAATGCCACCTACTAGTGTCCATCAGTGCCACCTATCAGTGCCCATCCGTGCCAATCTGTGCCCACCTATCAGTGCCCGTCCATGCCACCTATCAGTGCCACCCATAAGTGCCCATCAGTGCCGCCTATAAGTGCCCATCAGTGCCGCCTATGAGTGCCAATCAGTGCCGCCTATGAGTGCCAATCAGTGCCACCTATGAGTGCCCATCAGTGCCGCCTATCAGTGCCCATCATCAGTGCCCATTAGTGCCACCTCATCAGTGCCACCTCATTGGTGCCACCTCATCGGTGCCCATCAGTGTCGCCTTATCAGTGCCCTTCAGTGCCGCCTTATCAGTGCCCGTCATTGAAGTAGAAAAGGTACTTATTTACAAAAAAAATTAACAGAAACAAAGAAAAACTTAGTTTTTAAAAAAAAAATCGCTCTTTTTTTATTTGTTGTGCAAAAAATAAAAATCGCAGAGGCGATCAAATACCACCGAAAGAAAGCTCTATTTGTGGGAACAAAATTATAAAAAATTTGTTTGGGTACAGTGTAGCATGACCGCGCAATTGTCATTCAAATTGCGACAGTGCTGAAAGCTCAAAATTGGCTTGGGCAGGAAGCTGTATAAGTGCATGGTATTGAAGTGGTTAAAAAGAATAAAGGAAATGGGCATGATTATAAAAAATCTAAAAAATGATAAAAAATGTCATCTGATCCAAGTGAACGGCTGCATAGTAACACATTTATGATAGTATTTTATAATAAGTGGTAAAAAATCAATTAATAACTATATAATTGGAGGGGGGTAACAAGGGAGATAGAGAGCAGGTGGTCCTGGGAGGAGCGGAGGGGACGATTTGGGTGATATCTGCAGATGAGGTTGGTGATGTAGCTGGGGACGATGATGTGAATGGCCTTGTATGTTGTGATTAGTATTTTGAATTTTAAACGGTGGGCTTGGGGAAGCCAGTGAAAGGATTGGCAGAGAGGAGCAGCAGTCACGGATCGGTTAGTAAGGTGTATTAGTCTAGCACAGTGTTTCTCAAACTTTTTTGTCTTGCAGCGCACCAAAAAGATTTAAAAAGTTTCACGGCACACCTGAAATTTTTGTGGTGAAGAGCTTATTTATTTTTTCATATATATTTCATTTTTGATTTAATGTGAAGGATGTGCCTGCTTTCGAGAGGAACTCATATTGAAGCAAGGCTCCAAAGTCGACAAACAGAACAAACAAAAGGAATGGTCTCTATTATAATATAATTAGAGCGATTGAGTTCTCCCAAGATCTCGAACAAGTCTCGGTTATGAAAGGAACCAATGACAGACTGACAGATATTGCATTCATAATAGACTGAAGGGGAATAGTCTATGTAAGGGTAGGCTGGTGGTGAGAGAGTTGCAGTAGTCGTGGCCTCAAACGAAACCACTGTCTTCGCCCCCGCCTCCCCCCCATGGAGTGAATAAGTTGTTTTGTGGTGTCGTTAGTCAGGAAGGGGCAAATTCTGGAAATGTTGCGGATCTATATGACTCAATAATAACAGAATGCCTAGCTGAGCATCACTACTTCAGTAAAACTGTTCAGAACACAAACAATGTTGTACGTGTGATTATCCTTATAGACAGCCAACCCTCATAGTGAAGTCTTTGGTAGCTTTGTCAGCACAGGTAAACAGGAGGGAGGGATCCTAGGCCTAAGCAGGAAGCTGGAACTGTAGTAGTCTGGCAACAAACGGAGAGGGGTTCTCCATAGTAGTTGGGTCTTTTGGAGAAGCTGCATGCTATTAGGCACTGGGCTGGCTGCCTACTATTAGGCTCTGGCCTGGCTGTTCATCGGTGTTGTCAGTGGAGGGCCTCTCTCCAGGCTGCAGATAACTTGCCTCTGTCTCATCAGGTGTGGCCTCTCTGTGAGGGAATCAGAAAAACATATCTTCCCTAGCGCATGTACAGAACCAAAAGGAATCTCGTGAAAAGAAAACAAAGGCCCTTCACCTGCATCTGGTAAATAAATGGGCACTCTACTACAGTCCTCCTGCTTGAACTTGCAAATTTGCAGACCAGTCATATTCATCTTGTGAATATAATAAAAAATCTTTACAACAGCATACAAAGTCATTTACAGCTCTGTCCTGAGCTACATCGCCAACCATGTCTCAGAATATCACCCAAACCATCCCCTTCACTAGTTCTAAGACATCCTGTTATCTAGCTCCCTCGTCGCCTCCTCCCACACTCATCTCTAGGACATCTCCAGCCTTTTCTATCCTCTGGAACTCAAGAACAGCCTCTAGACTCCCCTATCCTCTGGAACTCTCTAGCTAAATCTGTTTGGCTATCTCTTAAGCCCTGTACACACGGCTGAGATTCTCGTCAGGTAAAAACCGGCGTTTTTCCTGACGAGAATCTTGACAAGAAACTTGTCCCGGCCGAATGTACACACGTACGATTAAAAAAAAACGCCGTTCTTTTGAATGGCATGAACGCGGTGATGTCATCGACTATGACGAGCGTGCGCTCGTCACATTCGATGCCGTCACAGCCATCTTGCTACACCCTATGCCTATGCCTAGGAAGCTACCACGCATGCGTCAAAGTCATTTCGAGCATGCGCAGGTTTCCACGGCGACAGGTAAGTGTACACACGCTCGGGTTTCTCGTCGAGAAACAGGCCGACGAGATTCTCGACGAGAAAAAAGACCGCAGGTCGTCTTTTTTCTTGTCGGGGAATCTGGCCAGTTTTCTTGACGAGAAAACTGAAACCCGCGTACACAAAACCGGTCGTGTGTACGCGGCCTTACTCTGTCCACCTGTAAACAATCCCTAAAAGCACATCTCTGCAGGAAAGTCAATGAGGCGGTTTTCATGCGCTTTAGCGTTAAAAATAGTGCCTGAAAAACGACTGAAAACTGCCTCCCATTCATTTTAATGGGTACTTTTACACTGGGGCGGTGCACTTGTGGGACAGTAGAAAAAGTCCTGGAAGCAGCATCTTTGGGGTATGTTTGGAGTGCTTTAAATAGCTTTTTAAAAATGCCCCTGTCCATTGTAATGAATGGGCAACACTTCTAAAGTGCCTTAAAAGTTCTTTGAAAGCACCGCAAAACAGGTCTTTTATCGTTTTTTTTTAAGGTCACTTTGTCACGTAACCTTATAAAAAGCACCCCGCCAGCGCCCGAAAGGCACCGCAAAAGTGATGCTAAAACGCAGCTAAAGCACTGCAAAATCGATCTGCGCTTTAGCAGTGCTTCAGTGTGAAAGGGGTCTTACTTTTTACATCAACTAATCCCCACACCATGCTGCACTTTGATTATAAGGCCGTCTCCCAACCTTCTTGTTTTAAATTGTATTGTAATTGTACTGTCTCCCTTTATATTGTAAAGTAGTGCACAAACTGTTTGCTGTACATAAATCCTGTATAATAATAATAATAATAATAATAATAATCCTACGCAAATTGTACAGGGGTTCCCTGAAGCTTGTTCTCTGGGAGTGCTTCAAGGGTTAAGTCTCATTATGGGGTATTATTTGTAGAATTTTGAGGAATATAATGAATTTAATCCATTTTGGTAAAATGCTGTAACATAACAAATTTAGGAAAAAGTGAAGCGCTGTGAATACTTTCCGGATGCACTGTACATAAGAAACTAAATTCTCTTAATATGATGAAACAAAGATTGAATTCTTTGGCCTAAATGGCAAGCGTCATGTCTGGAGGAAACCAGGCACCGCTCATCACCTGGCCAGTACAGTACAGTAAAGCATGGTGGTGGGAGCATCATGTTTTGGGGGTGTTTTTCAGCAGCAGGAACTGGGAGACTAGTCAGGATTGAGGGAAAGATGAATGCAGCAATGTACAGAGACATCCTTGATGAAAACCTGCCCCAGAGCGCTCTGGACCTCAGACTAGGGCGAAGGTTCATCTTCTAACAGGACAACGACCCTAAGCACACAGCCAAGATAACAAATGAGTGGCTATGGGACAACTCTGTGAATGTCCTTGAGTGGCCCAGCCAAAGCCAGAGAGATCTGAAAACGGCTGTGCACCGACGCTCCCCATCCAACCTGATGGAGTTTGAGAGGTCCTGCAAAGAAGAATGGGAGAAATTGCCCAAAAATAGGTGTGCCAAGCTTGTAGCATCATGCTCAAAAAAACTTGAGGCTGTAATTGGTGCCAAATGTGCTTCAACAAAGTATTGAGCAAAGGCTGTGAATTCTTATGTATAGGGATGAGCCGTACATCCCACCCCCGTTTGGTTCGCACCAGTACTTGCAAACAGGCAAAAAATTTGTGTGAACACCCGAACACCGTTAAAGTCTATGGGTCACGAACATGAATAATCAAAAGTGCCCATTTTAAAGGCTAATATGCAAGTTATTGCCATAAAAAGTGTTTGGGGACCTGGGTCCTGCCCCAGGGGACATGTATCAATGCAAAAATAAAGTTTTAACAACGGCTGTCTTTTCAGGAGCAGTGATTTTAATAATGCTTAAAGTGAAACAATAAAAATGAAATATTCCTTTAAATATCGTTCCTGGGGGGTGTTTTTTTAGTCTGCCTATAACATAGCGATTTTTTCCTGTTCATGTTTAGAACAGTACCACAGCAAAATTAAATTTCTAAAGGAAAACATGTCATTCAAAACTGCTTGCGGCTGTAATGTATTGTCGGGTCCCGGCAATATACATAAAAAATCATTGAAAAAAACGGCATAGGTCTGGTATGAATATTAGGGGAACCCCGCACAAAAACAAATTAACTGTGGGTCCCCCCAAAAACCATACCAGGCTCTTCAGGTCTGGTATGGATATTAAGGGGAACCCTACACCCAATTTTTTTTTAAATGGTGCGGGGTCCCCCCCAAAATACATACCAGGCTCTTCAGGTCTGGTATGGATTTTAAGGTGAATCTCGCACCAAAATAAAAAAATGGCGTGAGGGTCCCCTCCAAAATCCATACCAGACCCTTATCCGAGCACGCAATATGGCAGGCCGCAGGAAAAGGGGGGGGCGAGAGAGCACCCCCCCTCCTAAACCGTACCAGGCCACATGCCCTCAACATGGGGAGAGTGTTTTGGGGTCCCCCCTAAAACACCTTGTTCCCATGTTGATGGGGACAAGGGCCTCTAGCCCACAACCCTTGCCCGGAGGTTGTGGGGGTTTATCGAAATCTGTAAGCCCCCTTTAACAATGGGACTCCCAGATCCCGGTCCCCTATGTGAATAAGATAAAAAAGGAGAAAAGCGCCTTTGAGTGCAAGTTTTAATGTATACAATAACATGTAATCTCACACTTACATAGAAGTAAGGGATAACAGGCTCCTGGGAGATGAAAGCTCCTGGGTCAGTCTCCAGCATCCCTGGCGTGTCCTGTGTAGGCGGAATGTCCAGCTGGGGTGACTGCGATATCCTGGGAGGAAGTCCTTTCAGGGCTGGAGGAGATGGAAGTGTTCCGCTCTTACTGCTCGCTGCTGAAGTTGCTGTCGAGGGTGCACTAGCAGTGGCACTGGCACTTGTACTTCCTTGCTTCTTCTCCACCACCTTCCATCAGCACAAATCCAATACACAACTACCCCTGACCCCTATGTGAATGGGTATCGGGTACATTGTACCCCTACACATTCACCCAAAAAAAAGTGTCAAAAAAGTTAAAATGTCCATTCATCTTTGATCACAGCACCGATGGGAGGCGTCCCTCAACTGCAGCCTTTTTGCTTTGACAGCTGTTATATAGCTGAGGGCGGGACCACCTGGTGAAGTAAGTGGGTGACCCCGCCCCTTTCTGACGTCATGTGACATCATTTTTTTTTTTTTTGAAAAGCCCATGGCGTGTGAAACACACCCAAAAACTCCACCCGGTGCCAAAAAAAGTGCACACACATAAAGAGTGACACAAAACGTGCAACGGGTGTTACACTAGTCCTCCACTAGGAAGGACCTTACCCTGATCCCCCGGGGCGTTAGGCTCCTGACGGGGACTGAGGTACATCACGCGGTCCGACTGGCCGAAACCAGACGGACCCCTTTCTCTGGAGGGTCTGCCGAAACAGACCCACCCAAGTACTTGGTGGGACTCCCCCGAAGGGAGACCCCATGAGAGCAGGCGAACCAGGCCAGAAGACCATGTCCACCTACTCCCAAGTCGTTCAGGGCAGGCCCGAGGACCTACACCCTACTAAACACACTGTGACAAACGTGAACACCAAACAAAAAAATAAAAAAAAGTGACACACAAGGGGATAAATAAAAAGAAAGTGGGGAGAAGGAAGGTGGGAGAGTGAAAAGTGGCCATTGTGCTATACAATGGCCAGGCCCTCCGGCCAGGAATAAAAAATTCCTCCGGTCCTAGCCAAAAGGCCCGGCCCAGGAGGCAGGTGCTAAAAAGATGTGACATGGTGCAGTGACCACGGTGCCATATATCAATGTGACCCTCACTCACATGTGATCGTCTGGCACCCTTGGACTGCCACTCCAAGGGCACATGCACCATGGGCTTTTCGGCTCCTATCCGACCCCCCGACTGGTCAGTGCAGCCCTCTGTCCCGCTGATAGAGAGCCCTTCAAGGTTTTCTCAGGGAGAGCTGCCCCTGCATACAGCCTCCACCGATACTAGCCCTTCCAGACTCCCATCAACCCAGCGGATTTGCGTGGCCGCACCCTGCTCAGAAACAGGGATTAGCCAGCTCCTCCAACCGGATCGCCAACAAGGACAGCACTTACACCATCCAGCCAGAAGGCCAGAATAAGACTCGGCAAAAAGACCAGACCAAATGCAGCATTCCATCCTCACCAGGAGCACCCTTCCAGACGGCTCAGACTCGACCGCACCGGCCCCCAGTTTACTGTCGGGCAGCTCGGCATGGCCCCTGCTGAAACCATCCTTCCAGGTGCTAATGACGCCGTTGGGTTCGCATCAGCCCCCCACAGATAGGAGGTACTTCAGCGCCCCCTCTGGCAACTGATAAGAACAGATACTACACTTGATCTTAGCCAAAAGACCGAACTTTAACCCGAACCCGAACCCGAACCCCATTGAAGTCAATGGGGACCCGGACTTCTAAGGACTAAAAAGGCTCTAAAAAAGCAATGGAAAGGGCTAGAGGGCTGCAAATGGCAGCAAAATGTTGTTAAGAACATGGCAAGTGCTCTGCAAACAAATGTGAATAGGGAAATAACTTAAAATAACATTAAAAAAATAAAAAAAATATGCTGGAGGTCCCCTTTTCAGCAGAAGAGGTACGGGAAGTCATTAAGAACCTCAGAAACTCAACGGCACGATGCCACACATATGGTGGGAATGCCCCAGAATACGCCCTTTCTGGAATAAATTATTAAATTTAATGGATAAGCTAGTGGGAAAATAAAATACTTTGAAATAAAAATGTAGCAGGGTGCTAAATTTAAGGGAAGTGTTTGAGTGGTAAATATGCTCAAACACCCTAATTCTGTAGGATTCATGGACCATTTTGTCCTCGGGGGACATTATTGGTGTGCAGTTCCCTGCGGCCTACAGGTGGCGCTGCTATGGTAGGCTAGGGTTGAACCGCTGATACAGTGCTGTGCCTTTTGTGTCCCCTCTTGGCAGTAGTACAGCGGGGCGGGGAACCTGCTGTGCATGCCGGGAGAGCATATAAAAGGGGCAGACCTTTGGCCTGGGGGCTGATGTCCAGTGGGGTCCACGCCCAGGTGCCTTCGGCCTGGGTGCATGTGTTCCTGTTCCATCTCGGGTACCTTTAGCCCGGGGTGAGGTACTATCCTGGAGTTCCTGCTGCCCTGGGTATGGAGGCCTAGGTGCGGGAGTAAAGCCTGGAGTCCAGAGCCTTCGTCTGGAGTCCGCTAAGGGTCGAGGAGTCTTAGGGTGCCGCCTCGTGTAGGGGACCATGTTCCAGGGAAGGGAGGATCATTCTAATGGACCGATGCGGGAGTCACGGTGAAGGAAGGGTCTGTTGACTCCCTGGAGAGATGTCTTCCCCTTGATATGGGCTAGGTTCGTAGAAGGAGAAGCTCAAGGTCATCTTGACTGTATCAGAGGCCTTATTCACCCGGCCCGTGGCAGGGGCCTTATACACCCTGGTCTGTGGCAGAGACCAAAGTTCTCCAGGTCCGTGGCAGGGGCCTTGTACACCCTGTCTGTGGCAGAGACCAACCTCAAGGTCTGTGGCAGAGACCGTGCACCTAAAACTGTTTGAGAAACCTAAGCAGTGAAGTGAATGTGCTACGTTTGTGCCTGGACCTCCTCCACACCTTAAGCTGTCCTGTTTCTTTGCTCTAACCTTTTCTATCCGAGTAGAGTTTATTTTGCCATGAGAGAATAAGAGTTGTAATTTCAGCTGGTGTGGACATTGACTTTACTGGGAATTAAAGGACTTGCCTCTACCTACAGTAGAGGTGAGAATCATCCTCTGGAGGAGTTTTGACTCCGGCTGTGGACACGGCCCGTCAAGTACACCGCTCAACCTCTTTATATAGGAGGGTACGGGCTGGTAGTGCGGTGTGCCTTTCTCCCTCCTGCGAGGAGCCAACAACATAAAGGCAGGTAAGGGGGAAAGGATCTGTGCGCTACAAAAAAATAAAATAAAAATTATAATCTTGACCTAGGAGGACGAGGTCCATATGGAGTAGGAGGTTGAGGTGGCGGTGGATGTGGCTGTGTAGGTGGAAGCGGCGGTGGAGGAGGACGAGGTAGCCAACACTGGTTCAAAAATACAACAATGGCTGGGTAAGGCCGGTGATGTGTCGAATTCTGTCCCCCGTCAAATAGTGTCCACCCTGTACTGCGCTTGCTCAGTATGTAGGACAAGGGGATTTCGAAAATCTCCCAAGACGAACGGCGCCTGCGTGGTGAGTTCAGGTGAAGGCCACACCATCCGTGGTTCAAGCCGAGCCAAGTGAGGCCGTGCCCGAAGCGTGGCGATTGAACCGAGCCCGTGAGGGGCCCTGTTACTATGTGCTACCGTATGTCCACTTGGATGGTGGGTCTTGAACCTGCACTCACGGCGCAGGCGCCGTTCATCTTCGGAGATTTTGTGAATCTCCTTGTCCTCTGTACTGCGCAAGAGCTGCGCCTTCGCAGTATGGGCCGGACACAATCCGATGGCCGGACAGTTTTTGTCACAACACCGGTATACATGTCTATTCTGCAGAAGGTACGGACAAGTCCTGTGGGATCCATGCCTGGTTCATTTTAATGAACGTGAGCTTGTCCACATTGGCTCTGGACAGGCGGCTGCGCTTGTCTGTGATAACGCCCCCTGCCGTGCTAAATACACGTTCAGATAATACACTGGCTGCAGGGCAGGCCAGCACCTCCAAGGCATAAAGGGCAAGCTCAGGCCATGTGCCCAATTTGGAGACCCAGAAGTTAAAGGGGGCAGACCCGTCATCCAGTACGTGTAGGCCTGTGGACACATACTGCTCAACCATGTTGTTTTTTAGTATAGCACAGTAGAAGAAAACTATATAGAAATTGTTTATTTCACACACCTCCACATATGTATAACACACTGCAAAATATTTTTTGTGGCCCTAAATGGCGTTTTTTGGAAGACCACAACACACCCACAGTACGTAACCGCTGGATCGCACAGCTACAGAACTGCAGAAAATGCTATTCAAAAAAATGTTTTTTTTTTAGTATAGCACAGTAGAAGAAAACTATATAGAAATTGTTTATTTCACACACCTCCACATATGTATAACACACTGCAAAATATTTTTTGTGGCCCTAAATGGCGTTTTTTGGAAGACCACAACACACCCACAGTACGTAACCGCTGAATCGCACAGCTACAGTACTGCAGAAAATGCTATTAAAAAAATGTTTTTTTTTTAGTATAGCACAGTAGAAGACAAATATATAGAAATGGTTTATTTCACACGCCTCCACATATGTATAACACACTGCAAAATATTTTTTGTGGCCCTAAATGGGTCTTTTTGCAAGCGTACATTAAAGTGCAAATTTTTTTTTTTTTTGCCCTTAATGGGTCTTTTGGAAAAGAGCACAATAAAGTGCCTTTTTTTTTGTTGCCCTAAATGGATCCAAGAGCAGAATACACCCACAGTATGGAAACGGTGTATCTCTCAACGTAATATATGCAGTGCTGGTGCACTGAGCTTGCAGATAAAAGGTAGATTTTCTCTGACACTGGGCTCATGGCAGTGTAAAAAGACTGCCCTGCAACACAAACAGGTAAACCTATGCAGATCGCTGAGTTATATCTCTGAATCTGGACTCCTATTCCTATATAATATATCTCTCTCCCTGAAAGCACCAACAGGAACCTGGCCCTACACTACACTGTCTCTCTATCTTTTCCCTCAGATTCCAGAATCAGGACTAACTCATGTATTTTTCAATCTCTCCCTAAAAGCAGCAGCAGCAGACAAGATCCTCTCCCTATCTATTCTGAAGCAGAGTGACGTGTGTGCTGTGTGTCTCTAGCTTATATAGAAGCTGGGTCACATGTTGCACTGACCAATCACAGCCATGCCATTAGTAGGCATGGCTATGATGGCTTCTAAGGGCACACCAGCTAATCAAAAGGTGATTGGCTGGCCCCTGAAGCATTTCTAACTGTGCCATTAGATTGCCGAACCCGAACCCGGACTTCCGCGCAAAGTCCGGGTTCGGGTTCGGGAAACAGCTAAAGTTCGGTACGGACACGAACTTTACAGTTTGGGTTCGCTCAACCCTACTAGGAACACTAGGCACAGACGATCATACTGTACTCCCCTGACAGAACGGGGATCTGTTTGTTTACATTGACAGATCCCCGTTTTGGCTCTCTGGGGAGCAATCGCGGGTGGCCGGCGGACATCACGGCTGCCGGCAATGTGCATCAGCCCCCCGCCGTGCAACGGGCGCATGTTCGCACCTGCTATAGCTGTTAAAGGGACCGACGTACAGCTACGGCGATTTGTGGGATCGAGCTGACCAGCTGCAGTATAATAATGGGAGCTGGTTGGCAAGTGGTAACAGACTACTGATACACCATAAAATGTGAAATGATCTGAAAAACACTATTCGGTGTCCTTCCTTCTTTTCATGTTGATGTTGAACATTCGCATGAGGCTGTATGAGCTGTCGGGCTACTAAACCATTGAAGTTCATCATCTGCTGAAATCCGGAGGTTCCACTGAGTATCATTTGAGGCTGTTTTAGGTCCTCTGTCATAGGGGACCATCCCTTTTTGGTAAGCAGGAATTCTTACTGGTGGTGGTGAAAGTCACGGATTATAAGAAGATTTCTGTCGTTGGCTTTTTTGGACACTTACTCACGGGTGTTTTGTTTATTATGGACTTTTAGACGTGAACCTTGAGAGTTTCATATAGCAGTTGTGGACTATCATCTTATTAACTGTTTAATCATGGTTCACTCACCTTATTATTATTTATAATTTACAGATTTTTCATGGTTCTTCATTGAGTATTTATATGATTTATCACTGTTGGTATTTGGATTTTTTTCAATTATTCAGTGGTGGGCTTATGTTCAGTCATAAGTTAGCGCGACTATATATATTTTTTTTCTTATTTACATGCACTGATGATTGTTTTCAGAATAGTTGCTGCTTTCCTTTATTTCCCTTTTTTCTAGTTAAATTTAATTATTTACCAGGTTTTACACTATAGCGCAGTTTCTTTATATTTTTTTCCACAATGCTCAATACCCACTGAAAGTAAAGAACTCACCAACTGCCAATATATGTTTGTTTCCATCGCTTCCCTTGGTCGAATGATAGCTCTGCTCTCCGCTGCTAAAACATAAACAAAGAGGGCGGGTCTCCCAGGTGATGTCATTGACCAAATACAACCTCAGATCTGAGGTTTAGCTGCTGGGAGGGGTTACGCAAAATCCAAAATGCCTTGATAGTTGGGAGTCAGCCCAGAGAAATGGGAATTTCTAGGAAGACTGCATATATATGAAGACTACCTTTAAAATGCCCATATGATGCTAAGCCTCTTTAACTGAGTATGTAGTTGGCCAAAAGATAAGACAGGGAGTAACTGTAAATTAAAGTTTACTAAATGGTTGTTAGAAACAATAATGCCAATTAGACTCATGATGGATAAAAACCTGCATACATCAGGAGTCGACCAAAATTCAAGCTTTCTACGGGCACCTTACAGGAGAAGTACAGCCAAAGCTTTGCCTGGCTGTACTTCTCCTCTGGGTCACAGGAGTACAGTTCATTCTTCACTCCTGTGACCCGATTTCAGCAGACAGTGGGCTGAAGCCCGCTGTCGGCTGACGTCATAGAGCGGGTTCAGGCACGGGAAAAATCGCAAACATATGGTCTGTATCTGCCCATATGCCTGGAATGGCACCTAGCTCAGCCTATTGGTGAGCTGCTGAGAGCCTGAGCTAGCTGCTCCCACCCCTCTGCTCATGGAGAACCGAGAGATCGGCGGTGTTTGGTCGCTTGGTTCTTGGTGTTAGAGCCAGCGGGGGACAGATGCAGCATCCACCTAGGTAAGTATGATTTAAAAAAACAACAAAAAAACGATTCCATACTTCTCTTTTAAGCCTTCTATTCAGGCTCACACTTTTGTTACTCAGTATATACTGTAATAAACCCATCCCGGCTGAAGATAGCAGATATCTGTTCCATCTCCTCTGCCTCCAAAGTCCATTTCTGGCAGTGCCATCATATCCTCCAGAGGTAATCAGAGGTAATAAGAAACATGCACTGAAACATAGTGAACTGTCTGATCCAAGGTGTACACTTGGCGCAAGGCCATGTTGATGCTTGTCCTTATTCTACACCTTTTCTTACTGAATTCTATGATCAGAAGTTCTCAATCAGACAAAGCATTGAAAGGCACCATGAGTATGCTCCCACACATCTGATCAAATGAATAATTCTCTGAAAAAGAAGCTGGCACTGCTGTTCTTGCCCTTTCTGTTGGTTGAATTGAGTTATATTTACCAACTGCCATGCTTCTGTCAAAAACACCCAGCTGCCACTAGTTCTCCAACAAAGACATCCTAGTACCACATAATTATGTTGTTACCAGCGTGCTAATGTCCCTGGACTAACTGGCGTGTTTCTAAGTTCCTGTAAATGCCAAGACATGGAACAATTTATATTTTTTATGGCCCATTGAGACAGCTTATTAAATGCTTCTATGCATTTAGAGAGTATTTGGCAAGCAGGGTTCTTCTAATGCCTTGTACACACGAGCGGAATTTCCGTCGGAATAAACTCAGGCGGATTTTTCCGACGAAGTTCCCGACAGAATTCCGCTCAAGCTGTCTTGCATACACACGGTCACACTAAAATCCGACTGTCAAGAACGTGGTGACGTAAATGAAGGTCTAAGCTTCCGAGCATGCGTCAAATAGTTTCCAAGTTTGCGTGAATTGCATCCAGACGAACGGAACATGTTCTCTATCTAATTCCGTTGGTATTTCCGACGGAAAAAAGTCCAATAGGGCATACACGCGGACGGAAAATCCAATGAAAATATTCCGTCAGACTTTTTCCATCGGAAATTCCAAGTGTGTGTACGCGGCATTAGTCTTCAACTTTTCTTTCTTTATTGCATTTCTACTCTCACTGCTTCATCTAATATTAGACCTTAAAGTGTTTGTTATCCTATAGATAACAAACACTGCCAGCCTCTCTATTATAGGCAGGCATATCATACTGCATTCGTCTTTTATAAAAACGAGGCTTGTAAATACAGATTTAGAGCGATCTTCAGGTTGGTCACGTGAGCGTCTGCTGTATACCTCAGATACATGGCTTCTGCAGGAGGGGCACGAGATCTCCCTCTGATGTTAGCCATGGAGATCACATGGCCGCTCAGCCTAGGGTTGCCACCTGTCCGGGATTCACCCGGACAGGTGGCAACCCACTACCCACTACCAGCCCCTTTGGGACTTGTATGGATATTAAGGGGAACCCCGCACCCAAATTAAAAAAAGGCCCTATATACTCTGAAAAGCAGTATACAGGCGGTGCAAACAAGACAGGGACAGTAGGTTTGTTCTTAAAGGGGTGTTCCAGGCAACCCCGGGCAAAAAAATAAGAATTAAAGAATTAAAAGCCAGCAGCTACACATACTGCAGATGCTGGCTTTTAATAAATGGAGACTTACCTGTCCTGGTGTCCCTCGATGTCGGCACCGCAGCTGATGTTTCACATCAGCTGTCGGTGCTTCCGTCACCATTGCGGGTAAGGGAACCCGGCAGTGAAGACTTTCGGCTTCACGCCGGGAACCCTACTGCGCATGCGCGAGGCCCCGCTCCTCTCTCCTATTAGCCCAGCGGCCAGGGGAGGAGGAGGAAGGAGCCTTGCGCGACTTCACCGCCGCGGCCGGACTCCAGTAAGTGGGTAAGGATACCTGTCTTTGTCTTTGTCTTTGCCTTTGACAGGTATCCTGTCCCCCCTCCCCCCCGAAAGGTGCCAATTGTGGCACCGGAGGGGGGGAGGAATCCGATGAGAGGAAGTTCCACTTTAGGGTGGAGCTCCGCTTTAAGTAGAATCTGTTTCTAATTTGGGACAGGTATATTTTTTAAGTGTAGCTCCAGCCAAAAAATCTATTTTTAAGCTTTTTGGAAAGCATAGGGAAGGGTTATCACCCCTGTAACATTTGTTTTGCTGTCTGTGCAGTGTGCACCTGTTCAGAACATTTCACCTCACTTTCCGTCCCAATGACAAATGTTTTTTGAAAATTTTAGGTTTTTATTGAAACAAGGATTGGTGATAAAGCATCAGTGGAGAGGAGACACAGTTTTCCCATATTAACTCTTACAGGAGAGAATTTCCCTTCCTAGGGGTAGATTTCCTCTCACTTCCTGTTGTCTCCTTCCGTTTGCAAGTAGGAGTCGTTTGTAAGTTGGATGTTTGAAAGTAGGGGCCTGCCGTATATACTCTGCAGAAATTTGGCCCTTAGGTGTTGGTGTTGCCACAACACTGTAAGCCCTCACAGTTACGCTTGGTGGACGCTGGAACGCCCTGCTGTGAATTATTATATCAAGAATTGTAATTACATGCCATTGTTTAATACTGGTAGGAAAAATTGGGCCTTTGGTGGTGGTGCTGGTGCCACAACACTGTAAGTCCTCACAGTTACTGTTGGTGGGCGCAGGAATGGGCCCTGCTGTGAAATATCTGATCAAGAATTGTAATTACATGCCCCTGTTGAACAGGGCCAGAAAAATTGGGCCTTTGGTGGTGGTGGTGGTGGTGTTGCCACAACACTGTAAGCCCTCACAGTTACTCTTGGTGGGCGCAGGAATGGGCCCTGCTGTGAATTATTAGATTAAGAATTGTAATTACATGCCCCTGTTAAACAGGGGCATAAAAATTGGGCCTTAGGCACTGGTGCCAGAACACTGCAACCCCTCACAGATACAAAAAATTTAGAACAAAGTGCCCCTGGGATGGTGCGGACTGGAAAATAACATGGATTGCCAACACAAATATAAAAAAGTAGAAAAATATTTATTGTACAGAGCTATACATAATTATACAAAACAGTAAGTTTAAAACCAAAAAACTGGCATGCAATACTGTTAGACCAAATACATACACACGCGCTATAGTTATGACAGATAAGTCAGAACATAATTGAGCGAGAGAGAACCGACATGTTTCGGATGTTGGTAGCTGTATTCATAGCAGCTTCCTTTAAATTTCCTTCTTCAGGGTTATTGTATTGGTATACAGACAAAAGTATTTCTAAAAGAAAAAAGAACCAATATATGGTAACAATGTATCATGAAATAGTGTCGTTGTATATTCTCTTTTGAGAACATCTCCTATACATACCGTAAGTGACTTATACACACATAGATATCAAAACATTATGATGAAAATAATAAACAATAAAAATAAAGAAACAATATAATAATAAATAATCAATGAAAAATGAATCAAAAAACAAAAGAACATATAAAACGGTCAAGAACAATTTTATCACAGACATAGAGGGTGCATAAAACATAGTATAAGCATGTTTATATAAGCATGTGGACACATACTTACATCCCACACGAGGTGGTTGTCGTCCATATAAATAATTTTGTCTCAGTTCAAGACAGAGGAGCATAGCCAGTTGGAGGGACCATCCAGGTGATATAAAGCCAGCCAAAATGTGATGCAAACAGGATTTCAGGCAAGTGGTCTCAGATTTAACTCTTTGAGGAGATACGGGTGTATCAACAAAGAGGCGGAGGGTATGCTGGAGAGGACCTCAAAAAGCCCACCAAAACTCACAGCGAGGACTGCTGCAATCTCTCTAAAGTAAAACTTGTATATAGAATAAATATATATCCACCAACAGAGATAGCATTAAATGTAATCCAGTTCAGTGCAATTGACATCTTTCATAGATCTCGTGTAGACAGATGAGATTGAGGCCAGATGTAAGGTTGTATCCACTTGGTGATTGCCTCTCAGCCGATAATTGATACTTAATATTAAGTTACCTTCCATTGATTTAGCACAAACTCACGTGTGTTCAGATTATGGGGGTATTGTTTGGTTTGGCTCTTCTGGCCCATTGACGTTTCCCAGCACAAACCAATCCCGGGCGCATCATATGTGGCCCGTGGATTTCTGCTCCTTTGAGAGCATAGGGCTAACCAGTGTTCGGACCAATCTTCGTTCACGCTAATGTGTTTCACATGCGCCGTCTGGTATACTAACTTTATACTCTTTTCCCCTTTGGTGTGGCTAATACCCACCTAGATATGGGGTTACACATTAAGTTTCCCAGCCATCTGTGCTATGTTTCTATACATACGTCTTACTGTTTCCCTACTCTTCGTACACTTCCGCCCTTTCTGTGCTGGCGATCTTGTCGACGTCTGACGTCACCGCGTATTACGCGGTGACGCCAGACGCCGCTGTGACCGAGGGCGTCCCTTCCCTGCGAGTGCTCCTCTCTCTCTTCTTCCTTCTCTGCCAAAGAGTAACACAACATGTCGGATCCCGCCCATCATTTCACCCCCTTCCTTTGGCGCGAATTCCTTAGCTACTTTGTGATTGGCTGCTAGTGTACCTGTGGCCACATAAAAAGTTCAACTTTAATTCATTCACATTACTGAACAGCCAGGATTCAGACGTATGCCATGTTCACAGTCCTCAAGGTAAAATATACAGCCAATCTCCATATACCCCTATGTATTCCAAGTTGATGTCATTTGCACTGAACTGGATTACATTTAAGGCTATCTCTGTTGGTGGATATATATTTATTCTATATACATGTTTTACTTTAGAGAGATTGCAGCAGTCCTCGCTCCATTTGGGCTCTCCCTGTGAGTTTTGGTGGGCTTTTTGAGGTCCTCTCCAGCATACCCTCCGCCTCTTTGTTGATACACCTGTATCTCCTCAAATAGTTAAATCTGAGACCACTTGCCTGAAAACCTGTTTGCATCACATTTTGGCTGGGCTTTATATCACCTGGATGGTCCCTCCAACTGGCTATGCTCCTCTGTCTTGAAGCGAGACAAAATTATTTATATGCACGACAACCACCTTGTGTGGGATGTAAGTATGTGTCCACATGCTTATATAAACATGCATATACTATGTTTTATGCACACTCTATGTCTGTGATAAACTTGTTCTTGACCGTTTTATATGTTCTTTTGTTTTTTGATTCATTTTTCATTGATTATTTATTATTATATTGTTTCTTTATTTTTTATTGTTTATTATTTTCATCATAATGTTTTGATATCTATGTGTGTATAAGTCACTTATGTATAGGAGATGTTCTCAAAAGAGAATATACAACGACACTATTTCATGATACATTGTTACCATATATTGGTTCTTTTTTCTTTTAGAAATACTTTTGTCTGTATACCAATACAATAACCCTGAAGAAGGAAATTTAAAGGAAGCTGCTATGAATACAGCTACCAACATCCGAAAAATGTCGGTTCTCTCTCGCTCAATTATGTTTTGACTTATCTGTCATAACTATAGCGCATGTGAATGTATTTTGTCTAACAGTATTGCATGCCAGTTTTTTGGTTTTAAACTTACTGTTTTGCATAATTATGTATAGCTCTGTACAATAAATATTTTTCTACTTCTTTATATTTGTGTTGGCAATCAGTGATATTTTGCAGTCCGCACCATCCCAGGGGCACTTTGTCCTAATTTTTCGATTTATTAGGGATGAGACTGGAAACAGTGGAATTTGCCTATCATTCACTGGTTCAAAGCTTTATTTCAAATTCCTATTATACCCCTCACAGATACTGTACTTGGAGTGCAGGAATGAGCCCTGCTGCAAAGTATTGCATTCAAAATTGTAATTACACGCCCCTGTTAAACAGGGGCTGAAAAATTGGGCCTTAGCCACTGGTGGCAGTGCCCATAAACAAAAATGTTCTTACATGTTATCAGCATGATCATTGAGGAGGAAGAGGATAGTCACTCAGCATAACAGGATAGTCACTCTGCATCAGCATAGGCAGTCTTGAGGGGATCTGACATTTCAAGGAAACTTAATTGGTTACATCAGCATCAGGTGCTTGGTAGCTGGTGGTGATCCAAAACTGATTCATTTTTATGAAGGTCAGTCGATGGACCGAGTCGGTGGACAGGCACACCTTGTGATCGGTTACAAAGCCTCCAGCAGCACTGAATGTGCGTTCCAAAAGAACGCTGGATGCAGGATAGGCCAGTAGCTCAATTGCATACTGTGCAAGCTCTGGCCAGTTATCCATCCTCAAGACCCAGTAAGCCAGAGGATTTTCGGTGGGAAAGGTGTCCAAGTCTGATCTTGCCCCTAGGTATTCCTGCACCATGTAAACCAGACGCTGGGGATGGTTGATGGAACCGATCGTACCTTGGGGCTGCATACTAAAAAATTGTCTGAACGCATCGGTCAGACGGCCACCTTCTCCACCGCTCCTTCTTTGACTGACCGAAGCCTTAGCAACACGTTGTCCAGGACCAGGAATTTGTAACCTCCCAGTCTCTGGGAACGCATTGCACAGACCTTTCTGCAAGGCCTCCCGAAGATGCTTCATCCTCTGCTCCATCTGCGACGGCAAGATAAGGTCTGCAACCTTTTCCTTGTAACATGGATCAAGGAGGGTTGCCAGCCAGTAATGATCCCTCTCATTGATCGCACGAATACGAGGATCCCTCCGCAGGCTTTGCAGGATCAGGGGGGCCATGCAGCGTAGGTTTGCTGAGGCATTTGGTCCGTAGTCCTCTGGGCCACTCAGGACGACATGATCCTCAGCCACCTCCTCCCAGCCACATACAAGTCCATGGGTGTCTTGGGACTGTAATTGATCCCTTGAAGACTGCTGCTGATGCTGAGTGCTAGGCTCCACCTCCATGCTGACACAATCCTCCTCCTCCTCCTCCTCTTCCTGTGTGATAGCCGGGCTATCAGGAACACTGTCTGTATAAAGGGGGCCTTGAGAGGTAAGGAAGTCCTCCTGTTCCTGCCTCTGTTCTGCCTCAAGTGCCCTGTCCATTATTCCATGCAGCGTGTTCTCCAACAGGTGGACAAGAGGGACAGTGTCACTGATGCATGGACTTTCACTGCTCACCATCCTCGTGGCCTCCTCAAATGGTGCCAGGACAGTGCATACATCCCTGATCATGGCCCACTGGCGTGAGGAAAAAATCCAAGCTCCCCTGACCCTGTCCTGGTGCCATATTGCAACAGATACTCATTGATGGCCCTCTGCTGCATGTGCAGCCGCTGCAGCATGGCCAACGTAGAGTTCCACCTGGTGGGCATGTCACAGATTAGGCGATTCTTGGGCAGGTTGGATTTCTTTTGCAGGTCAGCCAGCCGAGCACTGGCATTATATGACCGGCGGAAATGCCCACAGAGTTTCCTCTTGGGTCTTCAGCTGGGATCGACTCTAGGGCATCTTCCCATTCCTCAGTTAGAGTACATGATGGGATGAACTCAGCAGCTTCAGTATTTAGGGTGCCATCGATGGTAACTTCACAGGGTGAAGGATCCATGACCATGGATTCAGTTGTCTGAGTGGGCCATAGCCAGTTCAGTTCCATTTCCTCCTCTTCACTCTGGTCTGTGGCATTCATCTCTCCTGACTGAGTGGTTTGAGATCTGGTGTTGGGCCTAGGGGTATTGGAGGTTGAAGGTGATTCAGGAGAATCCGGACTAGAAGGTATCCGGACTGCTTCGGAGAGAGGCAATAAGTGGTTCCTGTGCCAGATTTTCAAAGGTCCCACTTTTCCTTCAGGTTTCAGCTGGTACACTGGAAAGCCAGGCAATTTTTTACAGATTATATACGGCTGTGATTTCCATCTGTCAGCAAGCTTATGCTTCCCTGGAACACCAAGATTTTGCAACAGCACACTGTCTCCTGGTTGCAAGTCTTGGATCCAGACTCTGAGGTCAAAATTTTGTTTGTTCCGGGCTCCTCTCTGGTCAGAAGTGGCTTGTGCCTTCTCATAAGCCAGTCTTAAGCTTTTTCGCAGCCTGTCCACGTATCCCTTGTGTGAAGCAGCCGATGTGTGGTCTATCGAAGTACCAAAGGCCAGGTCTACAGGTAGTCTCGCTTCTCTACCGAACATTAATCTGTAAGGGGAGTATCCGGTGACATCACTAGTTGTGCTATTATAAGCATGTGCTATGGAAGCTATATGCTTGCCCCAATGTTGTTTTTCCTCGCTACTCAGGGTCCCCAGCATATTCAACAAAGTTCTGTTAAACCTTTCCTGTTGGGCATCTCCTTGTGGGTGATAGGGGGTTGTGCGAGTCTTCTTTATGCCTAGGAAATCCAATAACTTCCGGATCAGTCGACTTTCAAAGTCCCTCCCTTGATCCGAGTGAAGCCGTTGAGGTAATCCGTAGTGTACGAAATACTTCTCTACAAGTATCTTGGCCACAGTGGAAGCCTTCTGGTCTTTAGTTGGAAAGGCCTGGGCGTATCGGGTGAAATGGTCAGTTATTACCAGAACATTTCCATGTCCCCCCAAATCAGGTTCCAGACAAAGAAAATCAATGCATACCAAGTCCAAAGGTCCTTGGCTTTGCAGGTGGCCCATTGGGGCAGCTTGATGAGGCAGTGTTTTCCTTTGTATGCAGCGAGCACATGAGTGACAGTATTCCTCCACTTCAGCCCGCATACAGGGCCAATAGAATCTGCTCCTTATGAGCTGAAAAGTTCTCTCTGCTCCTAGGTGGCCATGGTTGTCATGTAGGGCAATCATAACAGTCTTTCTGTGTTGTTCTGGTAGGAACAGTTGCCACTTGTCTTCCAGGTCATCAGAGGGGCCCCTTCGGTAGACCACCCCTTGATGCACCTGCAACCTGTCCCATTCCTTGCGCAGTAAGCGGGCCACCTTGGAGGGATCATGCAAGAGTCTGTCCGGATCCTGGTCTTCTAAGGCAGTGTTTCTCAACTCCGGTCCTCAAGGCGCCCCAACAGGTCATGTTTTCAGGATTTCCCTCAGATGAAACGGCTGTGGTAATTTCTAAGGCAGTGAAACTGATCAAATCACCTGTGCAAAATAATGGAAAGCCTGAAAACATGACCTGTTGGGGCGCCTTGAGGACTGGAGTTGAGAAACCCTGTTCTAAGGCTTCCAAAGCCAATCTCCCCAATGGGTCTTCCAGCTGGTCCCGTCTTATATCCTTCTTTGATAATTTGGGCAAGTCCTCTTCACCAATCTGAGTTACATCACAATAATATTTGGGCACTCCAACAACTGAGACTCCAATTTCTTCTGCCCTGGATCCTCCACTAGCCTGAAGCTCTGCTCCCTGACACAAAGCCCGTACCCCCTCTGGGGTTACCTGGGTCCAGTCTTCTGCCATGCAAGTGGGAGCATGAGATCTTCAGGACAAGGCATCAGCATCTCGGTTTCCAGTCCCAGACCTGTACTTCAGGCTGAAATTGAACCCTGAGAGGGCTGTAAACCAACGGTGTCCGGTGACATCCAGTTTTTCTGTGGTTAGAAGGTAAGTGAGTGGGTTATTGTCTGTCTTAACCACAAAGTCAGCTCCATATAAGTAGTCCTTCAGTTTGTCCACCACAGCCAATTCAAGGCCAGAAACTCCAACTTGAGGGTGGGGTAATTCTTTTCAGCTGGGGTTAAACTCCTACTCACATCTTAGCTGCTCTTCATACTCCTGATATAGTACTCCTCCCAAACCATCATGGCTGGCATCCACGTGTAATTCATAGGGCTTTTGTGTGTCCGCATAGGCCAAGACAGGGACAGTGGTCAAACTCTCCTTCAGCTTAATGAAAGCCTCTTCACACTTTCCAGTCCACTGGTCTTCCACTGACTCTCCCGGTTTCCTGGGGCCTGAGTCATCCTTCTCTCCATCTGTCTTCAACAGCTCATTCAGAGGCTTGGCAATTCTTGCAAACCCCTCCACAAACCTGCGATAGTAAGAGCAGAACCCCAGAAATGACCTAAGCTCAGTCACTGTGGTGGGCCGGGGCCAGGAGGTGACTGCCTCCAATTTTTCGGGATCTGTGGATACTTCTTCTTCAGGCACTATGTGTCCCAGGTAATGGACTGAAGACTGGTAGAACTGACACTTCTCCCTGGAGAGCTTGAGTCCCTCATCACTGAGTCTCTTCAAGACCTCTCTAACCTCTCCTCATGCTCCTCCAGAGTCTTCCCAAAGACGATGATGTCATCTAGGTATACTAGGACTTCAATGAGGTTCATGTCCCCCACCGTCTTCTCTGGAAAGTGGCAGGGGCTCCCGACAGACCTTGAGGCATACGGTCGAATTCATAGAACCCCACCAGGGTAATGAAGGCAGTCTTCTGGGTGCATTGGGATTTGGTAGTACCCGCTCTTCAGGTCCATTACACTGAACCATTTGGCTCCAGACAGACTCTGCAGAGCATCCTCTATTCTTGGGGTGGTGTATTGGTCAGGTATTGTCCTCCTGTTGAGGGCCCTGTAGTCTATACAGAGTCTCAATGACCCATTCTTTTTCCTGACTACCACAATTGAAGAGGCATATGGGCTCCTGGATTCCCAGATAACACCCGTTCTCTCGAGCTCTGCAAGTTTCTCACGCAGATCTTCCAGATCGCCAGACTCTCTCCCTAAAGGGTTTGTCTTCCTGTAGGCGAATCTTGTGGGTGGCACTTTTCGCACATCCTACATCAAACTCGTCCTTGGTGAAGATCTTCCGCCACTTCGCCAACTGGGCCCTGGCCCTCTCCTTCCATGCCGGGGGTAGGGCCGGGTTCTCCAAGGTGGGCTCCCCTCCTTCTTCCTTCTCTAAGTCGGGCAAGGCAACTGGGGTAGCGGGATTCACTCGGCCCAACAGCACCTGGGCTGGAATCTTCACAGGCGAGTCAGTGGTGTTTCTGATACTCACTGGCACCCTGCCATTTGCCTTCTTCCGGACTCTCAGCGGGACTACTTCGGGGATTACCTCCAGTCCTGGGTGGGTACCCAGAGGGTCTGGTTCCAGGACTACAAAGGGGCCAGGTTGTTCCCAGGTGAGCTTCACAGTGGCTCTCAAGCAGGCTACTTCACCAGGCTGCAACACTCTCTCTCTCTTCTCCAGTCTCCAAACTTTCCCCACCCCCTCTTCTGGGGCCTTCTGCTCCAAGATCAATCGCTGATAGGCCAACTGCAACATGAATTGGATTCTGGCTGTTGAAACGCCCTGCTCTTGTACTAGAGGGGCCAGTAGTCTCCTGACCAGGTCAGTGTTTGTTCCTATTATCAGAGAACTTTTGTTGGCCCCTGGTGGGCGGGAACAGACTACCGCCAGAGTGTCAAAGACCTCTGCCTCTCCTGCTACTGAGGGGTCGAAATCCAATCTAATTGGGAGGTAACCGTCATAAGGAAAGCTCTGGGTGCCAATTCCCCATATTTCCAAGTCTTCCAACTTCTGCAAGGGCAAATGTCTCAGATGCTTTTGGTAGAAATCCTAATACAGGAGGGTTACTTGAGCCCCTGTATCCAGAATGGCCTTCGTGTAGACTCCCTCAACTTGAATGGGGACCACTGGGGAGAGTCCCACTATCTTGGCTGGAAACTTTGTTGGGGAGGCCTCTTTTCCTGAGCCCATGGTTTTGGCCTTAGGTGTTTTTTTCTTTTTCCATCTTTTCCTGGATCTTAATCCCTGTTGGGCCTGGTATGCATTGATTTCTTGCGATTTCTGGGGTTTTACCTCCAGGGGAGGGGTATTATGTGCTTTTGATGGGGAATTATTCCCCTCACTTCTTGGCTTTTCTTGCTTTCTTATTCCAATGGAGCTTGCTGGAGATGATGGGCACCCGGATGACTCCTTCACCGGGGCCCTCTGGAGTTTTCCGCCGGCTGGCGGTAGTTGCCTCGGGTTTTCCTTGGACTGGAGCACACTCGCCCAAAATGGCCAATTCCTCCACAGTTAAAGCAAACAGCTTCTCCTCTATCCCGTGGGGAGACTGGTGTTGAAACGCTCTGGTACAGCTCTTTCCTGACTTCTTCTTTTTCTCCAACTCCTGAGTTCTTGGCCATTAAAGAGGTTAGCATTTCTAATACTTGGGTCATCTGTGACTTTAAGACCTCTACCTCCGAGTCCCGTTCAGTGGCAAAGGCGGATCTGACCCCAACTGAGGGGGGAGTAGTGGGCTTCTCGGTCACCTGTTCATCCCTTATTATTCGCACAAGGTCCGGGTAGTTGAGGAACATGACCCCTACGGTGGTTTTCAGATGGAGCCAAACTGGATCAGAACGCAATTCTCCCCTTAAAATCTTCTTCATCCTAGCCGCATATATGGCTTGTGGCAGCACCCCCTTCTTAAGGACAATTTGGCACAGCTTCTTGTTTAATCTGCAAACGTATTCAGACAGTCTTTCTCCTGGCTGTTGAAGGGTATGCTCAAACTGATAGATTAAATCGACCACTTTCTCCAATTGGCCGAACTCTTCCTGCAACATAGTTAAATAGTCATAGGAAGTACAAGCAGCATTGCTGAACCTAAGGTTCTTCACGGCTTCAGCAGCAGCACCCTTTAAACTTTCCCTTATGCGCTGCTTCTTCTGGGCTTCCGGTATTTCCCATCCTTCCACAGCCTGCATCGCCTGCTCCATCCAAGTGTTGAAATCCTCTTCCCCAAGTGGTACAGGTTGTTTCCCTGAAAAAATCCTGAGCTTCCGGTACCCAGCCTCTACATGTACCGTACTACTCTTCTGGCACTTCGTGACAAGATCCCCTAAAGCATTTAAAAGTTCAGGGCCTATAGTGGTTAAAGGTGTCCCCGAAGCTGTCATTTCTTTGGAACTTTTTGGAATTTTGGGTGACTGCGGAGGTTCCTTCTTTATAGCCTTTGCGTGCGCCAAGCAGTACGTCTTATTGCCCATGGACTGCACACTCTGCCCTTTAAATTCTTCCGGCATTTCATCCCTCCACTCTATCAGCGCAAAAGTACGGGAGTTCTCTTCCTCTGACCTGAGGTCAATTAACCATCCTCTATGGTCCGGGGACAAGAGCTCTATGAGCTGTTCTATGTCACTCCCCGACCAATCCTCTCCAGGGAGTTCAATCACTGGGGTCATGTCCAGCGAGGCATTGACGGATAAGCACCACTGGGTCACCGTTAATGGATCCATGCCGGTACTTCTGGCAGGCTTGATTGCAGTGTACAGGTATCCCGGACTCTGAGCCCCCACGTGTAGCGATACCCCCAGCTAAGGGAGCCGCTTATATGATTTTCGGTCCTGTAACACACTGCTGTCAACCCCCAGCAATTGGCTCTACCCTCCCTTGGCACAGTTAGTAGGGGATGATAGGATTGTGAGGCCTGCAATTTTAGGCAACACAATCCAGCAACAAAAACCCACACAGTGATATAGCGAACACTGACTGTTTCTTCTGCACAATAATAACACCAACAACTAGTGTGCTTAATCCTGGTAATTTTACTAAAGGAAATGATTAAACAGATTAACACAGTATACTTTAGTATATGCAGAGCCCTGCAATAAAAGGTGTTCAACAATAGACAGATATGCAATCCTGTACAAAGATGACTAACGGACCCCCCTTGCAGCTCTCCTCGCTCGTGGGCAAGATGGCGCCCAGTAATGTCTACACTGATAAGTCAGGCCTGACTGTAACTATGTGTAAGTTCCGTAGAGAAGAATCTTCGCTAGCAAATGGTGGTGCACTTTTGAAGACAAATTGTAATCCATGGGAACAAAGGTTGACAAACTTGGTGAACAAAGATAGTCACTAACGCTATTCAATGCGAGGTCCCTCCGGTGTGCTTCTGCAAACTCTAACGGGTGAGTCCCAAACAACAAACACTAGGCCTAGAGATCCTGTACTAATCTCTGAGCAGGTGCTCTCTCACCCAACCGGACCAGTCCACGTCCGTATCTTCCGTTGCTGTGTCTCGGTACACAGGTTCCACGACACCCGGGTCTTCGGTCCTCCTGGAAGCAGCAGACGGGTAGCAGGATGCAACGTCCCTCAGGCTCCTTGGTGGAAACGGAAGGCTCTTTGGAAACACAGGGCCTAGGCTTCAGGCCCTGTCCGGAACAACAGACTCAGCAGAGAGTTCCACTTGCTGGGTGGGCGATGTCCAAAGAGACCGTACTCCGGTCCGCCCCTCAGTTAAATAACCCACCCCAGCAGTCCTTGCACGGAAAAAAGCATCCTGGGTATGGTAGTCTCTGGGTTCCTCAAGCAACACCCCGCTACACATGTAATAATTCTTGGACTCGGCAAGAGGTTGCTTGAGCACTGCGCATTATAAGTAGGGATGAGCTTCGAGTTCGAGTCAAACCCATGTTCGACTCGAACATCGGCTGTTCGATTGTTCGACGAAGATCGAACATTATGGGCCGTTCGCGCCAAATTCGAGTGGCGCGTCATGGCCCATAATTCACTGCGGCATCGCAGTGCATTGCTGGCTGTTGATTGGCCAAGCATGCACTATGACCCGCATGCTTGGCCAATCACAGCGCCGTCTGAACAGAGAGCCGTAATTGGCCAAAGCCAGAGTGGCTTTGCCCAATTATGGCTCAGGGGGTTTAGTACACGCCCCACACTATATAAGGCCGCTGGCTCTGCGGCCTTGTGTAGTGTGTTGGAGTTGTGAAAAGAGAGAGTTTACAGAGACAGACAGTGTCATTTATATTGAGTTAGATAGAGCAGGCAGGCGAGTCAGTTAGCTGCAGTTACAGTGTGTAGAGGATATATATGCATCCTAGGTGTTGTATATATATTTATACACTGTATTGAGTTTAGCTAGATCCGTTCCTGTTAGTCTCTATACTGTGACAGGCAGGCAGGTGATTGTGCTAGCTGCAGACAGACAGTGTATCACTTAGTGTACTACTGTGTGCTTTGCATAGCGTTCACCTAAAGTTCACCTGAATACAGTTAGTCTCTATACTGTGACAGGCAGGCAGATGATTGTGCTAGCTGCAGACAGTCAGTGTTTCACTTAGTGTACTGTGTGCTTTGCATAGCGTTCACCTAAAGCTCACCTGAATACAGTTAGTCTCTATACTGTGAAGGGCAGGCAGGTGATTGTGCTAGCTGCAGACAGTCAGTGTTTCACTTAGTGTACTACTGTGTGCTTTGCATAGCGTTCACCTAAAGCTCACCTGAATACAATTAGTCTCTATACTGTGAAGGTCAGGCAGGTGATTGTGCTAGCTGCAGACAGTCAGTGTTTCACTTAGTGTACTACTGTGTGCTTTGCATAGTGTTCACCTAAAGCTCACCTGAATACAGTAAGTCTCTATACTGTGAAGGGCAGGCAGGTGATTGTGCTAGCTGCAGACAGTCAGTGTTTCACTTAGTGTACTGTGTGCTTTGCATAGTGTTCACCTAAAGCTCACCTGAATACAGTTAGTCTCTATACTTTGACAGGAAGGCAGGTGATTGTGCTAGCTGCAGACAGTCAGTGTTTCACTTAGTCTACTACTGTGTGCTTTGCATAGCGTTCACCTAAAGCTTACCTGAATACAGTTAGTGACTATTATAGTGGGTGGTGTTCTCATAATAAAACCACAAGCAGAGAGCTGCAAGAATTTTCATTGTACTGTGTCCTCTGCAGTTTTCACCTAAAACTAACTGAAAACAATTGCTGCTTTTCCCATACTAACACCACAGCAGGAAGTTGATTCTGATAGCTGCATTATCAGTACAGACAAATATATATATATTGTGAGGGGGTTAACTCGGTAGCGGGTGTGTGTGACCCCCTGGTTGGGCTCCCCACACAAAAACAGGGCCAGCAGACGGAGGTTGTGGTTTTCAAAATCAAAAGGTGCGGTTTATTTCTCTATGTACAGTGACAAAAACACAGCAAAGCCAAAAAGAAACAAACAAAATAAATCCTGGTCAGTTTGACCTCTGACTAAACATGCAGGTTTCCTAAACTAACAACTGGGATCAGCCTAGTGCTGTCCTAGTCCCTAAGTCCCTGGTTTAGTAAAAGTCCAAACAAATAGCCACACAGGCTTTGCCTCACCGCACAGGGGTTCACTCTCCCTAGACAGTCCACACAGGTCTGGTTCCAGGCATGAGCTAACATCTAATGAAGCTGGGAGTTTTTATAGAGGCCTTAAACGAACTGACAAGGTTCAGCTGGTCTCATCTCTGTCTGCACGACGCCCCACACTCTCCCTAGAGGTATGAGTCATCCATGAGCCTACTAGCCTCAGCTGGGCTTATACAACTCTCCACCCTAGTTGTATAAGTCAGCATAAAGCCTGAATCTGGGAGAAATATATCTACCCCCCTGGATGCAACCAGGTGACTTTACCTTCCTGCTGTCACATACCCCCCCCTCTTGTTTTAACCTTGGGGTTGGAACACCAGCAATCAGGCATTCATGTACTCGAGACAAAGCATCCACATTCCCCATTTGAACGCCAGGGCGATGCTTTACTGTGAAGTTGAATTCCTGTAGGGCCAGGAACCACCTATTCACTCTTCTATTTGTCTCCTTGTTTTGAGCCATCCACTTTAACGGAGCGTGATCCGTAACCATGTCAAAGTGCCTACCTAGCAGATAGTACCGAAGGGAATCTAGAGCCCACTTCACCGCTAAACACTCCTTTTCAACCGTGGCGTAATTTACCTCATGGGACTTCAACTTCCTGCTGAGGTAAATGACTGGGTGCTCTTCCCCGTTCCAGACCTGGGACAATACTGCTCCTAACCCCACATCTGACGCATCACTTTGTACGACAAAGTCTTTAGAGAAGTCGGGTGAGTACAACACTGGCTGGCTACATAAGGCTTGTTTCAAGAATTGGAATGCTGCCTCAGCCTCGGGGGTCCATTTAATCATGACCGACCCTTTCCCTTTCGTCAGGTTGGTTAGGGGCACAGCCTTAGAAGCAAAGTGGGGAATGAAGCGCCGATAATAACCCGCGATTCCCAGAAAGGCCCGTACCTGCTTCTTGCTGTTGGGACGTGGCCAACTCTGGATGGCCTCGACTTTGTTGAGTTGGGGTTTTATCACTCCCCTGCCAATGGTGTACCCAAGATATTTGGCCTCCTCCTGCCCAATGGTACACTTCTTGGGGTTAGCCGTAAACCCCGCTTCCCGGATAGAGTCTAGGACTGCTTGCACTTTTGGCAGATGTGAGGCCCAATCTGTGCTATGGACAATTACGTCATCCAGGTAAGCCGCAGCATACTTCCGATGGGGCCTCAGTATCTGGTCCATTTTCCGCTGGAATGTGGCCGGCGCATTCTGTAACCCGAACGGCATTCTCTTATATTGGAACGCCCCGTCTGGGGTTACAAATGCGGTTTTCTCTTTGGCCGACTTGGCCAGGGGAATTTGCCAATACCCTTTTGTGAGGTCAAGAGTCGTCATGTATCGGGCTGTTCCCAGCCGGTCGATCAACTCATCTATACGTGGCATGGGGTAGGTGTCAAATTTTGTAACTTTGTTCAACTGACGAAAATCGTTACAAAATCGCCAGCTCCCATCCGGTTTAGGCACCAACACAATGGGACTAGACCAATCACTTTGGGACTCCTCTATCACCCCTAAGTTCAGCATTTTCTGTACTTCCTCCCGTATTGCCTCCCGTCGGGCCTCTGGGATCCGATAGGGTTTTAACTTCACCCTTTCACCGGGCGGGGTAATAATATCATGCTCTACCCCAGATGTTTGTCCCGGCAGCTCAGAGAACACCTCCTTGTTGCGAAGCACAAACTCCTTAACCTCCTGTTGTTGGGGTTGTGACAAGGTGGCTGCTATTCCAACCTCCGGAATCACGCAACCAGTTTGAGCTGGTGACCAAGTTTCTGCGACTAGGGACTCTCTATCCCTCCAGGCTTTCAACAGATTAACGTGATATATCTGTTCGGGCTTTCGCCTTCCTGGTTGTCTGACCTTGTAATTCACTTCGCTCACTTTTTCCATTATCTCGTAGGGGCCTTGCCATTTGGCAAGGAATTTACTTTCAACCGTAGGGACAAGTACCAATATCCTATCCCCCGGGGAAAAGGTACGGGTCTTTGCTCCACGGTTGTACACTCTCTGCTGTGCCAACTGCGCTTGGGCCAAATGTTCCTTCACGATGGGCATTACCTGTGCAATTCGATCTTGCATCAGGGCGACATGCTCAATCACACTCCTGTGGGGAGAACTCTCACTTTCCCAAGTTTCCTTGGCAATATCCAACAGCCCTCTTGGGTGTCTCCCATACAGTAACTCAAAGGGGGAGAATCCCGTAGAGGATTGGGGCACCTCCCTAATAGCAAACATCAAATAAGGAAGTAGACAGTCCCAATCCTTTCCATCTCTATCCACCACTTTCTTCAACATTTGTTTTAGGGTTTTGTTGAATCTTTCAACCAGCCCATCGGTTTGGGGGTGATACACAGATGTACGCAATTGCGTCACTTTGAACAATTTACACAGCTCTTTCATAACCCGGGACATAAAGGGTGTACCTTGGTCCGTAAGCAGTTCTTTACAAATACCCACCCGGCTAAAAACAAGAGATAGCTCTTTGGCTATGGTTTTGGCCGAGGTATTTCTGAGAGGGATCGCTTCTGGATAACGGGTGGCATAGTCCATTATAACCAATATGTACTGGTGCCCCCTAGCGGACTTGATTATAGGACCTACCAAATCCATTGCGATTCTCTCAAACGGGACCTCAATGATGGGTAGAGGGACCAGCGGGCTACGGAAATGTGGCATCGGGGCCGACCTCTGACACACAGGGCAGGAGGAACAATAATTTTCTATGTCCTTCATCACCCCAGGCCAATAGAATCTCTGTAATACCCTCTCTCGGGTTTTCTCTGTCCCCAGATGACCTCCAAGAATGTGCCCATGGGCCAACTCCAACACCAACTTCCTGTAAGGTTTGGGCACCACCAGCTGCTCAACGGTTTCTTCTGCCCTTTTTGCCACCCGATACAGTAGGTCCTTCTCTACGCTGAAGTATGGGTAAGTGCAGGTATTATCTGGGTTCACTAACTCGCCATCTATTTCCACTACGTTTTCCCGTGCCTTTATTAGGGCGGGGTCTTTTAACTGTTCTGTGGCAAAATTTTCCCTGTGAACCTCCAGATCAGAAAACTCCACAGACGGTAGGTTTTCGTCTGAGGAGGTGGGCTCCTCTCCAGTTTCTTGAGTCTCCCCTGCCAATACTGACAAGGGAAATTCTGGAGAGTCCTCCCCACTCTCAGAGGAGTTCTGGCTATCACATTCCTGGTACATAGGGGCACCAGTGGGGGGCTCAGGATCATCCCACAGTTCCCAGAACTTCGGAAAATCCCTTCCCACAATGGCATCATGCGGTAATTGAGATACTAACCCCACTGGATGAGAGAGGGTACCTTTGGGGGTCTCGAAACACACTGTAGTCACTGGATACTCTCGGGTGTCCCCATGCACACAAATAACAGCTACCTTGCTATTCCCAGAGACCTCTGTTTTAACTAATTCAGCCTTTATCAGGGTCACAAGGCTACCTGAATCCAGCAATACCACAACATTTCTACCATTAATACACATTTTGCATAAATGTTTCTCAGTTCCCCGAATGGCAGTGCATGCGACTGTCGCACACAGCGACTGATGTCTGTCCGTCAGAAAGTCACACTGCATGGGTTCCTCCACAACCGGGCAATTGGCTGCAATATGTCCCGCTTGCCGGCAGCGGTAGCAAACGATCCTTCTTGCGGCCTCTTGAGCCGCTGATTTCCCAGGCTGTTCTCGCCAAACTTGGGGTAGAGCTCCCACCCTCTCACTCTCTCCACCCTCACCCCTTGGAATCCTCTTATCCGCCCCTGGGGATGGTCTGGTCTTAGGGTGGAAAGTCCGAGTGTCTCTGGAAGAGGCCGTCAGGTTCTCTGTAGCCAAGTATTTCTCTACACGATCCACAAGACCACCGGCCGTCTCTGGGTCTCCATGGCTTACCCACTTTTGGATGGCAGTAGGAAGAGCTCTCAAAAACCGATCCATTACAACACGTTCCACAATCTCTGGTGCGGACAAAGTCTCTGGCTGTAGCCACTTCCTGCTCAGGTGAATGAGATCATACATTTGAGACCTGGGGGGTTTTCCAAGCTGGAAAGTCCAGTTATGCACACGCTGAGCCCGGACAGCCAGGGTGACACCCAGCCTTGCCAATATTTCAGCTTTTAGCATCACATAGTCTTTTGCTTGGTCAGGCTCTAGGTCATAGTAAGCCTTCTGCGATTCACCAGTTAACAGAGGAGCCACCAGTCCAGCCCACTGCTCCTCAGGCCACTTTTCTCTTTCAGCAGTCCTTTCAAATGTGGTCAAAAATACCTCTGGATCATCCTCTCCAGTCATTTTTGTCAATAAACGACTCACCCCAAAGGACGCGGTATTAGTGGGACGGCTTTCCTCACTGGTCTGCGGACGTTGCTGCATTACTGCTTCCATTTGTTGTAGTCTCTGCTCTTGCTTCTGTAACAGGTCTATGAAGCGGGCCTCAGATTGCTGCTGGGCTTGTTGATGAGCTTGCTGCTGGGCTGCAAGGCTCCTTTGCAAACCTGCATTTGTCTGCTGTTGATTGGCATTTGCTAGAGCCAGCTGTTTCAGTATCTCCTCCATGCTGGCTTAAAAAAAACTGCCCGCATTCTCCACCAACTGTGAGGGGGTTAACTCGGTAGCGGGTGTGTGTGACCCCCTGGTTGGGCTCCCCACACAAAAACAGGGCCAGCAGACGGAGGTTGTGGTTTTCAAAATCAAAAGGTGCGGTTTATTTCTCTATGTACAGTGACAAAAACACAGCAAAGCCAAAAAGAAACAAACAAAATAAATCCTGGTCAGTTTGACCTCTGACTAAACATGCAGGTTTCCTAAACTAACAACTGGGATCAGCCTAGTGCTGTCCTAGTCCCTAAGTCCCTGGTTTAGTAAAAGTCCAAACAAATAGCCACACAGGCTTTGCCTCACCGCACAGGGGTTCACTCTCCCTAGACAGTCCACACAGGTCTGGTTCCAGGCATGAGCTAACATCTAATGAAGCTGGGAGTTTTTATAGAGGCCTTAAACGAACTGACAAGGTTCAGCTGGTCTCATCTCTGTCTGCACGACGCCCCACACTCTCCCTAGAGGTATGAGTCATCCATGAGCCTACTAGCCTCAGCTGGGCTTATACAACTCTCCACCCTAGTTGTATAAGTCAGCATAAAGCCTGAATCTGGGAGAAATATATCTACCCCCCTGGATGCAACCAGGTGACTTTACCTTCCTGCTGTCACAATATATATATATATATATATATATATATGTGACAGGGGGGTCACTTTGGACACAGGGTGAGCCAGGAAATAATGGACATTAAGAAATATATCTTGGACTACCTAAAATGGGTCTGTAATATTTATCCACCATATTCCCAAGGATATCTGTAAAGGACTATTTACTGATTCTGCACTCAACAGGTTAATTGAGAGATACTGAGGTGTTCAGCCTCAATCACCTGTCTGCCTAGTGTAATGCTAATCCCAGCTTCTAAAAGACCTGTTCATTGTTTGTGATGATGTGGATTGGGGAAATTAAGTCTGTCCTTGTGCGTATTGTAAAGTAACAGACAGTCTGGTGAATAAAAAGGTCTTGGATAGTTATTTAAACATAAAGGGATTAGCTTTTGCCTTCTAAGAGATGGGTAGTGGGAGGCAAAAGCTAGCCTACTGTCAAATGTGTATTGGGTCTTGTTATGTTGTGGGTGGAGCTGGACCATTGTTCATTTTAGATTAATGCAGTATTGGATGTGTATAAAGGTTTCAATGTTTTGGGCAATAAAGTGAGTCTATCCCTGAAAGATACAGAGTGCGTCTCGTTCTCTCAGAAGGATTAATTCCTATGGGAAGTGGTCGTCTGGCTGTGGAGGATCGGCAGTGAATTTGTGTCTAGGAGAGGGAAGAGATCTAAACGGTGTTCCCCCCTTTCATATTTGGGGTGCCGTTACATTGGTTGGCAGCAGCGGGATTTCCCCTCCAGTTCCTGAGACACTCCAAACCGCCACAGTGAATGACCAGCTATGCAGCCGAAGGATTGTGATGCAGGACCCCGGTCAGTTGAAGACTTGTTTCAGCAATGAGTTCGAGAGCGGTTGGCATTATATGGTGCTAACCCATCAGAGACCGCCATACAGGAAGCCATTAAAGGCATCCAGCTGCAGGATGCACGACAAGAGAGAGAACGACAGCGACAAGAGAGAGAACGACAGCGACAAGAGAGAGAACGAGAGCGACAAAAGAGAGAACTAGAGCGGCAACATGAGCGGAGAACGGCAGAGATACGGCAATCGGAGATCGCCTACATACAGCTGCTAGAATCTGCTCAGCAGCAGGGTGGGGCTACCTTTGCCTGGGACTATCAGGAAATACCAGTTGACAACTATGAAATCCTGGCTGAAGAATCGGCAGTGGAAAATCTGAAGATTGCCATCCCTAAAGCCGAAGTGGATGATAGGGAGTTCCTGGGAGCTAGCCTGGCTGAAGAATCGGCAGTGGAAAATCTGAAGATTGCCATCCCTAAAGCCGAAGTGGATGATATGGAGTTCCAGGGAGCTAGCCTGTGTCAAGAATCGGCAGTGGAAAATCTGAAGATTGCCATCCCTAAAGCCGAAGTGGATGATATGGAGTTCCAGGGAGCTAGGGCAGTTGGCTCATCTCCCCAGCCACAGATTACAGAAGGTATGGACAGAAGGGACTGTTCAGAGGATGTTATAGTTTATGCATCGCCTGCCCAAGTACTGGCAGCAAGACAGAGTACTGCAGACCCCTGCTCTACACCCGTGGCAGTTTTGGAGGCCCGAGGTGAGAAGGTGATGGTTCCTCTTGCCCAGGGGATTTCAGAGATGCAGGGGGGAGAAGCAGCCCTTTTCCCTCCCCAACAGTTAGCCAGAGCAGATGGTGTGGAGTCCCCAGCAGAAGTGCTGGCAACAGGGCAGAGTGATAGCAACCTCTGCCCAGCACCGGAAACAACTGTGGAGTTTCAGGGAGCCAGGGCAGTTGGCCCATCTCTCCAGCAACAAGCTGAGGTGGTAAAGCTTTTACCCCCAGCTAAATCACTGGCAGCAGGGCAGAAAGCTACTGGCCGCTGCACACAACTGCAACTTGAGCTGATGTCAGTGGATGGGACTACGGTCTCCACTCACAGCAACCCAGCGGAAGAGCTGGCAACAGAGCAGAGTGCCGCAGGCCTCTGCTCTCAACTAACAAAAGAGGGAGTTCCTGTGGGACTGGATGGGACTACAGTCTCCACTCACAGCAACCCAGCAGAAGAGCTGGCAACAGAGCAAAGTGCTGCGGGCCTCTGCTCTCAACTAACAGAAGAGGGAGTTCCTGTGGGACTGGATGGGACTTCGGTTCTCACTGACACAACCCCAGAAAATGGTGTGACACTGGGACAGGAGGATGTCAGCCTTGCTTTGCAAGCACTGGGGGATTTTCACCTACCACAAGTGGATGGGACTTCAGTCTCCACTTGTATACCTCAGGGATGCTAGGCAGTCGGCCCAGATCCCCAACAGCATGATGGACTGAGCCCAGTCACCCTGTCTTCTCCCCAGCGGCGGGTATGTTCTCTGAGAGAGGCAGAGGTTGGCTGGGTAAGTAATGCTCTGTTTGGAGCAATTTATTTGGGGTACTGTGTGGATACCGGCATTAGAAGAATGGACCTATGGACTAACTTCGGAGTCAACCCGTCTGGGGTCACCTCCTGTGTTAGTCTCCTGCCGAAAGGGGAGATGTGTGACAGGGGGGTCACTTTGGACACAGGGTGAGCCAGGAAATAATGGACATTAAGAAATATATCTTGGACTACCTAAAATGGGTCTGTAATATTTATCCACCATATTCCCAAGGATATCTGTAAAGGACTATTTACTGATTCTGCACTCATCAGGTTAATTGAGAAATACTGAGGTGTTCAGCCTCAATCACCTGTCTGCCTAGTGTAATGCTAATCACAGCTTCTAAAAGACCTGTTCATTGTTTGTGGTGATGTGGATTGGGGAAATTAAGTCTGTCCTTGTGCGTATTGTAAAGTAACAGACAGTCTGGTGAATATAAAGGACATGCATAGTTATTTAAACATAAAGGGATTAGCTTTTGCCTTCTAAGAGATGGGTAGTGGGAGGCAAAAGCTAGCCTACTTTCAAATGTGTATTGGGTCTTGTTATGTTGTGGGTGGAGCTGGACCATTGTTCATTTTAGATTAATGCAGTATTGGATGTGTATAAAGGTTTCAATGTTTTTGGCAATAAAGTGAGTCTATCCCTGAAAGATACAGAGTGCGTCTCGTTCTTTCAGAAGGATTAATTCCTATGGGAAGTGGTCGTCTGGCTGTGGAGGATCGGCAGTGAATTTGTGTCTAGGAGAGGGAAGAGATCTAAACGGCGTTCCCCCCTTTCGTATTTGGGGTGCCGTTACAATATATATATATATATATATATATATATATATATAAATATACATCCTACCTTTGTGCAGCTACATCTCACTGCAGGCCATTAGTATGTCTGGAAGGCAAACAATGAGAGGCAAACAGTTACAAGGCAATAAAAGAGGGCAAGCAGGCTCTGTGTCTAGAGGCAACAGTGCTGCTGGTCGTGGACATGGTGCATCCTCATCAGCACGTGGCCGTGGGACACGCTTGTCCTTTTCGGCAGCTGGCCATGTTGAGCGGCAACATGCCCAAGACTTGGTAGAGTGGATGACCAAGCCGTCCTCCTCCTCCTCATCCTCTCTCACCCAGGCTCAGGGTACTTTGTCTGGCAAAGAAGCTGCCAAAGCGGCGTCTGCCCTCGGCTCAATGGCATCAGTCACTCCTTACCTAGCCCCACCATGTCCTCCTGAGGAGTCCCCCGAACTGTTTGAGCACAGTGTTGCGTACATGCTCCAGGAGGATGCCCAGCGTTTTGAAGGCTCCGTTGATGGAACCCAGCTGGAGGAAGACAGTAACGTGAGCTCAGAGAGAGGGGGTAGTAAGCAAGGTCAGCTATCTGGCAGTCATGTTCCCCCAGCTGCAGCATACTGCCAGATTGGCTCCAGTGATGAGGAGGGAGGGGATGATTAGGTCACTGACTCCACGTGGGTGCCTGATAGGAGAGAGGAGGAGGAGGCACATCTCCAACGAGGCAGGACGCCCTCCAGGAGCCAGCTTAAGGGCAGCACACCGACTGCATCACACCGCAGAGCTCTGCATGTGCAGGGCGCTGCTGTCTCTGTGCGTTATTCAAAAAGTTCTTTGGTGTGGGCCTTTTTTCAGAGGTGTGCAGCAGATCGCACCGTTGCCATTTGCAACATATGTCTAAAGCGTATCTCGCGTGGCCAAAACATCAGCCGCTTGGGCACCACATTTTTGACCAGACATATGTCGACCTGCCATGCAGTCCATTGGCAGGCTTACCTAAAAGACCCACACCAAAGAACAAAGCGGACCTCTCCTTGCTCCTCATCAGCTGGGATCTCCAACCCCACTATACCTTCAGTCCTCTCAGAAACCTGCACTGAGAGGAATGAAGGTGTAGAATTAGGTGTCTCACAGCAAAGTACTTGCGGGCAATCTGCTATCGGTACACCGACGTCCAATTGTACCAGGCAAATTTCCCCGTCCCAGCTTCTGCACTGCCGAAAGAAGTTCGCTCCCAGCCATCCTCATGCCCAGTGGTTGAATGCTAGCTTGGCTAAATTGCTAGCACTTCATCTGCTGACTTTTCAGTTGGTAGTCTCTGCCCCCTTCCGTGAGTTTGTGGAATGTGCGGTTCCTCAGTGGCAGGTTCCCAAACGCCACTTTTTCTCATGGAAGGCGATTCCGGCTCTCTACCAACATGTGGAAGGCAATGTCTTGGCCTTTCTGGACAGAGCGGTCAGCGGTAAGGTGCATATTACCGCTGACTCATGGTCCAGCAGGCATGGACAGGGACGTTACCTATCTTTCACGGCGCATTGGGTGACTCTGCTGGCAGCTGGGAAGGATGCAGGACAAGGTGCAGTAGTGTTGGAGATTTTTCCGCCACCACGCCTCCAAAATGGTACTACTGGTGATTCTGAAACACCTCTCTCCTCCACCCCCTCCTCTTCTTCTTCCTCCATGGCCTCTTCCTCTGCTGATTTGTCCTCGGAACCAGCGGTGCTCCGTAGGCGTTCAAGGGGCTACACAAGTACGCAGGCAAAAAGATGCCATGCGGTGCTTGAGCTGGTGTGCTTGGGGGACAGGAGCCACACTGGGGCAGAGATTCTGTCAGCTCTTCAGGGGCAGGCTCAGAGGTGGTTGATGCCACGCCAGCTTAAGCCAGGAAAGGTGGTTTCTGACAATGGCACCAACCTCCTCTCCGCCCTCCGACAGGGACAACTGACCCATATGCCCTGTTTGGCTCACGTCCTTAACTTGGTGGTACAGCGGTTCTTGGGCAGGTACCCCGGGCTTACAGGAGGTCCTGAAGCAGGCCAGGAAACTCTGTGGGCATTTCCGCCAGTCATATAATGCCAGTGCTCGGCTGTCTGACCTGCAAAAGGATTACAACCTGCCCAAGAACCGCCTAATCTGTGACATGCCCACCAGGTGGAACTCAACGTTGGCCATGCTGCAGCAGCTGCACATGCAGCAGAGGGCCATCAATGAGTATCTGTTGCAATATGGCACCAGGACAGTGTCAGGGGAGCTTGGATTTTTCCCCCACGCCAGTGGGCCATGATCAGGGATGCATGCACTGTCCTGGCACCATTTGAGGAGGCCACGAGGATGGTGAGCAGTGACAGTGCATGCATCAGTGACACTGTCCCTCTTGTCCACCTGTTGGAGCGCACGCTGCGTGGAATAATGGACAGGACACTTGAGGCAGAACAGAGGCAGGAAGAGGAGGACTTCCTTACCTCTCAAGGCCCCCTTTATCTAGACAGTGTTCCTGCTGGCCCGGCTATCACACAGGAAGAGGACGAGGAGGAGGAGGATTGTGTCAGCATGGAGGTGGAGAATAGCACTCAGCATCAGCAGCAGCCTTCAAGGGATCAATTACAGTCCCAAGACACCCATGGACTTGTTCGTGGCTGGAAACCTACACTGCATGGCCTCCCTGATCCTGCAAAGCCTGCGGAAGGATCCTTGTATTTGTGCGATCAAGGAGAGGGATCATTACTGGCTGGCAACCCTCCTTGATCCACGTTACAAGGGTAAGGTTGCGGACCTTATCTTGCCATCGCAGAGGGAGCAGAGGATGAGGCATCTTCGGGAGGCCTTGCAGAAAGGTCTGTGCAACACGTTCCCAGAGACTGGGAGATTACAAATTCCTGGTCCTGGACAACGTGTTGCTGAGGCTTTGGGCAGTCAAAGAAGAAGCGGTGGAGAAGGTGGCCGTCTAACTGATGCGTTCAGACAATTTTTTAGTCCGCAGCCCCAAGGTATGATCGGTTCCAGCAACCATCGCCAGCGTCTGGTTTACATGGTGCAGGAATACCTAGGGGCAACATCAGACTTGGACACCTTTCCCACCGAAAATCCTCTGGGTTACTGGGTCTTGAGGATGGATCACTGGCCAGAGCTTGCACAGTATGCAATTGAAATACTGGCCTGTCCTGCAGCCAGCGTTCTTTCGGAACGCACATTCAGTGCTGCTGGAGGCTTTGTAACCGATCACAGGGTGCGCCTGTCAACCGACTCGTTCGATCGACTGACCTTCATAAAAATGAATCAGTCTTGGATCACCACCAGCTACCAAGCACCTGATGCTGATGTAACAGAATAATTTTCTTTTAAATGTCAGATCCCTTCAAGACTGCCTATGCTGATGCAGAGTGACTATCCTGTTATGCTGAGTGACTATCCTCTTCCTCCTCAATAATCATGCTGATAGCTTGAAAGAACATTTTGGTTCTGGGCACCGGCACGTTTTTCAGCCCCTGTTTAACAGGGGCGTGTATTTACAATTTTTGATGCAATGCTTTGCAGCAGGGCTCATTGCCTTGAAACACCTCTCCATTAAAAGGACAACACCTCTTATATCACCTACCAGATCAGAAGATATACACTTTAACTCTCAAAACATTTTGACGACTGGATAAACTGTAACCATTGTTATTCACCTCCATTGCATAGGTTACTTTACAGATAACGACACATAGAACGTTGGGCGATTCTCTGGGAAACCCCACAATCTTATCCTCTGCCCGGGGAATATTCTATCCCTCTGCTCGAGACACAGGTTATCTACTTCTATTATACATATTTTTTCTTATTTGCTCTCGTACATCACCCTTGCTCTCACCTTTTCCCTGCTAGTATAAGTGCCAGTATAAATACGGTAAATAAAAAAAACTTTACATCCAATTGAAGCAATGTATCTTCTTGTGATTGTCCAAACAATGTATCCAATATTCCAGTGCAATGTATTACTGTGTATATAATAAGTGTCCAAAATCAAGATGCAATATTCCTGAATCTTCACAAATCCTCAAAGGCCTTATATGAATCTACCACAGTGCTCCACCATTAGAAATGCGCTCAACATTTGTTTTACTTCCTCTTTATTTCCCTTTAAAGGTAAAGCATAATGGACTAGTATGCATCGCATAGTAGCCCATTATGTGTCACTTACCTGAAAACGAAACCTGCGATGTCACCGCTGTCCCCACTGGCTGGAAGCGTCCACCTTCACCCCTCTTCCTTCTGGGGCCACGGACTCCAGCTCTGTGACTGGCGAGAGCCACCAGTCCTGGCACCATCCCTTTAGAAACGACACGATCGTGCCCTTTCTAAAGTGAGCATGCGGCAATGACGTTGGTGCAAGCGTATTTTGTAAATATTTCCTAAACCGTGCAGGTTTAGGAGATATTTGCAGCACCTACAGGTAAGCCTTAATATAGGCTTACCTGTAGGTAAAAGTGGTTGTACAGAGTTTACAACCACTTTAAGATGTGTGACCTCACAATTAAGTTCGGTCAAAATAAGCGTTTTAGTCACTCTGGACTAGCAAGTGATATATTCCTCCTTTCTGTTCTGTCAATGTTCTCCCATAATGACTCGATATATGTTAACCACTTAAGCCCCGGACCAATATGCAACATAAAGACCAGAGCTGATTTTACAATTTAGCACTGCGCTGCTTTAACTGGAAATTGTGCGGACATGCAGTGTTGTACCCAAACGAAATTTGCGTCCTTTTCTTCCCACAAATAGAGCTTTCTTTTAATGGTATTTGATTGCCTCTGCGATTATTTTTTTTTGCGATTTAAATGGAAAAAGACCGAAATTTAAAAAAAAAAAAAAGATATTTTCTACTTTTTGTTATAAGAAAAATCGAATAAACTCAATTTTAGTCATACATTTAGGCCAAAATGTATTCAGCCACATGTCTTTAGTTAAAATAAAAATCAATAAGCATATATTTATTGGTTTGCGCAAAAGTTATAGCTTCTACAAACTAGGGTACATTTTCTGGAATTTACACAGCTTTTAATTTATGACTGCCTATCTCATTTCTTGAGGTGCTAAAATGGCAGGGCAGTACAACCCCCCCCCCCCCCCAAATGACCCAATTTTGGAAAGTAGACACCCCAAGGAAATTGCTGAGAGGCATGTTGAGGCAATTGAATATTTTTTTTTTGGCCCAAGTGATTGAATAATGACAAAAAAAATAAAAAAATTACAAAAAGTTGTCACTAAATGATATATTGCTCACACATGCCATGGTTATATGTGGAATTGCACCCCAAAATACATTTTGCTACTTCTTCTGAGTATGGGGATACCACATGTGTGGGACTTTTTAGGAGCCTAGCCGCGTACGGGACCCCGAAAACCAAGCACCGCCTTCAGGATTTCTAAGCGTGCAAAATTTTTGATTTCACTCCTCACTACCTATCACAATTTCGAAGGCCATAAAATGCCAAAATAGCACAAAACCCCCCAAATTACCCCATTTTGGAAAGTAGACACCCCAAGGAAATTGCTGAGAGGCATGTTGAGCCCATTGAATATTTTTTTTTTGTCCCAAGTGATTGAATAATGACAAATGCCATGGTTATATGTGGAATTGCACCCCAAAATACATTTTGCTGCTTCTCCTGAGTACGGGGATACCACATGTGTGGGACTTTTTAGGAGCCTAGCCGCGTACGGGGCCCTGAAAACCAAGCACCGCCTTTTTGGAAAGTAGACACCCCAAGCTATTTGCTGAGAGGCATGGTGAGTATTTTACAGCTCTCGTTTGTTTTTGAAAATGAAGAAAGAAAATAATTTTTTATTTTTTTTTAAACTTTGTGACAAAAAGCGAGATCTGCAAAATACTCACCATACCTCTCAGCAAATAGCTTGGGGTGTCCACTTTCCAAAATGGGATCATTTGGGGGGGTTTTGTGCCATCTGGGCATTCCATGGCCTCCGAAACTGTGATAGGCAGTGAGGAGTGAAATCAAAAATATACACCCTTAGAAAGCCTGAAGGCGGTGCTTGGTTTTTGGGGTCCCGTACGCGGCTAGGCTCCCAAAAAGTCTCACACATGTGGTATCCCCGTACTCAGGAGAAGCAACAGAATGTATTTTGGGGTGTAATTCCACATATTCCTATGGCATGTTTGAGCAATATATCATTTAGTGACAACTTTGTGCAAAAAAAAAAAAAACAAACAAAAAAAAAAAACCATTTCCGCAACTTGTGTCAACATATAAAATATTCCATGGACTCGATATGCCTCTCAGCAAATAGCTTTGGGTGTCTACTTTCCAAAATGGGGTCATTTGGGGGGGTTTTGAACTGTCCTGGCATTTTATACACAACATTGAAGACAAAGCCCTTTCTGACACTTTTTGTTTACTTGAAAACATTTTTTTTTTTTTGCAAGAAAATTACGTTGAACCCGCAAACATTATATATTTTTTTAACGCAAAGGCCCTACAGATTAAAATGGTGGGTGTTGCATTTTTTTTCCTCACAGTATTTGCGCAACGATTTTTCAAACGCATTTTTTTGGGAAAAAATACACTTTTTTTTATTTTAATGCACTAAAACACACTATATTGCCCAAATGTTTGATGAAATAAAAAGAAGATCTTAGGCCGAGTACATGGATACCAAACACGACATGCTTTAAAATTTCGCACAAACGCGCAGTGGCGACAAACTACATACATTTTTAAAAGCCTTTAAAAGCCTTTACAGGTTACCACATTAGATTTACAGAGGAGGTCTACTGCTAAAATTGCTGCCCTCGATCTGACCTTCGTGGTGATACCTCACATGCATGATGCAATTGCTGTTTACATATGACGCCAGACCGACGCTTGCGTTCGCCTTTGCGCAACAGCAGGGCGGGACAGGGGTGCTTTTTTTAAATTAATTTTGATTTTTTATTTTATTTTTAAACTGTTCCTTCTATGTATTTTTTTTTTAATCATTTTTATTGTTATCTCAGGGAATGTAAATATCCCCTATGATAGCAATAGGTAGTGACAGGTACTTTAAAAAAAAAAAAAGGGGTCTATTAGACCCTAGAGCTTTCCTCTGCCCTCAAAGCATCTGATCAGTGTGATAAAATGCTTTCTCAATTTCCCAATGGCGCTTTTTATATCCGGGGGGGGGGACATTCCCTCCCACTGCTTGTAAAAGCAGTCCAGAGGCTAATAAGCCGCTAGGATTGCTTTTACATGAAAGCCGGCCGCTGGCTGAAAAGAATGATACCAAGATGATACCTAAACCCGCAGGCATCATTCTGGTATAATCATTCAAATTCCAGCAACATACCAGTACGTTGCTGGTCCTTGTTGGACATGTATTGTAATCTTTTTTTTCATGCAGCCTGTTGGCTGAATAAAAAAAAGAGATTGATCGGTGGGAATGCCCACCATTAGAATACCTCCCTTCATCCATCCACTTCTAATGATGGGCATACATGCACCATTTATATATGCCGAAGCATGGGGGCATCCTCCCGCAAAGGTTATGCCGCGTACACACGGTCGGACTTTTCCACGGGTAAGCCTCCGTCGAAATTTCGATCGTATGTACGCGGCATTAGGAGCAAAATCACTCCTCCGCCCCTGCTGCCCCCATGCTTCTGCATATATGCTCTTTTTTTAACTGTGGTGGTGAAATCACCTCCTACAGCACTGGAGTTGCAGGGATCAGGCCTGTCTCTGCGAACGCTGCAGTTATGTGTGTTGTGTTTTGTAAGTGACAGTGATCGATCGATATTGCACTTGGGTGGCCTGGGCTGGACGGAGGGGCAAAACGCAGGTACTATCAGGGATCTGGGCTGATCCCGCTAACACTGCGTTTTTGGAAACCCTAAACTGCTGGGGACGCTAGAATAGATCTGATCAGATCAGATATTGATCTGTTCAGATACTATACCACTAAGTTAGGTGTATGCTTCATGCTTGGGTGTTAGCGCTACTGGCACTAACCTGACGCTGCCTGGGGTGTGACGCAGACCCTCTCTGATGCTAAAACCTAATTGATATCACCCGCCGGGCGATCAGGGGGTTAAACTTTTATTGGGTTATATACGGCGGGTGCCCTGACACTATAAAAAGCAAACGAACTAACCAGCGTCACCCGTAACACTTATACGGTGATCACTGGTGAAAGGGTTAACTAGGGGCAATCAGGGGGTTAAAACCTTTATTAGGTAATATATGGGGGTACCTGACGCTATATAAAAACCTGACGGGGAACCTAAATAACAAAATAACTAACTGGCTAACCAGTGTCACCAGTGACACTTATACGGTGATCACTGGTGAAAGGATTAACTCTAGGGGCAATCAGGGGGTTAAAACCTTTATTAGATAATATATGGGGGTACCTGACGCTATAAAAACCTGGCGGCGAACCTAAAAAAGTAACTGACTACCTAGCAGCACCAGCATAACGAATACAGCAATCAGAAAAACAATCGCTTAGTGACACTGGCAAAAGCGGGTGAAAGGGTTACTTGGGGGGCGATCAAGGGGTTAAACCTTTATTAGGTAATATATGGGAGTACCTGACGCTATAAAAACCTGGTGGCGAACCTAAAAAAATAACTGACTACCTAGCGGCACCAGCATAACGAATACAGCGATCAGAAAAACAATCGCTTAGTGACACTGGCAAAAGGGGGTGAAAGGGTTACCTGGGAGGGCAATCAAGGGGTTAAACCTTTATTAGGTAATATATGGGGGTACCTGACGCTATAAAAACCTGGCGGCGAACCTAAAAAAATAACTGACTACCTAGCGGCACCAGCATAACGAATACAGCGATCAGAAAAACTATTGCTTAGTGACACTGGCAAAAGGGGGTGAAAGGGTTACCAGGGGGGCGATCAAGGGGTTAAACCTTTATTAGGTAATATATGGGGGTACCTGACGCTATAAAAACCTGGCGGCGAACCTAAAAAAATAACTGGCTACCTAGCGCCACCAGCATAACGATTACAGCGATCAGAAAAACGATCGCTTAGTGACACTGGCAAAAGGGGATGAAAGGGTTACCTGGGGGGCGATCAAGGGGTTAAACCTTTATTAGGTAATATATGGGGGTACCTGATGCTATAAAAACCTGGCGGCGAACATAAAAAAATAACTGACTACCTAGCGGCACCAGCATAACGAATACAGCGATCAGAAAAACGATCGCTTAGTGACACTGGCAAAAGGGGGTGAAAGGGTTACCTGGGGGGCGATCAAGGGGTTAAACCTTTATTAGGTAATATATGGGGGTAACTGACGCTATAAAAACCTGGCGGCGAACCTAAAAATTTAACTGACTACCTAGCGGCACCACCGACACTAATACAGCGATCAGAAAAACGATTGCTTAGTGACAGTGGTGCTAGGGGGTGAAAGGGTTACCTGGGGGTGATCAAGGGGTTAAACCTTTATTAGGGGGGGTTAGGGGGCTACCCTGGACCTAAAACTAACTGCCCTGACACTTTTACAGTTACAAATGTCACTGTTTGCAGTGATCAGTAAATAAATGATCACTGCAAAAGTGACACTGTGACTGGGGGCTGGGGGTGATCTGGGGGGTGATCTGGGGGTGACTGGGGGGGGCGATCGTGTGCCTATGTGTGCCTATGTGCCAGTGGGCTGTTGGTGCACTTACTTGATGTCTTCTCTCCACGGCGCTCCGGTATATGTGAGCGCCGCAGGAGAGATGACATCACTTCCTCCTGCCTGTGTATACATTACACAGACAGAGGAAGCATTTGATTCGCCGGGAGAGATCGCGAGGGGGTGGCCAGTAACCAATGGCCGCCCCCTCATCACGGATTGCTCCTGGAGCGATACCGACCGCTCACTGTACCGGAGGGGGGTCCGATCGGACCCCCCACCCATACGAAGGCAGGCACGTACAGGTACGTGATTGTGCCTGTCCGTGCCATTTTGCCGACGTATATATACAGTGAGCGGTCGTTAAGTGGTTAAAGAGAACTCCATATAGTGCTTATATAATTTTAAACATAATACCATTTATTAAAATATGTGCATAAAACTCACATTTAATAGTTGCTCCAGTGCACCAACTTCAAAAAGCGTATAGCAAATAAAATCCACGATGCTGCAGCAAATTCGTGCTTCTCCTTAGATGATACAAAAGCGTCTTATCAGCCAAAATTGCCCCTCCCCTACGTGTTACATCACAGGGTCTCCTGATTCATCAGGGGGATTCCTAGATAGGAATCCCCCTGATGAGTCACGAGACCGTGTGATGTAACTATGCTTCAATTGGATGTATATTTTTATTTTATTTATTTATACTGGTACTTATATTAGCACATGGTAACAGTTTGACACAATTATAGATTTGCATGGTTTTAGCACAGCACTATCTGTTTTAGTTCATTTTAAATGAACATATACCTTTTTGCTGGCATCTTTCGGTACAGAAAGGTTAATATTCATCAAAGGAAAAGTCAGTATGCAAGCAAGAGATTAAAACTGAATGCCGCATTTATATAAAAAAATAAAAATATAATTTTTTGGGGTTACAGAAAGAGTAAAGCTGGTCTTACACCTGTATTTTATATGAAAATTGTTGTTTTAGAACATGTGTTTGATCAGCTAAGATTTAAAGGGAATGAGTCAACAACTGGTTTCTTTTTTTTTTTTTTTTATTAAACTTTTTCACATTACATAACATTTAAATAACAATACAATGGAGTTTAAACCATATAAACACAACTCACATATACAGTCTCATTATATACCCCTTTGATGAAATGAACCAAGAAAAAATGTCAGTAACCGTTTATACTAAAGGGACTACTTATCCCTTTTAGAGTATATCCCTCTCCATAACCCATGTATTCCTAGTCCCCCAAATATAGAGATCAAACATAGGAAAGGAGAAAAAGAAAAAGAGAGGCCAAACAGATCCGAGGGACAGGAGAGGGGGAGAGGAAGGGAGAGGAAGAGAGGGGAGAAAGGAGAGGAGAGGAGGGAAAGAAGGGGAGAGAAGAGGAGAGAGAGAAAAAAAAAAAAGGGGGAAAGAGGGGAAGGGACTTTATCTCCCATGTACTCCCTCTTGTAGCTAAATATAATCTAAAGTACTAGTGCATCATGATCTGTGTCTTAACATATTACCTTATCCCTACAAAAAAAAAAAAAAAGAGGGGGGGGAATGGGGAGAGGGAGAGGGACTTTATCTCCCATGTACTCCCTCTTGTAGATGAGTACAATCTAAGTGCAACGTGACCTATATCTATCGTATAACTATGTCCCTACAGTGAATGGAAAGGGAAAAGGGATTTTTAATATCAAATGTAAGTGTTAATTAAATCAACAGAGTCAAGTGAGAGAAAAAAAAAATATTTATACGTAAGATAATTTAAGATAATTTAAGAAGGCTCCTGTTCAGGGCCTATCCATATATACATATGTATACATATATACACACATATATATATACACATAAAAAAAGGGGGGGGGGAAATGGGGAGAGGGAGAGGGGCTTTATCTCCCATGTACTCCCTCTTATAGATGAGTACAATCTAAGTGCAAGTGTAACGTGACCTATATCTATCGTATAACAATGTCCCTACAGTGAGAGGAAAGGGGAAAAGAAAAAAAAAAACTGGTTTCCACCAGAATGAGCAAAACAATTGAAGGACAAGGATGGAAATTTTTTGTTAAATCTAATTTTCTAGCTGTTGAATTCTCCCCACAGCTAAAGAAATCATAATTAGTCTTATGCAGATACACTTGTCAAAGGTAATTTGAAGGTAGAATGTTTGTTCTACAAAAATCATGACATTGACATGGTACTTGAATGTAAAGTTATTTAAAATTAGTCGAGTCCATGAAGGTAGCATTGGATGATTTGATAAGCGTTTTTTAAAATTTTCTTCCAATCAAAATTCTAGAGGTGTAAGGTCAGCTCTAGCATTAGCTTAAAGTGGTTGCAAAGATTCAAGGTTTTTTTATTGTATGAAGGTAAAAAAATCTTCTCCCTGTTAGCCCCCCGAATACATACCTGAGCCCCATCTTGATCCAGTGATGTGCAGGAAAGCAGCAGGTCTCCCGTGACTCTTCCTCCTCATTGACTGAGACAGCAGTGGGAGCCATTGGCTCCAGTTACTGTCAATCACAGCTGGTGAGCTAATGTAAAGAGAGCGGGTTGGCGGGCCATGCCATGCTCCATGTGTGATTGCTGATTGCTATGAGGTCACTCTGCATAAGGGAGGGGGCAGGAGCGCTGGCAGGGGACCTGAGAAGGGGTTGATCTGGGCAGTGACATCACTAGGCGGGGGCGGGGGGGTGCGGCATCCCGAGCGTGTTGGAGGGTCCCGGAGGCAGGGCTCTTCAGCCACAATGTGCCGGCGCCACGCTATCCGTGAGTGAGACTCCTCACTCTCACTGCCGCTGCAGCTGGCTCCTTTCACTGTACACAGGCGCGCTGCCCGGGTGAGTAACAATCTGAGCAAGCAACTCTCAGGAGGTTGCACACTGAAAACGTCACTTCCGCCTAATGCTCTTAAAGGGACATTTTTTTTATTGCATTTTAGTCTAAATTTGAGATCTGAGGTCTTTTTGACCCCAGATCTCATATTTAAGAGGACCTGTCATGCTTTTTTCTATTACAATGTACCGTATATACTCGAGTATAAGCCAAGTTTTTCAGCACATTTTTGTTGTGCTGAAAATGCCCCCCTCGGCTTATACTCGACCTATAGTCACCTTTTTGCGCCTGATCTCCCGGACTTTGGGGACCTGGAACTTGGCACACATGTAGCCCCACTCTTTCTCTAAAGGTGTGCAAAGTTTGTTGTCCAGGGGACCTACGGCTGGCGAGCACCGATTTTTTAAAGCCGGGCACCCCTTTTATAGACTTCCATGTTAAACGGTCATTTCTCTGGTGAATTTGGGGACCCGGTACCAGTTGGTCCTAGGTCCCCTGGACCCGAAACTTGGCACACATGTAGCTCTTCCTCTACAAGTGTGCAAAGTTTGTTGTCTGGAGGACCTACATCCGGGGAGCAGCGATTTTTCAAAGCCGGACACCCCTTCCATAGACTCCCATGTTACACGTCAGTCTAGTCATGGGCACAGTGAGGCATGGGCACAGTGAGGCATGGGCACAGTCAAGCATGTGTAGCGGCCTCACCCTCTCTCTCTACTTTATCGGTTACTCTGGCTCTGGTCTAGGGGTAACTTGGAGGGGAGAGCGAGGTGCGCCACAGCCAATGTCCTCGAGATTACTGCATGTAGAGGTGCAGGCCAGCATAAAATTACATTCGGGCTGTGTATACGCTCAGAGCCAAGTCTGTTCTGCTGATAACCCCCCTTTGCTCCCAGTAATTGGAGTGCCACACACTGAAAAAGGTCCAACACGTATTTATTCCATAACGGCAAACAAATAGTCCTTTGCGAGCAGACAGTTTGAGACCCATAGAACAGTTCAGTACTGGTGGGGAGTAGGTCAAGGCACAATCCTCAAAGAAACTAAACCGTTGAGGTTTCACCAATGGTTGCTAAGCACAGTGGCTGTTAAATGGACTTTTAGTTGCAGAGTCTCTTCCAGCGACTCTAGTGAACAGGAACTGGAGTTACCTTCGCTACGTTGCAGCCCCTGTCAGGGGGAAGACATCCCTCCAAGGGAGTTACCAGAGGCCCCGCCATCACCGGATTAATGCTGTACCAGGCTATCCGGAAGGGTTACACTCCCCGGCCTCCTCACCTCAGATACGGGTCCCAACACCTTAGGGCCCCTCGGACTCCTCCACCCTCGCGGAACCCAGTCGAAGTCCTGGGCTCCAGGCCTTGGCCGTAGTACCTCACTCCAGGCCTAAGGTGCCTGGGATGGACTCCATCCCTCGCTCCGGCCAGGTCAAGGGCACCTGGGCCCGGATCTCCGGAACGCCAGCACCCAGGCTGAAGGTGCCTGGGTGCGGCCGCGTCCTCCAACTCTGAACCCCGAGGTCAGGGCGTCCGCCCCTTTTATCCCCTCTCCCTTTGCGTCACAGCGGGTTCCCCGCCCCGCTGTACCAGCGCCAGGAAAGGACAAAAAGGAACAGTCTTGCGGTGCAGGTTCAACTCCGGCCCAGGGCGACAACGCTACCTGCAGGCCACAGGGAACCTTGCACCACCAGAGTCCTCCAAGAACCACAAAAGGGATTCTCAGATTCCCTAACAATTAGTACATCTGGGTTAAATAACCCAGATGCTCCCCCCCCAAATTTAAATACCCGCTACACATGCATATGGACACAGTGAGGCAAAGTGAGGCACAGTGAGGCATGCAGATGGACACCCTAGGCTTATACTTGTGTCAATAAGTTTTCCCATTTTTTTGTGGTAAAATTAGGTGCCTCGGCTTATATTCGGGTCGGCTTATACTCGAGTATATACGGTAACGTAATGTTTACATTCCTTGTAATAGTAATAAAAGTGACCCTTTTTTTTTTTTTAAAACAGTGTCAAAATAAAAAAAATAAAGTAAAATAAATACGTTTTTTTTTTAAAGCACCCTGTTCCGACAAGCTCGCGCGCAGGAGCGAACGCATACGTGTGCAGTGCCCGCATATGAAAACGGTGTTCAAACCACACATGTGAGGTATCGCCACGATCACTAGAGTAAGAGAAATAATTCTAGCCCTAGACCTCCTCTGTAACTCAAAATATGCAACCTGTAGAATATTTTAAACGTTGCCTATGGAGATTTTTAAGGGTAAAAGTTTGTCGCCATTCCACGAGCGGGCACAACTTTGAAGCATGATATGTTGGGTATCAATTTACTCTGCGTAACATTTTCTTTCACAATATAAAAAAAATTGGGCTAACTTTACTGTTGTCTTATTTTTTAATTAAAAAAAGTGCGCTTGTAAGACCGCTGCGCAAATTCGTTGTGACAAAAAGTATTGCGGCGGCCATTTTATTCTCTAGGGTGTTAGAAAAAAATATATATAATGTTTGGGGGTTCTAAGTAATTTTATAGCAAAAAACAAAAAGGTTTTTAACTTGTAAACACCAAATCTCAGAAAGAGGCTTGGTCCTTAAAGGGTTAATATCACTTTAAGTATAATGCCCTGTACATACGATCGGATTTCCGATGGAATAAAATCCGATGGATTTTTCCATCGGAAATCCAATGAAGCTGACTTTCATCAGTCTTGCCTACACACCGTCAGTCAAAATTTCGACCGTCCAAAAGGCTGTGACGTAAAACACTCAGACAAGCCGAGAAAAATGAGGTTCAATGCTTCTGAGCATGCGTCGACTTGATTCTGAGCATGCGTGGGTTTTTTCTCCGATGGAGTTCCACACAGACGATCGTAATTTGCTAAAAAGGCCGATGGGGCCCACACACGATCGGTTTGTCCGATGAAAAAAGTTCATCGGTCTTTTTTCATCAGAAAAACCGAGCGTGTGTACTCGGCATTAGAGAGATGGCTAATCATACAGAGAAGTTAATGTTAATGTTACAGGGACAGTAAAACCCCATAAACACTATGAGAAAATCGGGCAAACAATTAGTCAGTTTCCCTCAATGTTTCACAGCAAGTCGGAACTGAGGATAGAAATAATGTTTGAAAATTCTCGTACGAAGTGCAGTCATGCAGAGTTAGAGCTCCACACCGTTCGGGAGGAGAGCCAATATTTCCACATAACCCGCAAGTATTTGGACATACCCACGGGGTTAAGCTAGTACCCGGGACTATTCTGGTCAATTTGTGGGGGAAACTATGGCTTTGGGAGGCGGCCGTGCGAAGTTAAAGAATCCCCTCATGAAGGGGAAAACTGCAGCTAAAATGGCACCTCCCCCCTCTTCATACATAGCCTCTATGCGCTCTCACAGACAAAGCCTGACACAACCTGACTCCCCAGCTGATTCTGACAGTGAACTATTTACCTCACAAGACCCCATACAGATTTCTCATGTAACTCCAGCTGTATGAGGCTGGGTTCACACTAGTGCGACACGACATCTGTCCTACTTTGGATCCGACTTTGCCCTGCGACATGAAGCCGACATATGTCCGACTTTCAATGAACGGGGATCCGACTTGGATCCCCGCCAATATCAGGCACTGTGTTTGGTATGAATCTTGAAGGGGAACTCCAGGCCAAATTTTAAATTAAAAAACGGCGCGGGTTCCCCCTCCAGGAGCATACCAGGCCCTTGGGTCCGGTCTGGATTTGAACAGGCGCCCCTACGCCGAAAAAACGGCGTGGGGGGTCCCCCCAAAATCCAAACCAGACCCTTATCTGAGCACGCAACCTGGCAGGCCGCAGGGGAAGAGGGGGGACAAGAGAGCGGCCCCCCTCCCTCCTGAACCGTACCAGGCCACATGCCCTCAACATGGGGGGTTTGGTGCTCTGGGGCAGGGGGGCGACCTGCGGCCCCCCACCCCAGAGCACCCTGCCCCATGTTGATGAGGACAGGGCCTCTTCCCGACAACCCTGGCCGTTGGTTGTCGGGGTCTGCGGGCGGGGGGCTTATCGGAATCCGGGAGCCCCCTCCAATAAGGGGGCCCCCAGATACCGGCCCCCCCACCCTATGTGAATGAGTATGGGGTACATCGTACCCCTACCCATTCACCTGGTGGAAAAAAATTGCAATAAAAAAACACTACACAGGTTTTTAAAGTAATTTATTACACAGCTCCGGGGGTCTTCTTCCGACTCCGGCGCTCTTCTTCCGACTTCCGGGAGTCTTTTCCGACTTCGGGGGTCTCCGGTGTCGTCTCCGCGCTCTCCGGTTCTTTCTTCCGCCGGGCCTCCGCTAACTTCTTTTTAGCTCTCTTGCTAACAGAGGCCCGGTCTTCCCGTTGTCTCGTCCGGCTCTCCGTTGTCCTTCTGCCGGCCCCTCCACTAACTTCTTCGTAGCTCTTTCGCTAGTGGAGGGGCCGGGCTTCCCGTCGCTGTCGCCGTCGGCTTCTTCTTCCCTCTTCTCCTCCTCGATGTTGACGCGTCGCTTCCTCTCGCTGTAATACTGGCTCTCCGCTCCGCTCCGCATTATTATAGGCTTCTCATGACGTCACAGCACCAAACCCCCCCATGTTGAGGGCATGCGGCCTGGTACGGTTCAGGAGGGAGGGGGGCCGCTCTCTCGTCCCCCCCTCTTCCCCTGCGGCCGGCCAGGTTGTGTGCTCGGATAAGGGTCTGGTTTGGATTTTGGGGGATCCCCCACGCCGTTTTTTCGGCGTAGGGGTGCCCCTGCAAATCCAGACCAGACCCAAGGGCCTGGTATGCTCCTGGAGGGGGAACCCACGCCGTTTTTTTATTTAAAATTTGGCCTGGAGTTCCCCCTCAAGAGCAGTACAGCACAAGTCGCATGCCAAAGTCGGACCATGCAAGACTGCAGTCCGACTTTGATCCGACTTCAATGATAGTCAATGGGATGAAGTCGGACCAAAGTAGTACAGGGAGCATGCTCAAAGTCGGACCGACATGTGTCGGACCAGTTAAGACGGCTCCCATAGGGAAACATTGATTTTCACACGTCATGCGACATGAGCTCCCAATGTCGGAGCGTTTGTCGCCCCAGTGTGAACCAGGCCTTAAAGCAATTTGAACACATGTTGAACAAAGCCTTAAAACAAACATCAGATCAAATTACAGCTAATCTCACCAGAGAAATAAGAGAACTTGGTAAGCGCACAGCAACACTAGAACTTAAAGTAGATGATTTGGAAAACATCTCTCTTGAACACTCTATGGAAATAGAGAACCTCAAAGAGGAAAACGTATTGCTTCAAACCAAACTTGAAGACCATGAGAATAGGGCCAGAAGATCTAACCTATGTATCAGGGGTATACATGAAACTACCACTGACCTACAATCCACCATAACTGCTTTGTTCCAGGAATTGCAACCAGCCATTCCTACTGAGAGGTTAGAATTTGACAGGATCCACCAAGCCCTGGCTGCAAAAAAGCCTGATGGCCCCCCACGCGATATAATAGTGAAATTACATTTTTATCGCACAAAGGAACAGCTCCTAGCGTCTGCCAGGGACAAAAAGCAGCTGAATTTCCATGGCAATGACTTTCAATTATTTGCTGACTTGTCCCAGATAACGATTGCAAAAAGGCGAGCAATGAAGCCCCTTCTCCTGGAATTACAGCGCCACAACATCATCTATCAGTGGGGGTTCCCATTTTCCCTACGCTTTGCCTACAAAGGGAAGAAATACACCTGTAGATCCTTTGATGAACTCCAGCAAACCCTCTTAGACCTGAATCTCATGGAACCAGTCCCACGAAATACCCCAACCCGCAGGAGATCAACATCTCTTTCATCCGCAGGAAACCCTTCCCATCCCAACCTGAAAAATGGTACCCATCCAACTCACAAGAGAGGTCGCTACACATCACCTCCTCAGGAACTAAATGATTCTATGAACTGAAGGATGCTCCTATAACTGTGAAATTGACTCTTTTTTCACCCTTTCTAGTCTTTCTAAAGAATCTCAGGGCTTCACCTTATCCCTTTTAGTTCTCCAATTCAAGACGCTACATCCTGTTTCCCTTTTTGTCCCCCAGATTTGCATGCTCAACCTTTACTTTAAATTTTCTCTGTTTCAGTTGACTCGCCAAGACTGCATTTACAAATTATAATCATAGTTTTAAGTTCTTTGCTTAACCCATTGCATGCATAGTGTGTTTTTTATTATTATTATTTATTTTTATATGTATATATATGTGTGTATATGTATGTATATGTATATATGTGTGTATATGTGTATGTATATGTATATATATATATATATTTATATATATATATATATATATATTTTTTTTTTTATATATCCTGGATAATTTTCGTCCCAAGTAATGGACATAACTGTAAGGTCTTTTGGCAATCATAAGAAGTATTATGACCAAAGGTCCCATTCGTTTTAATTTTTATGATTTTGCTGACCGCTAGCCTATCATTAGGAAGTTTTAAGGTAGTTTTGGCACTGTAATTTTAGGAATTCCTCACTCTACCTTTCCTGGTAGATCGTTCTGTTATACCCTTATCGTTAACTGATCCAGTTTTCACCCCCCAAATCCCTTAATCACTCCCTTAGCACATCTTACTTCCATACCAGGAAACCCTGGGGTAGTCAGATGCCATTCTCTTATTTCCCATTTCCCCTGTTGCCCCCTTTTTAACTAATTATAGTTAACTTTAATAGTTTTCATTATAAGTCGTGTGGTTTACAGTTAGGTACATTAATAAGAAGCTTTCATTAGAAGGCTCTCCTCCCACGAACGGGAGATCCGTGCACCCTATTTTGCCTCCCTCATTCAGCCACATAATATGTGGAAGTCTGACGGAAGCACCCTTTCCCCTGAGGGTGATTTTTGTCCCCACTCACGGGATATGTTTGAATGTGTTTTTCTGTTGAATTTCTTATTATTTTCTCTAACCATTTCTGTTTTATTTATTTTCCTCACTTCAGTACTCACCTCTATTCCTTTTCTCTCCTCTTCCTTCAAGTCCACCTGGATTGTATCAACTGACTCGAACAGCCCGATTATAGTACTCATCTTCAATCTTCCTTTTCTCCCCCTCTTCGAGTTCACTTGGATGGCATCGAATGACCTGAATAACCTGGTAACGGGTAAGTCCCCTTTGTCCATCCGACTGCCATGGCACCATTAAACATTCTGTCCCTGAATGTTCAGGGACTAAACATCCCCCAGAAACGAACCAAGGCATTCCGTATATTTCATGCCAAAAAGGCTCACATAGTTTGCTTACAAGAAACCCACTTCACAAATACCTCCACGCCAAAATGTATTTCCAATTTCTATCCGCAAACATATAGGGCCTCGGCTGCCTCCAAGCAATGGGGTACTCTCATAGCCTTTCATCGCTCTACCCCATTTACACTTCAATCTCAAATAAAAGATCCTGAAGGACGTTATCTAATTCTTACGGGCCACATTGTTGACCAGGCAATAACAGTAGTTTCCTACTATGCACCAAATAAACAACCTAATCCATTTATGTCACATTTACTACAAGTTGTGAATGATCATAAGATAGGAACAGTTATGCTGTGTGGTGACTCTAACCAGGTCCTCCTCCCATTTCTGGATAAATCCCCATACACACCATCCCAAATTACATCTAAAAAATCTTTTTCACAAATTCTATCCAAATATAACTTGATTCATGGAGAGAAGTTAATCCAACTAAACGGAAATATACCTACTACTCCCACCCACATAAAACATTTTCAAGGATTGACCACATATTCCTGACCATAGGTATGCTCCCTGAAATCATAGCAGCAGATATAGTCCCTATCCCATGGTCCGACCATAATGCAGTACTTACTTCCATTAAATCAACATTACCCAAAGGCCACGACCCTACTTGGAATCTCCCAGATATCCTACTCAAACACCCATCTCATCGCCAAACCATTGAACAAGCCATTAAAGAATATATAACCCTCAATTCCAGACCAGAAATTAGCACACTAACTCTTTGGGAAGCCCATAAACCAGTTATACGTAACACAATTCAGAAACAATCAGCCATATTTAAACAGGAACGGAAAACACTGGCTCGTAAACTGGAAAGGGAATTTAATACAGCCTGTATAGCCCATCAAGACAATCCATCAACATTAACAAAATCCCGATTAGACAAGACTCGAGTTGCATACGATCTATTTCTTACTGAAGCAGTGGAAAAATCCTATAAACGTTCAAGACACAACTATTTTATGAAAGCCAATAAATCGGGTACCTACCTTGCACGTACACTCAATTCTCTGAACAAACCCTTCAAACCAATTCGCCTAAAACTGGCAAAAGATGTCTACACTTGCAATCCCAACAAAATAGTTCAGAAATTTCATTCCCATCTGACCTCATTATATACTTCATCTAATAACTTCAACCCGGAAACAGCAGATGCATTTTTCTCTGATATAAATCTACCAGAACTTTCCCTTGACCAAAAGAAGTTATTGGAAGATAATATTACATCTAATGATGTCGTTGAAGCCATCAAAGATCTTAAAATTAATAAGAGGCCAGGCCCAGATGGCTACTCAAGCTTATATTACAGAACCTACGCAGACATACTATCACCAATCTTAGCGGAAGCATTCAATGTATTATTAGAAGGGAAATCTTTTAGACAAGAATCTTTAACCGCCATTATTTGCATGATTCCTAAACCTCTTACTGATGATACCTTATGTATAAATGTTCGCCCTATTTCCCTTCTGAACTTAGACATTAAACTTCTAGCCAAAATATTAGCCAAAAGACTAAATAGCATAATAGGTAAGCTTATCCACAAGGATCAAGTAGGATTCATGCCAAAGCGCCAGGCGAGTGACAATGTCTGTATTGCTAGCTCACATAGCTAAAAACCGCCGTATACCCTCCTGCTTTCTATCCCTTGATATAAAAAAGCTTTCGACTCCATATCGTGGCCTTACCTCCACTACACATTGCAAAGATGGGGCTTTGGCCCTCACTTCCTAACATGGATCGCAGCGCTTTACAACAGACCAATCGCATATATTAAATATGTAGGATACAAATCGAATTCCTTTAATATAGAAAGAGGAACACGCCAGGGCTGCCCACTTTCCCCCCTTCTATTCGCCCTCCTAATAGAACCCCTAGCCCAAAGAATCCGCACAGACCCAACAATTACGGGCATAGAAACTGCTGGATACCATCATAAATTATGTCTATTTGCGGATGACATACTCCTATTTCTATCATCCCCACAAGTTTCTGGTCCCAACCTACTGCTCATTTTAGACAAATTTGCAATGATTTCGGGGCTTACAATAAATCTCAAAAAATCCAAAGCCTAAAGCCCTGTACACACGATCGGTTTGACTGATGAAAACCGTCCGATGGATGGTTTTCATCAGACCAACCGATCGTGTATGGGACCCATCGGTCTTTTTTCCATCGGTTTTAAAAAATAGAACATGTTTTAAATTTTTCCGATGGATAAAAAATAGAGTTGAGCGGACACCTGGATGTTCGGGTTCGACGGGTTCGGCCGAACTTCGGAAAAAAGTTTGGGTTCGGGACCGAACTTTAACCCGAACCCGGACCCGAACCCGAACCCCATTGAAGTCAATGGGGACCCGGACTTCTAAGGACTAAAAAGGCTCTAAAAAAGTAATGGAAAGGGCTAGAGGGCTGCAAATGGCAGCAAAATGTTGTTAAGAGCATGGCAAGTGCTCTGCAAACAAATGTGGATAGGGAAATAACTTAAAATAACATAAAAAAAATAAAAATAAAAAATAATAATCTTGACCTAGGAGGACGAGGTCCATATGGAGTAGGAGGTTGAGGTGGCGGTGGATGTGGCTGTGTAGGTGGAAGCGGTGGTGGAGGAGGACGAGGTAGCCAACACTGGTTCAAAAATACAACAATGGCTGGGTAAGGCCGGTGATGTGTCGAATTCTGTCCCCCGTCAAATAGTGTCCACCCTGTACTGCGCTTGCTCAGTATGTAGGACAAGGGGATTTCGAAAATCTCCCAAGACGAACGGCGCCTGCATGGTGAGTTCAGGTGAAGGCCACACCATCCGTGGTTCAAGCCGAGCCAAGTGAGGCCGTGCCCGAAGCGTGGCGATCGAACCGAGCCCGTGAGGGGCCCTGTTACTATGTGCTACCGTATGTCCACTTGGATGGTGGGGCTTGAACCTGCACTCACAGCGCAGGCGCCGTTCATATTCTGAGATTTTGTGAATCTCCTTGTCCTCTGTACTGCGCAAGCGCTGCGCCTTCGCAGTATGGGCCGGACACAATCCGATGGCCGGACAGTTTTTGTCACAACACCGGTATACATGTCTATTCTGCAGAAGGTACGGACAAGTCCTGTGGGATCCATGCCTGGTTCATTTTAATGAACGTGAGCTTGTCCACATTGGCTCTGGACAGGCGGCTGCGCTTGTCTGTGATAACGCCCCCTGCCGTGCTAAATACACGTTCAGATAATACACTGGCTGCAGGGCAGGCCAGCACCTCCAAGGCATAAAGGGCAAGCTCAGGCCATGTGCCCAATTTGGAGACCCAGAAGTTAAAGGGGGCAGACCCGTCATCCAGTACGTGTAGGCCTGTGGACACATACTGCTCAACCATGTTGGTGAAATGCTGCCTCCTGCTAAGACGTTCCATCTCAGCTGGTGGTGCTGGTTGTTGTGGCGTGCTGACAAAGCTTTTCCACATTTCAGCCATGCTAACCCTGCCTTCTGAGGTGCTGCCGGTGCCCCGGCTGCATTGGCGACCTCTTCCTCCTCCTCTGCCTTCGCCTTGTGCTTCCACCGTACGCCCGCTGTCAGGTGGGAATGCCACCAGCAGCGCGTCTACCAGCGTGCGCTTGTACTCGCGCATCTTACGATCCCGCTCCAGTGAGGGAATTAAGGACGGTACGTTGTCCTTGTAACGGGGATCCAGCAGGGTGGCCACCCAGTAATCAGCACCAGTTAAAATGTGGGCAACTCTGCGGTCATTGCGGAAACACTGCAGCATGTAATCGCTCATGTGTGCCAGGCTGCCCAGAGGCAAAGAAAAGCTGTCCTCTGTGGGAGGTGTATCGTCTGTGTCCTCTGTATCCCCCCAGCCACGCACCAGTGATGGCCACGAGCTGGTCTGGGTGCCACCCTGCTGTGAAAATGGCTCCTCCTCCTCCTCCTCCTCCATCTCCTCCTCCACCTCGTCATCCTCCAGAACTGTGCCCATTCTGCCAGACAATTGTGTACCTGGCATTTGTTGGTGCAGGAACCCACCCTCGTAGCCACTTGTGAAAGACTGCCCTGAAAGCCTTTGAAATGATCCAGCTTCCTCCTCCTCCTCCTCATCCTGCTGTGCCACATCCTCTTCCATCATCGCCCGAAGCGTTTTTTCAAGGAGGCATAGAACTGGGATAGTAACGCTAAGAATGGCGTCATTGGCACTGGACATGTTGGTGGAGTACTCGAAACAGCGCAACAAGGCACACAGGTCTCGCATGGAGGCCCAGTTATTGGTGGTGAAGTGGTGCTGTTCCGCAGAGCGACTCACGCGTGATTGCTGCAGCTGAAACTCCACTATCGCCTGCTGCTGCTCGCACAGTCTGGCCAGCATGTGCAAGGTGGAGTTCCACCTTGTGGGCACGTCACATATGAGGCGGTGAGCGGGAAGGCCGAAGTTACGCTGCAGCGCTGACAGGCGAGCAGCAGCAGGGTGAGAACGCCGAAAGTGCGCACACACAGCCCGCACTTTCTGCAGCAGCTCTGGCATATTGGGGTAATTTTTAAAGAACCTCTGGACCACCAAGTTCAGCACATGCGCCAGGCAAGGGATGTGCATCAAACCGGCTAGGCCCAGAGCTGCTACGAGATTTCGCCCATTATCGCACACCACCAGGCCGGGCTTGAGGCTCACTGACAGCAACCACTCATTGGTCTGTTGTTCCATGTCCCTCCACAACTCCTGCGCGGTGTGGGGTTTTTCCCCCAAACAGGAACGTTTTAAAACTGCCTGCTGTCGTTTACCCCTGGCTGTGCTGAAGTTGGTGGTGAAGGTGTTACGCTGACCGGATGAGGAGGCAGTAGAGGATGAGGAAGTGGAGTAGGAGGAGTTAGCAACAGGAGGCAAACTGAAGCGCCCTGCAATCCTCGGTGGTGGAAGGACATGCGCCAAACTGCTATCTGCCTCAGGCCCAGCCGCCACTGCATTTACCCAGTGTGCTGTTAGGGAGATATAACGTCCCTAACCGTGCTTACTGGTCCACGCATCCGTAGTTAGGTGAACCTTGCCACAGATGGCGTTGCGCAGTGCACACCTGATTTTGTCCCCCACTTGGTTGTGCAGGGAAGGGATGGCTCGCCTGGAAAAATAGTGGCGGCTGGGCACGACGTACTGTGGGACAGCCAATGCCATCAGGCTTTTAAAACTCTGCGTCTCCACCATACGGAATGACAGCATTTCAAAGGCCAGGAGTTTTGAAATGCTGGCATTCAGGGCCAGGGATCGCGGGTGGCTAGGGGGGTACTTCCTCTTCCGCTTCAATGTTTGGGAGATAGAGAGCTGAACGCTTCCATGGGACATTGTGGAGATGGTCGGTGACCCAGGTGGTAGTGTTGCTGGCAGATCCTCTGTTTGCGGGGTGGCAGGTGCCACTGTCACTACAGAGGTGGATGAAGAGGCCGAGACTGCAGCAGAAGAGGAAGCAGGAGGAGCCAGAGACCTTTCTTGGTTTTTGAGGTGTCTACTCCACTGCAGCTCGTGCTTTGCACTTAGATGCCTGGTCATGCAGGTTGTGCTCAGGTTGAGAACGTTTATGCCTTGCTTCAGCCTCTGATTGCACAGCCTGCAAACCACTCGTGTCTTGTCATCAGCACATTGTGTGAAGAACTGCCACGCTAGGGAACTCCTTGGACCTGGCTTTGGTGTGCTCGGTCCCTTGCTGCGTTGGGCAGTAGCAGACATACTGTCTAGGGGACGGACGCTCCGCTTTTGCACCCTGCTCCCTCTTCTGCTGTGCTGGTGGCTCTGTGCGACCACCGCCTCTTCCTCCAAACTACACTGGTCACCTGCATAACGTTCATTCTATGTGGGGTCGAGGACCTCATCGTCCTCCACATCATCTTCCACCCAGTCTTCACCCCTGCCCTCCTTGTCTGTCTGCACAATTGCGAAAGCAGCAGCAGTTGGCACCTGTGTTTCGTCATCATCCGAGACGTACTGCGATGGTCCTCCCATGTACTCATCATGAAACATAAGTGGTTGGGCATCGGTGCACTCAATCTCTTCCACTTCTGGGGCAGGGCTAGGTGGATGGCCCTGGGAAACCCTGCTAACAGAGTCATCGAAAAGCAGAAGAGACTGCTGCATGATTTGGGGCTCAGACTGCTTGGCTGATTTGCAAGGGGGTGAGGTGAAAGACTGATGGACATGGGTTTCAGGTGCCAACTCTGATCTTTCATCAGAAAAGTGGGTGGGAGACAATGTGAAGGAACCCGAGGCACTGTCAGCAACCCAATCTACTATCGCCTGTACTTATCCTGGCCTAAACATTCGTACAGCCTCATTAGGCGCGACAAAATCCTGCCGCAGGCTCGGTCGCCTACTCGCACCTGAGGAAGGTGTTTCACTTGTGCGTGTATCTGGCACAGATCCACCACGTCCTCTCCCTGCAACAGGAGCTCCACCAGCAGCACCACGACCGGGGCCACCACGTCCCTTTGACCTTCTCCTCATATTTTCCAAATTTAGGATGTTGCCCTAAATGGGTGTTTTTGGAAGAGCAGAACACACCCACAGTACGTAACCCACAGCTACAGAACTGCAGAAAATGCTATTAAAAAAAAAATGTTGTTTTTTTAGTATAGCACAGTAGGAGAAAACTTTATAAAAATTGTTTATTTCACACACCTCCAAATATGTATAACACACTGCAAACTATTTTTTGTGCCCCTAAACTGCGTTTTTTGGAAGAGCAGAACACACCCACAGTACGTTACCGCTGAATCACACAGCTACAGAACTTCAGAAAATGCTATTCAAAAAAAATGTTTTTTTTTAGTATAGCACAGTAGAAGAAAACTATTTAGAAATTGTTTCTTTTACACACCTCCAAATATGTATAACACACTGCAAACTATTTTTTGTGCCCCTAAACTGCGTTTTTTGGAAGAGCAGAACACACCCACAGTACGTAACCGCTGAATCGCACAGCTACAGAACTGCAGAAAATGCTATTAAAAAAAATGTTGTTTTTTTAGTATAGCACAGTAGAAGAAAACTATTTAGAAATTGTTTATTTCACACACCTCCAAATATGTATAACACACTGCAAACTATTTTTTGTGTCCCTAAACGGCGTTTTTTGGAAGAGCAGAACACACCCACAGTACGTAACCGCTGAATTGCACAGCTACAGAACTGCAGAAAATGCTATTCAAAAAAAATTTTGTTTTTTTAGTATAGCACAGTAGGAGAAAACTATATAGAAATTGTTTATTTCACACACCTCCAAATATGTATAACACACTGCAAACTATTTTTTGTGCCCCTAAATGGCGTTTTTTGGAAGAGCAGAACACACCCACAGTATGTAACCGCTGAATCGCACAGCTACAGAACTGCAGAAAATGCTATTAAAAAAAAATGTTGTTTTTTTAGTATAGCACAGTAGGAGAAAACTATATAGAAATTGTTTATTTCACACACCTCCACATATGTATAACACACTGCAAACTATTTTTTGTGGCCCTGAATGGCTCTTTTTGCAAGCGTACATTAAAGTGCATTTTTTTTTTTTGCCCTAAACTGGTCTTTTTTTGCATGAGCAAAATAAAATGCAAATTTTTTATTTATTTTTTGCCCTACGGGTCTTTTGGAAAAGAGCACAATAAAGTGCTTTTTTTTCCCCCCTAAAAGTTAGATTTTCTCTGACACTGGGCTCATGGCAGTGTAAAAAGACTGCACTGCAACACAAACAGGTAAACCTATGCAGATCGCTGATTTTAATCTCTGAATCTGGACTCCTATATAATATTCTCTCTCCCTGAAAGCACCAACACAGGAACCTGGCCCTACACTACACTATCTCTCTATCTTTTCCCTCAGATTGCAGAATCAGGACTACCTCATGTATTTTTCTATCTCTCCCTAAAAGCAGCAGCAGCAGCAGACTAGATCCTCTCCCCATCTATTCTGAAGCAGAGTGATGTGTGTGCTGTGTGCCTCTAGCTTATAGTGATGAGCCGAACACCCCCGGGTTCGGTTCGCACCAGAACCCGCGAACGGACCGAAAGTTCGCACGAACATTAGAACCCTATTAAATACAATGGATGCGAACGTTCGAATTCTAAAGTGCTAATTATAACGACTATTATCCATGTTATTGTCCTAAACAGAGTTTGGGAACCCGGGTTCTGCACCAGGGGACATGTATCAATGCAAAAAGAAGTTTTAAAAACGGACGTTTATCGGGAGCAGTCATTTTAATGATGCATAAAGTGAAAAAAAAAAAGTCAAATATTCCTTTAAATATTGTACCTGGGGGGTGTCTAAAATATGCCTGTGAAGTGCCACGTGTTTCCCCTGTTTAGAACTGTCCCTGCACAAAATTACATTTCTAAAGGAAAAAAAAGCCATTTAAAACTGCTTGCGGCTTTAATGTAATGTCTGGTCCCGGCAATATGGATGAAAATCTTTAAGAAAAATGGCATAGCTACCCCATCACACACCCCCCCCCCTACCCCAGCCCATTACCAGCCCCTTTGGGTCTTGTATGGATATTAAGGGGAACCCCGCACACAAAATAAAAAAGGCCCTATATACTCTGAACAGCTGTATACAGGCGGTGCATAGAAGACAGGGACTGTAGGTTTGTTCTTATGTAGAATCTGTTTGTAATTTTGAACAGCTACATTGTTTAAGTGTAGCTCCAGCCCAAATACCTATTTTTAAGCTTTTTGGAAAACATAGGGAAGGGTTATCACCCCTGTAACATTTGTTTTGCTGTCTGTGCCCCTGTTCAGAACATTTCACCTCACTTTGCGTCCCAATGACAACTGATTTTGAAATGTGGTGTTTTTATTGAAACAAGGATTGGTGATAAAGCATCAGTAGAGAGGAGACACCTTTCTCCCATATTAATTCTTACAGGAGAGAATTTTCCTTCCAAGGGGTAGATTTCCTCTCACTTCCTGTTGTCTTCTTCCGTTTGCAAGTAGTAGTCGTTTGTACGTTGGATGTTTGAAAGTAGGGACCTGCCGTATATACTCTGCAGAAATTGGCCCCTTAGGTGTTGGTGTTGGCACAACACTGTAAGCACTCACAGTTACTCTTGGTGGGTGCTGGAACGCCCTGCTGTCAACTATTATATCAGGAATTGTAATAACATATAATTGTTGAACAGTGGTAGTAAAAATTGGGCCTTTGATGGTGGTGCTGGTGCCACAACACTGTAAGGCCTGACAGTTACTCTTGGTGGGCGCAGCAATGGGCCCTGCTGTGAATTATTAGATCAATAATTATAATTGCATGCCCCTGTTGAACAGGGGCTGAAAAATTGGGCCTTAGGCACTGGTGGCACAACACTGCAACCCCTCACAGATACTGTACTTGGAGCACAGCAATGAGGCCTGTTGCAAAGTATTGCATCAAAAATTGTAATTACACGCCCCTGTTAAACAGGGGCTGAAAAATTGGGCCTTAGCCACTGGTGGCGGCACCCATAAACCAAAATGATCTTCCAAGCTATCATCATTAATCGGATCATTGAGGAGGAGGAGGATAGCTAGTCAACATAACAGCACAGGAACTCAGCATCAGCATCAGTCTTGAAGGGATGTGACATTTTAAAATCAATTAGTCTGTTATATCAGCATCAGGTGTGTGGTAGCTGGTGGTGATCCAAGACTGGTTCATCTTGATGAAAGTCAGTCGATCAACCGAGTCGGTGGACAGGCACACCCTGTGATCCGTGACAAATCCTCCAGCAGCACTGAATGTGCGTTCTGAAAGAACGCTGGATGCAGGACAGGCCAGTAGCTCAATTGCATACTGTGCAAGCTCTGGCCAGTGATCCATCCTCAAGACCCAGTAAGCCAGAGGATTTTCGGTGGGGAAGGTGTCCAAGTCTGACCTTGCCCCTAGGTATTCCTGCACCATGTATATCAGACGCTGGCGATGGTTGCTGGAACCGATCATACTTTGGGGCTGCGGACTAAAGAATTGTCTGAACGCATCGGTCAGACGGCCACCTTCCCCACCGCTCCTTCTTTGACTGCCCGAAGCCTCAGCAACTCGTTGTCCAGGACCAGGAGTTTGTAACCTCCCAGTCTCTGGGAACACGTTGCACAGACCTTTCTGCAAGGCCTCCCGGAGTTGTCTCATCCTCTGCTCCCTCTGCGATGGTAACATAAGGTCCGCAATCTTACCCTTGTACCGTGGATCAAGGAGAGTGGCCAGCCAGTAATGGTCCCTCTCCTTGATCCGAAGAATACGAGGATCCTTCCGCAGACTTTGCAGGATCAGGGAGGCCATGCAGCGTAGGTTAGCTGAGGCATTCAGTCCGGAGTCCTCTGGGTCACTAAGGACGACATGATCCGCAGCCACCTCCTCCCAGCCACATACAAGTCCACTGGTTTCTTGGGACTGTAAATCATCCCTAAAAGACTGCTGCTGATGATGCTGAGTGCCAGCCTCCACCTCCATGCTGACACAATCCTCCTCCTCCTCCTCCTCCTCTTCCTGTGTGATGGGTGGGACAGAAGAAACACTGTCTGGGTAAAGGGGGCCTTGAGAGGCAAGGAAGTCCTCCTCTTCCTGCCTCTGTTCTGCCTCAAGTGCCCTGTCCATTATTCCACGCAGCGTGTGCTCCAACAGGTGGACAAGAGGTACAGTGTCACTGATGCATGCACTGTCACTGCTCACCATCCTCGTGGCCTCCTCAAATGGTGCCAGGACAGTGCATGCATCCCTGATCATGCCCCACTGGCGTGGTGAAAAAAACCCGAGCTCCCCTGACCCTGTCCTGGTGCCGTAGTCGCACAGGTACTCATTGATGGCCCTCTGCTGCGTGTGCAGCCGCTGCAGCATGGCCAACGTTGAGTTCCCCCTGGTGGGCATGTCACATATAAGGCGGTTCTTGGGCAGGTTCAACTCCTTTTGCAGCTCAGCCAGGCGAGCACTGGCATTATAAGATCTGCGGAAATGCACACAGACTTTACTGGCCTGCCTCAGGACATCCTGTAAGCCCGGGTACCTGCCCAAGAACCGCTGCACCACCAGGTTAAGGACGTGAGCCATACAGGGCACATGGGTCAGTTGTCCCTGTCGGAGGGCGGAGAGGAGGTTGGTGCCATTGTCGCAAACCACCATTCCTGGCTTAAGCTGGCGTGGCGTCAACCACCTCTCGGCCTGCCCCTGCAGAGCAGACAGGACCTCTGCCCCAGTGTGGCTCCTGTCCCCCAAACACACCAGCGCAAGCACGGCATGGCATCTTTTTGCCTGCGTACTTGCGTAGCCCCTTGAACGCCTACGGAGCACCGCTGGTTCCGAGGACAAAGCACAGGAAGAGGCCATGGAGAAAGAAGAAGAGGAGGGGGTGGAGGAGAGAGGTGTGTCACAACCAGTAGTAGCATTTTGGAGGCGTGGAGGTGGAACAACCTCCAACACTACTGCACCTTGTCCTGCATCCTTCCCAGCTGCCAAAAGAGTGACCCAATGGGCCGTGAAAGAAAGGTAACGTCCCTGTCCATGCCTGCTGGACCATTAGTCAGCGGTAATATGCACCTTACCGCTGACCGCCCTGTCCAGCGAGGCCAAGACATTGCCTTCCACATGCCTGTAGAGAGCCGGAATCGCCTTCCGTGAGAAAAAGTGGCGTTTGGGAACCTGCCACTGAGGAACCGCACATTGCACAAACTCACGGAAGGGGGCCAAGTCTACCAACTGAAAAGGCAGCAGTTGAAGCGCTAGCAATTTAGCCAAGCTAGCATTCAACCGCTGGGCATGTGGATGGCTGGGAGTGAACTTCTTTCGACGGTCCAGCAGCTGGGGCAGGGAAATTTGCCTGCTAGAATCGGACGTCGGTGTACTGCTAGCAGAGTGGCCGCAAGTACTTGGCTGTGACACACCTAATTCTACACCTTCATTCCTCTCAGTGCAGGTTTCAGAGAGTACTGAAGGTATAGTGGGGTTGGAGATCCCAGCTGATGCGGTGCAAGGAGAGGTCCGCTTTGTTCTTTGGTGTGGGTCTTTAAGGTAGGCTTGCCAACGAGCTGCATGGCAGGTCAACATATGTCTGATCAAGCATGTGGTGCCCAAGCGGCTGATGTTTTGGCCACGCGATATACGCTTGAGACATATGTTGCAAACAGCAGCTGTGCGATCTGATGCACTCGCCTCAAAAAAGGGCCACACCAAAGAACTTTTTGCATGACGGGCAGAGGCAGCGCCCTGCACAGGCGGAGCTCTGTGGTGTGATTCCGTCGGTGTGCTGCCCATACGCTGGCCACCCAAGGGCATCCTGCCTCGTTGGAGATGTGCCTCCTCCTCATCCTCCTCCTCCTCCTCTCTCCTATTAGGCACCCACGTGGAGTCAGTGACCTCATCATCCCCTCCCTCCTCATCACTGGAGCCAATCTGGCAGTATGCTGCAGCTGCTGGAGCATGACTGCCAGATTGGTGTCCTTCTTGAGCATCCCCTCTCTCTGCTCTCACGCTACTGCCTTCCTCTATCTGGGTATCATCATCAGATCCTTCGAAACGCTGGGCATCCTCCTGGAGCATGTACCCAACACTGTGCTCAAACAGTTCGGGGGACTCCTCAGGAGGAGGACATGGTGGGTCTAGGGAAGGATTGACTAATGAAGATAATGATACCAGAGAAGAGGACGCTTTGGCAGCTGCTTTGCCAGTACCCTGAGCCTGGGTGAGAGAGGATGAGGAGGATGAGGTGGGCTTGGTCATCCACTCTACCAAGTCTTCGGCATGATGTGGCTCAACATGTCCAGCTGCCGAAAAGAAGGACAAGCGTGTCCCATGGCCATGTGCTGATGACAATGCACCGCGTCCACGACCAGCACTGTTGCCCCCAGACACAGAGCCTGCTTGCCCTCTTTTTTTGCCTCCTGACTGTCTGCCTCTCCTTGTTTGCCTTCCAGACATTTTAATGGATGGCCTGCAGGGAGATGGGAAAAACAGCAATAAGGGCTACCTTCAGGTGTATACTGTGCAGGAGGCTTAGCAACAATGACACTGACACTGTCCCCTGCCTGTCCTTCTCTGTCCCTAAACACAAGGATTTGCAATATGCTTCAGCAAGATTGGTTTAGCACAGAATAGCACACTGACAGTTTCCCTCACTGTCCTTCTCTGACCCTACAAACAAGATTTAGCACAGAATAGCACACTGATAGTTTCCACGAGTGTCCTTCTCTGTCCCTAAACTCAAGGATTTCAAATATGGTTCAGCAAGATTGGTTTAGAACAGAATAGCTCACTGACACTTTCCCTCACTGTACCTCTCTGTCCCTAAACTCAAGGATTTCAAATATGGTTCAGCAAGATTGGTTTAGAACAGAATAGCACACTGTCAGTTTCACTCACTGTCCTTCTCTGTCCCTACAAACAAGATTTAGCACAGAATAGCACACTGATAGTTTCCACGAGTGTCCTTCTCTGTCCCTAAACTCAAGGATTTCAAATATGGTTCAGCAAGATTGGTTTAGAACAGAATAGCACACTGACACTTTCCCTCACTGTACCTCTCTGTCCCTAAACTCAAGGATTTCAAATATGGTTCAGCAAGATTGGTTTAGAACAGAATAGCACACTGTCAATTTCACTCACTGTCCTTCTCTGTCCCTACAAACAAGATTTAGCACAGAATAGCACACTGATAGTTTCCACGAGTGTCCTTCTCTGTCCTTAAACTCAAGGATTTCAAATATGGTTCAGCAAGATTGGTTTAGAACAGAATAGCACACTGTCAGTTTCACTCACTGTCCTTCTCTGTCCCTACAAACAAGATTTAGCACAGAATAGCACACTGATAGTTTCCACGAGTGTCCTTCTCTGTCCCTAAACTCAAGGATTTCAAATATGGTTCAGCAAGATTGGTTTAGAACAGAATAGCACACTGACACTTTCCCTCACTGTCCCTAAACTCAAGGATTTCAAATATGGTTCAGCAAGATTGGTTTAGAACAGAATAGCTCACTGACACTTTCCCTCACTGTACCTCTCTGTCCCTAAACTCAAGGATTTCAAATATGGTTCAGCAAGATTGGTTTAGAACAGAATAGCACACTGTCAGTTTCACTCACTGTCCTTCTCTGTCCCTACAAACAAGATTTAGCACAGAATAGCACACTGATAGTTTCCATGAGTGTCCTTCTCTGTCCCTAAACTCAAGGATTTCAAATATGGTTCAGCAAGATTGGTTTAGAAAAGAATAGCACACTGACACTTTCCCTCAATGTATCTCTCTGTCCCTAAACTCAAGGATTTCAAATATGGTTCAGCAAGATTGGTTTAGAACAGAATAGCACACTGACACTTTCCCTCACTGTACCTCTCTGTCCCTAAACTCAAGGATTTCAAATATGGTTCAGCAAGATTGGTTTAGAACAGAATAGCACACTGTCAGTTTCACTCACTGTCCTTCTCTGTCCCTACAAACAAGATTTAGCACAGAATAGCACACTGATAGTTTCCACGAGTGTCCTTCTCTGTCCCTAAACTCAAGGATTTCAAATATGGTTCAGCAAGATTGGTTTAGAACAGAATAGCTCACTGACACTTTCCCTCACTGTACCTCTCTGTCCCTAAACTCAAGGATTTCAAATATGGTTCAGCAAGATTGGTTTAGAACAGAATAGCACACTGTCAGTTTCACTCACTGTCCTTCTCTGTCCCTACAAACAAGATTTAGCACAGAATAGCACACTGATAGTTTCCACGAGTGTCCTTCTCTGTCCCTAAACTCAAGGATTTCAAATATGGTTCAGCAAGATTGGTTTAGAACAGAATAGCACACTGACACTTTCCCTCACTGTACCTCTCTGTCCCTAAACTCAAGGATTTCAAATATGGTTCAGCAAGATTGGTTTAGAACAGAATAGCACACTGTCAGTTTCACTCACTGTCCTTCTCTGTCCCTACAAACAAGATTTAGCACAGAATAGCACACTGATAGTTTCCACGAGTGTCCTTCTCTGTCCCTAAACTCAAGGATTTCAAATATGGTTCAGCAAGATTGGTTTAGAACAGAATAGCTCACTGACACTTTCCCTCACTGTACCTCTCTGTCCCTAAACTCAAGGATTTCAAATATGGTTAAGCAAGATTGGTTTAGAACAGAATAGCACACTGTCAGTTTCACTCACTGTCCTTCTCTGTCCCTACAAACAAGATTTAGCACAGAATAGCACACTGATAGTTTCCACGAGTGTCCTTCTCTGTCCCTAAACTCAAGGATTTCAAATATGGTTCAGCAAGATTGGTTTAGAACAGAATAGCACACTGACACTTTCCCTCACTGTACCTCTCTGTCCTTAAACTCAAGGATTTCAAATATGGTTCAGCAAGATTGGTTTAGAACAGAATAGCACACTGTCAGTTTCACTCACTGTCCTTCTCTGTCCCTACAAACAAGATTTAGCACAGAATAGCACACTGATAGTTTCCACGAGTGTCCTTCTCTGTCCCTAAACTCAAGGATTTCAAATATGGTTCAGCAAGATTGGTTTAGAACAGAATAGCACACTGACACTTTCCCTCACTGTACCTCTCTGTCCCTAAACTCAAGGATTTCAAATATGGTTCAGCAAGATTGGTTTAGAACAGAATAGCTCACTGACACTTTCCCTCACTGTACCTCTCTGTCCCTAAACTCAAGGATTTCAAATATGGTTAAGCAAGATTGGTTTAGAACAGAATAGCACACTGTCAGTTTCACTCACTGTCCTTCTCTGTCCCTACAAACAAGATTTAGCACAGAATAGCACACTGATAGTTTCCACGAGTGTCCTTCTCTGTCCCTAAACTCAAGGATTTCAAATATGGTTCAGCAAGATTGGTTTAGAACAGAATAGCACACTGACACTTTCCCTCACTGTACCTCTCTGTCCCTAAACTCAAGGATTTCAAATATGGTTCAGCAAGATTGGTTTAGAACAGAATAGCTCACTGACACTTTCCCTCACTGTACCTCTCTGTCCCTAAACTCAAGGATTTCAAATATGGTTCAGCAAGATTGGTTTAGAACAGAATAGCACACTGACACTTTCCCTCACTGTACCTCTCTGTCCCTAAACTCAGGCATCCTGCCTGTGGCCAATCATTGCTCTCCTCGCTGCCGGCGCTGTGATTGGCCAAGCATGCGGGGTCACAGTGCATGCTTGGCCAATCACAGCGCCTGGATGACACTGCAATGGCGTAGTGCATTGTGGGCCGTTCGCGTCACTCGAATTTGGCGCGAACGGCCCAAATCGTTCGATCTTCGTCGAACGATCGAACAGCCGATGTTCGAGTCGAACGTATGTTCGACTCGAACACGAAGCTCATCCGTACTAGCTTATATAGAAGCTGGGTCACATGTTTCACTGACCAATCACAGCCATGCCATTAGTAGGCATGGCTATGATGGCCTCTAAGGGCACACCAGCTAATCAAAAGGTGATTGGCTGGTCCCTGAAGCATTTCTAAATGCGTAATTAGATTGCCGAACCCGAACCCGGACTTTTGCGCAAAGTCCGGGTTCGGGTTCGGGAAAAAGCTAAAGTTCGGTACGGACCCGAACTTTACAGTTCGGGTTCGCTCAACACTAATAAAAAAACGATCGAAAACTCAGATCGTCTATGGGCAAGTCCATCGGATCAAAAACCCACGCATGCTCAGAATCAAGTCGACACATGCTCAGAAGCATTAAACTTCATTTTTCTCGGCTCATCGGAGTGTTTTACGTCACCGCGTTTGGAACGGTCGGTTTTTTGACTGATGGTGTGTGGGCAAGACTGATGAAAAACAGTTTCATGGGATTTCCGATGGACAAATCCATCGGACGAAAATCCATAGGTTATCCGATCGTGTGTACAGGGCTCTAGATATATCCCTCTCCAAAGTGGAATCCGACTCGGCCAAAAATGCACTTCCTTTCATATGGACTGAGAGGTCAATCCCCTATTTAGGGATTCTCCTGACAGCCTCATATTCAGATCTTTTTACAGCAAACTATCCCCCACTCCTCAAACAAATAACAACACTTTTACAACAATGGTCACATCTCCCAATTTCATGGATAGGTAAAATGAATGCAATCAAAATGACAATCCTTCCAAAACTACTGTACTTATTTAGAGTCTTACCGATCCCTATCCCACCTTATTATCTTAGAATTCTCCAAAGACGAACATCAACATTTGTCTGGGGCTCCAAAAAACCCTATGTATCGCTTCATACACTACACTTACCAAAACTCAAAGGAGGCTTTGGGTTATCGAACTTCGCTAACTATTATAGAGCCGCACACATTGCTAGCCTCACTAAATATCATGCTACATATGAAATACCCCTATGGGTAATGATAGAAGTGGCAGAATGTGACCCTCTTTCTATTTCCAATCTATTATGGCTCCTACCTAAGGAACGGAAAACCCTACGTAACCCCATTACTAAATACTTTTTATCTATATGGGACAAACTTAGAGTTAAGCATCAGTTACAATCTTCTCACAATCCTCTCGTGTCATTCCTGAAAAACCCTGCTTTCTACCCAGCATGGGTCTCTCCTAAATCATTTAAGGTCTGGAATTCATTAAATATTACTCGGCTTAGTAACTTAACTTCTCCTTCATCCTTCCATACATTTCCTATACTCTGTGACACCTACAACCTACCGAACTCTGAACTTTTCAGATACCTCCAAATTAAAAACTTTTACGCACCTTTGCTAAATACAGATGTCTCCTTAACCCAACTTACGATTTTTGAATCTACATGCATGAAAGATCCTCACTTAAGAGGCATTATATCTTCTATATACTCCCACATTTCCACTTATCCCGATTTAGATAAACCACCTTATGCACGTAAATGGGAGGAGGACCTGAGGAGAACATTCGATATGAATGATTGGTCCAAAATATGGTCTGTAACAAAATCTTCTTCACCAAATATCCTGGCGGTTGAAACCAATTACAAAGTTTTGTCTCGTTGGTACCTCGTTCCCTCCAGATTGGCCAAATTCACACCAAACCAAACAGGCCTATGCTTTCAGGGTTGCCCAGATCCGGGCACCCACTTACACATTTGGTGGTCCTGCCCGTTGGTGCAATTATTTTGGGAACGGATATTTGAAACTGCCTCCAAGATATTTGGTTTCACTGTGCAACCAGACCCAGCCACAGCCTTGCTCAATCTAAAACCTGATCTCATTACACATAAACAATTCAAACTCCTCATTCAATTTCTTACAGCAGCAAAGCAAACAATAGCAAAGGCATGGAGGACCCCTAAATTGGAGATATCCGAGACCATATATAGAGTAAATGACTTTATGTCTCACGCCAAAATGTTAGCTATAGAAAGAAATCAAATTCCAATCTTTGAAAAGATCTGGGATCCTTGGATTAAATTTCACCTACCTTCTATTAGTGACAACTCGATTCTCATGCCATGGTAGCCCGAGGACTCAATCGGTTAAACTAAACCAAATTTCTGAAGCTTGGGAGCTACCCTGCTCAATATAGTGAACACTGTGTTTTACTTAAACCCTCAAGCCGTGGACCGATTCATTCATGCCATTCAGGTGGACTCCTACACCCCCCCCCCTCTGGTTTCCTACTATTCTATCCCATCTATTTTATTTTATATTATCTATCTAATTTTATTTTACCCTATTTTATTTTGATATCTTTACTTCTTTTTCTCTTTTCTTTTCTCTATTATTCTTACTTAACGCACCTTATTGAAGCTACAACAAAGTATTACTCTACATTACTTTTTTTGAAGATACAGATCAATTTATAATTAATATGTTATATATTTCTTTCAACTACAGTCTTGAATATATTAGTACAAGGATTTATTTACTTTCTATCTCATTTAGGTCCTTATAATTTTCATTAGGATATATGCTGTAGACCCTATTATTTGTTATTTTTCTATATTTGTAATAATTGGACAAATATCAACAACATGTATTACATATGATCTGTATGTGACTAATATATATGTCCAATAAAACACTTTGACAAGGAAAATTCTCGTACGACAAAGGCTTTCTTTTGTTATTTGTTGTTTCTGATCATGCACAGTTTTTCCTATCTGCTATTTATCCTACGAAAATCGTATGAAAATAGTACACATAAAATCAAAATTGTTCGTTCTGTTCCCGTACAAGAAAAATGTTGAAATTTCAGAAACGGCTGTCGAAAGTTGTGTACACACTATCAGAAAGTTATGCGATTGTTCCTCGGACGGAAAGGTTTGCCTGATTTTCATATAGTGTTCATATAGTGTTCATGGGCCAATAGTGCAAAGGTTACAGGAAGGACTGGTTATAGGTAAGTACTAGAGATGCACCAAAAGTGGTGTTACCGGCACTTTGCCGATAAGAGAAAAAGGTACCGATAATGGCGTTGCAAACACACGTCATTTTACCGCAATATTACCACTATTTTTGCAGCGATTTTACCATGATTTCACTCTGCTTATGGTGTGTTTTTCATAGATCATGTGATTAAAAAAATTACTATACTGTACTGTATTCAGTACTGGGTACTTTCATTCTTGCTGCAATTTCAATGCATTTCAACAGGGATTTGCGTTTTTGGTGCATTTTTTTAAACTGACCAAAAATGTAGCAAGCAGGATTTTTATCACCACAACGGAAGCGCAAGGAACCCGTGTAAAGACATACATAGAGTTTAAAGGGATAGATTTTTCTTGAGCTTTTCTAGCGCTAATGGTGCCAATAATGGCCGAAAATAAATTCATATTCATTTAAGAAATAAAACATTCCCCTCTGGGTGATCAATGTACATTGCAGGGATTTTAACAAAACTTTGTTGCAGATTCCGACCTTTTGTTATTCTAAAGAAATCCATGTGTGTTGGTCTGAGTCCATGTGGGAAAGTGAATCTTATGGAGTGGTTTTAAAATTATCAACCAGCTGCTGCACCTGCAGGGTACTAATGAGGAAAGTGTCAGGGTCTGCATTCCTTTAGACGTGACTTCCTATTGGGAGTATCTCACCAAAAAATGACATTTATGTTGCAGGGGATGCCTGAATTCTGATTTGTATCTTAGTGCAGACTTCTGGGAAAATCAATGCACCAATCACACAAGCACGAAATTATGTTTCTGGGGGACACTCTATAGCCATATTGCATTGCAATTGACAGAAAATTGCAGAGCTGCAGATTGAAAAGGAAAGGTAATTTTTAATAACATTCAATTACAATATGACTTGTGTCGCAATTGTATACACTATATTATTATTTTTTTATTTGTTATTTTTTTTAAATTCCTTTAAATTCATGATATTACCTAAAAAGTTAAACATAATATAATTATATATATATATATATATATATATATATATATATATATATATATATATATATACATACACATATATATATATATATATATATATATATATATATATTGTCATTTTGGGTTTCCGTTTTCGGCCAAGTGCATCCTGCATTTTCGTTTTCGGCACCAAAATTTCCATTCGGTGCACCTCTAGTAAGTACTAGGGTTACAGGGAAGGTTATTGTAATCCTATGGAAAGGAAATCTGCACCGAAGACTAGCAGTGTCGATCCTGGGAGCTGAAAGTTAAAAATACTGTATCATGTTTTCTAAATAGGATACCAACATTAGTCATACAAAGAGCCTCACTAATGACACCAAAGCATCAATTATGAATAGCCAAGTACTTTTCATAACAGCTTATTGCACGACTAAGTAGGTTTATCAGAAAGCAATCTAAACCGCTGCTCAGTCGCATGAAAAAACCTACCTGAAATGAAACATATGTTCTATCCGGCAAACTGAAAACTGCTGAAAAGTCTCAGAAACGTCCCAGTGGCTGTAGATTTTTGTCAGGTCGGCTCACATATGAATCCAACCTATTTTATTCTCCAATATTTTCCTTCTGATTGAATCTCTGCCATTTGAAACAATAACTCATTCAAAACAAGCATATAATTCTTGTGCTAAGCGTACGTTCTCCCGGAGTAGCAAATTGTGAATGAATTCCCTTTTTCTTATTACCCTGCAATATCTATTTACAGAAAATTAATTGGTTTGCTCGATGACATCAGTAGCAGGCAATTCTTTTTAGAAAAGGAGCCGGCCTATAAAACCTACAGTGAGTAAAGTCGTTTATGAAAAATAACCGGCAAAGAGGAATTTCATACTTTATTGCATTTTCCTTTTTCTGCTACAAAAATGTGCAGTCCTCCGCCGTTACTCTGAAAGGATTGTAACTGTTCTAAGGCTTTCTTGCTGCCAGTCATGTGGATACACAAATATTACACCCTTTTGGCTTGCCACACTCATTTCACAGTTCATGTGTCTCATTTATTTATGACCTAAAGGCATGACTGGCTGTATCCTAAAGTAAAGGTAGGCTTTGCCTAAAGCAGCACCACCAAAATGGAAAGGTCCCTAATGGGGACAAAGACATAAATAAAAACCTGACAGATGTTCTATCTCTTGCCTGCTCTACCAAAAACACAAAACCAAAAAAAAATTCATTCTAAATGAATTTGGCTATAATTTTACCATCATGTTTAAACACTTATTTTTATTAAGTAGCTAGACATATTCTGCCTTAGCAAAGTACTTCACCAGAAATATATGTATATTTCTTTTTTTTTTTTTTCATTTTAATTTATACATTAGAATATGTTGCTTAAAGTCGCATGCTACTTAGCTATTTTCACATCAAAATAAATCATAAAAATATTATAATATATACAGGATTATATATATACATCTATATATATATATATCTATATGTATAAAAAATATAATAAGAAAATTACGTTTACATACTTTATTATTTTTATTTCCCATTAATTTATTTTATCATTTCACATTAAGTACTTTGTACCTTAAAACCTTGGATTGTGAGCATAATTTGTTCCGCAAACATTCTTGTAATCCAAAGCACTTGTATATCAAAGTGAATTTTCCCATAAGAAATAATGGAAATTCAGGTGATTCGTTCCACAACCATTTATTCATAGGCTTTCAGTTTATAGTCCATATAAAAAGATTATAGCAATGTGATAGGTTGTGTAACCATAAAATCTCCATTCACAAATGGCAACCTCCCCAAGGGGATTCAAAGCAAAATCCAGCAGCAGCTACAGAGTATAAAAGAGAAGAGAGGCGCTTCTAAGTGTAGTAATATGATTACATTTAATGAAGGTACAACATTTATCAACTCACATGGTTGATTATTAAAAGAGACACATCTAAGTATGCAGACATCCGGTGTAAAGCTATCCACATGGACTGCCCTTAGCACCGCCGGCTCTCACCGCTGTCAGTCTGCAATCGTGACCGGGAAGACTACCCTGAAGTAGAGCGATCTGAAAGCGAGGCTTGAAGCGCTCGTGGAGCGCAGCGTGGAAGGGATGACGTTTATGGCGGTGAGTAGGGATGAGCTGAACACTCCCCAGTTCGGTTCGCACCAGAACTTGCGAACAGGCAATAAATTTGTTCGAACATCTGAACACCGTTAAAGTCTATGGGACTCGAACATGAAAAATCTAAAGTGCTAATTTTAAAGGCATATATGCAATTTATTGTCATAAAAAGTGTTTGGGGCCCCGGGTCCTGCCCCAGGGGACATGTGTCAATGCAATTTTTTTTTTTAAAACTGCAGTTTTTTCGGGAGCAGTGATTTTAATATTGCCTAAAGTGAAACAATAAAAGTGAAATATTCCTTTAAATTTCGTACCTAGGGGTTGTGTATAGTATGCCTGTAAAGTAGCGCTTGTTTCCCGTGCATAGAACTGTCCCTGCACAAACTGTAATTTCTGAAGGAAAAAAGTAATTTAAATATAATGACTTGTCGGCTCCCGGCAATACAGAGAAAAGTCATTGTTAAAAAAAAAAAAATGCGTGGGGGTCCCCTCAAATTCAATTACCAGGCCCTCCAGGTCTGGTATGGATATTAAGTGGAACCCTGCTTCAAATAAAAAAAATGGCGTGGAGTTCCCCCCAAAAATCCACACAGAACCCTTTATCCGAGCACGCAACCTGGCAGGCCACAGGAAAAGAGGGGGGGACGAGAGAGCGCCCCCCCCTCCTGAACCGTACCAGGCCACATGCCCTCAACATGGTCATCCCCACAACCACCGGGCAAGGGTTGTGGGGATGAGGCCCTTGTCCCTGATGTGAGGCCGAGTAGCAGAGAGGGCGCCCCTTGCGGCCGAGTGCAGCACAACACTGAAGATGACACAGGGGGTGTGGTGCCCACAGAAGCACGGGTTGCCTGGTAGGTAGTGCTGGTTGCCAGGAACTTGGTAGGACAGGCAGACTGCAGGACAGCAGGCGTGCTTAGGAGGTCCAAAGGGTAAGGACCAGTGGAATGTTCCGATAGCAGAGTCAGAAGCCAGGCCAGGGGGTCAAACACAGCAAGACAGTCCGAGAACACAGCAGAGCTGAGTCTTAGCACAGAAGACAAGGTAAGCGGAGTCCGTTAGCCAGGCCGGGGTCAGGTATACGCCAGGAAGTCAACAGGAGCAGGTCAGGCAAGCCGGGTTTGGTACACAGGAGATCAGACAGGCAGGAGATGCAAGACACAGGAGAAGCTGACGATAATCCAGCAAATGCAGACACTAGCAGACTTCCTTATATAGGCCCATGTGACCTGCTTGTAGAGATACTGGGTCCTAAAGTCCTTCTCCTGCCAGAGATGCTGGGTCCTAAAGTCCTTCGCCTGCTGTTGGTTCCCTGACAGTCCCCATCAAAATGGGGACATGGTGCTTTGAGGGGTCACAGACCCCAAAGCATCCTCCCCATGTTGAGGGCATGTGGCCTGGTACAGTTCAGGAGGGGGTGCTCTCTCGTCGTTTTCCTGCGGCCTGCCAGGTTGCGTGCTCAGATAAAGGGTCTGGTATGGATATTTGGGGGGAACCCCACGTCATTTTTTTTTAAAATTTGACGCAGGGTTCCCCTTAATATCCATACCAGACCTGAAGGGCCTGGTAATTGAATTTGGGGGGACCCCCACGCATTTTTTTTTTTATCAATGATTTTTCTCTGTATTGCCGGGTGCCGACAATTCCTTATAGCCCCTTTGCTTTTAAATGACTTTTTTTCCTTCAGAAATTACACTTTGTGCAGGGACAGTTCTAAGCGCGGGAAACAAGCGCTGCTTTACAGGCATACTATACACACCCCTAGATATGAAATTCAAAGGAATATTTCACTTTTATTGTTTCACTTTAAGTATTATTAAAACCACTGCTCCCGAAAAAACGTCAGTTTTTAAAACTTTTTTTTGCATTGATACATGTCCCCTGGGGCAGGACCCGGGTCCCCAAATACTTTTTATGACAATAACTTGCATATAAGCCTTTAAAATTAGCACTTTAGATTTCTCCCATAGACTTTTACAGGGTGTTCCGCGGCTTTTCGAATTTGCCGCGAACACCCCAAATTGTTCGCTGTTCGGCGAATGGGCGAACAGGGAATGTTCGAGTTGGACATGAGTTTGACTCAAACTCAAAGCTCATCCCTACACGTACATGTATGTGATCCAGCATTTACGTGTAGGGAATCGGACAGTCTGATCTGGGCTGTCATTCGATACAGCACAAGTCGGTCAGCAGGTCCCAGCCAATGATTTATGGCCTGCTGATTGGCTTGGCGAATCACAGTACAGATTGTCATACATTACACATTGTTAGGTAGAAAGTTAACCCTTTGATTCCCCCTAGAGGATAACCCCTTCCCAGCCAGTGTCATTAGTACAGTGGCAGTGTATAGTTTTATCAGTGTCAGTTTGTCAGTTCCCACCCAGTGCCAGTTAGTGTCAGATTTCTCGCTGTACTATCACAGTCCCATATAAGTCGCTGATCACTGCCTTTACTAGTATAAAAAAAAGTATATATACAATAATTTGTAGACGCTATAACTTTCATGCAAACCAATCAATATACACTTACTGTATTACATGCCTCTTCTGTAGGTCTTGCCATGACCCCAGCCTTTGACAGTACAGTAAAAGAAGAAGTAGCACACTTATGAGCTCATCTCTCTTTTTCTCCAACTATCAGAATGTTTTTTGTAATGCAGCACAGCTGATTGGCTCCTGGAGCTGCTCGTTACTCTCCCATGTTGAGCTATGCTATATAGGGACTGCAAGAGGTTGAAACCAAGCTAAATCCAGGTACTTCCAATGCTGACTAGAATCCAGATTTAAATTTATGTCTATTCATGGGTAGCATCCCTCTGACAGGAGGCAGGGCCGGGACAAGGGGTGGGCAGGAGGGGAAGCTGCCCTGGGTACTGTGCTATCATGTGAGATGGGGGGGGGCACCACAAAGAGATTGGAGTGGGAGGAGATTTCTGTTAAGAAGGGGAATTTTGGGGGCGCCAGGGGGTAAAAATTGTTCTAGAAGGGCGAATTTGGGGTGTTCTAGGAGTGGTGATTTGTTGGGGATTTGTGTTGGGAGGGGGATAGAGAAAAAGGATTGTGCTAGGTAGGGGGATTTGTGCTATAAAAGTAATACGGTAGAGGGGAAATTGTTTTTTTGGGGGTATTTGTACTAGCAGGGATGATTGGGGGTATTTGTGCTAGGAGGGGAAATTGGGGAATTGGGGAAGGGGAATTTGTGCTGGAATGGGGAAATTTGGAGCTGGGGGATTTGTACTAGGAGGGGGACATTTTTTTTGTGGGGGGGGATTTGTGTTAGGGGCATATTGGGAGAGAGAGGATTTGAGCTGGGGAGGGGGCAAAGATTTGTGCTGGGAGGGGTATTTCAGCAGGGGGGCGAATTTGTACTGGGAGGAGGGGAAATGAATGCTTAGGTGGTAAGCATGCAGATTAGTGCTTGATTTTTTTGGTGGGGGAGGAAATTTTCACTGACATATAATGCTCATACTTTTTTTTTGGGGGGGGTGCAATTTGCCACGTTTGCCCTGGGCTCTAGTTGACCTTCCTGCACTGGAAGACACCTCCAGAGGCAGGGGGCAGGCTAGAATTTCATCCCCGAGTCCATGGCTAAAATGTGGGATCGAGGAAGGATATTGGGCGCCAGTCGCTTTTTGTCTTGTTACCATTTACATAGTTGGCAACATTTCCCAAAAAATGTTTGGGACACCTTTTTTCAGAAACTCAGTAAAGGCGGAGTCATATGTTAATTAGGGGTGGGGTGTTCATTTTGTGGGTGTGTCCAAGACTGAAAAAAATTGTGGCTCCCGCGGCGATAATGAGGGCATGGCTTAAATTACTCTAAATATTGGGTGTGGCTTAAATGGGGTGTGGTTAAATAGGGTCGGTTTACATCAGCCTGTCCATAGGGATGCATGGACCTTCCCAGAGGCGTTGCTAGGGGGGTGCGGGGGGTGCGGTCCGCCCCCGGGTGACACCCGCTAGAGGGGTGACACCCTCCCTTTTTTTTTTTTTTTTTTTTTTTTTTTTTTTTTTAATTTTTTTTTTTTTTTTTTTTTTTACAGCTGACCCATTCATTGATTAATTTCACCCCGCTGGGCTGGAAGCCTGGAACAACACCTCCAGCGCCGCGGCCGCGCCTGGTGTGTGTCCTCCGGCTCCTTATTCTTCCTATTCCTAAATTCCAATCCTCCTCCCTACCCTACAGAGCCAGCGAGTGACTCAGCCTGTCACATCATCACACTGCACTGTGATGATGTGACGACACGCACTAGCATTGCTAGCCAGGTGCGGGGGGGGCGGGCCGCACCCGGGTGACACCCACCAGAGGGGTGACACCCGTGGGTAGCGCAGCGGCACCACACTGACATTGCCCGCTGCCTGTGCCTTAGGCTCACGCTGCGGCTGTGTCCCTCAGCGGAGCGGAAGGAAGCCGCCGCCCCCTCTGCCTCCTCTATGTTTACATCCACAGAGGAGGAGGAGGAGCCCGCGCTCGAGAGACACACCGCTGTGTGTATCTGCCGCTCTGTTCTGAGGTCTGTAAGGTAAGGGGGGCATCTTTACTGATGGGGGAGGGGGTGTCTGTACTGCTGGGGTCTGCACTAGGGGGAGTTTGCACCAGGGGGGCTGTAACTGAGGGGGTGTCTGTACTGAGGGGGGTCTGGTACCAAGGGGGTGTCTGTACTGAGGGGGGTGTCTGTAACTGAGGGGGTGTCTGTACGAGGGGTGTCTGGTACTGTGGGGGGTGTCTGTAACTGAGCAGGGTGTCTGTAACTGAGGAGGTCTGCACTGAGGTGGGGGTGTCTGTACTGATGGAGCGGTCTGTACTGAGGTGGGGGTGTCTGTACTGAGGGGGTGTCTGTACTGAGGGGGGTCTATGTACTGAGGGGGGTGTATGTACTGAGGGGGGTGTCTGTAACTGAGGGGGGTGTCTGTAACTGAGGAGGGGTCTTTAACTGAGGGGGTGTCTGTAACTGAGGGGGTGTCTGTAACGGAGGGGTGGTCTGTACGAGGGGGAGTCTGTACGAGGGGGTGTCTGTACTGAGGGGGGTGTCTGTACTGAGGGGGGTGTCTGTACGAGGGGTGTCTGTAACTGAGGGGGTGTCTGTAACTGAGGGGTGGTCTGTACGAGGGGGAGTCTGTACGAGGGGGTGTCTGTTACTGAGGGGGGTGTCTGTACTGAGGGGGGTGTCTGTACTGAGGGGGGTGTCTGTACGAGGGGTGTCTGTAACTGAGGGGGGGTGTCTGTAACTGAGGGGGTCTGCACTGAGGTGGGGGTGTCTGTACTGATGGAGCGGTCTGCACTGAGGTGGGGGTTCATACTGAGGGAGGCGGGTCTATATTGATGGCGGAGAGTCTGTACTTAGTGGAGCGGGTTTGTACTGAGGGATGGGATCTATACTGTGGGAGTGGGGTCTGTAGTTAGTGGAGGGGGGTCTGTACTGAGGGGGGACTATAGTTGTTGGGGGGTGACACCATTTTTTTTCGCACCGGGTGACACCAACCCTAGTGACGCCACTGGACCTTCCCATCAGGTCCGCCTGAAAAACTGATAGACAGACCTGATAGGACCCGCTGTTTAAAAGGGGTCTTAGTGATGATGTCAGCAAGGAGTGAGAAATTGTTTTTAAAACTACACTGCCCAATTTCTCACAGTCTCTTTAAAGTCTCCCTTTAACATCAAAACCCCCTTTACCATCAGAGCCCTCCTTTACCATCAGAGCCATGAAGGGAACTGGTTTTGACAGGTACCCACTCCCACTTCCGGCAAACTCAGACGGAAGTTCGTCCCCCACCTCCCCCCCCCCCCCCCCCGCAGCTGGCCCATTCACAGAGCGCAGCGCAATCCGCAGTAGGAAACTAAGCGGTTTCACTTAGCCAAGATGGCGACCCATCCCCCCATGTTGATGGCATGTGGCCTGGTATGGTTTAGGAGAGGGGGCGCTCGCTCGTTCCCTCCCCTTTCCTGACCTGCCGGGCTGCAAGCTCGAATAAGGGTCTGTTATGGATTTTGGGGGGGACCCTATGTTGTTTTTTCTTTCTTTTTTTAAAATCGCCGGGTGCCAGCAATTGCAAGCACAGTCGATTTAAATGTGATTTGACTTGTTTTTTTTTCTTTTTAGAAATGTCATTTTTGCTGCAGCATGTGTTATACAGATGTGCCACTTTGCAGACAGACTAAGAGGACCCTCCATGCACTATATTTAAATTAATTTTTAATTTTTATTGCTTCACTTAAAGTGGAGTTCCCGCTTTAGGTGAAACAATAACAATTAAAATTACCCTAAAGCCCCGTACACACGGTCGGACTTCCATCGGATTTTCCGTGGTTTTTTGTCCGAACGGAGTTGGTCGGGAACACCCATAGCATACACACGCTCTGACTTTTCTGCAAACTTTCCCAAAACTTTTTGCAACATCACGTGTTTTTTCTGCTCTTTTCTGCTCTTTACCGACACCCTTTGGTCAACTTCTGCTATTGTTGGTTGATTTTAACATTAGTTGTTTTGCCCATCGGACAAAAGTCCAATGGTTTTCTGTACACACGGTCAGACTTTGCTCCATTGGACTTTTGTTGGGCAAAAGTTTGTCCGTTTGCAGACCCAACTTTTGTCTGATGAAAACAAGAAAAAAGCAAAAAAAGTTTGTCCGATGGAGCGTACACACGGTCGGATTGTTGGTCCAACTTGCTCAAAATTAAGTTTGTTGGCCAAAAGTGTGTATGGGGCTTTAGTTTGCCTGTATAGAATATTCTGCAGCAAAAACTACATTTCTAAAAAAAAAAATGCATGACTACATTTAAATACAATGCCATTTCTGGCAAAATAAAAATGTTTAAAAAAACGGCGTGGGGCTCCCCACCAGTCCATACTAGGCCCTTCAACTTGCATCCAGACACAAAGAACAGTCCTTGAGTATGTTTTTGTTGTTTTATTAGGTGGTAACTTGAATGGGGATGGGAATTGTGAGTTGTTGGTGCAAACTTTATGCTTGAAAACGAGGAGCGGCCATTCTTCCACCAATGGCTTGCTAGCTTTGAAACATGTCGCATGTGTGTGATGTCATTGCCGGGCGCCGTTCTGTGATGCTCTCCAAACCTCACCAAGCTTCACTCTGAATACACGGCCGTGTTTACTTCCTACTCTACAGAGACAGAGTGCACACTGAAGCCACAGCGCGGCTTGCCATAACCACTGACGCTTGTCCTTCTCCACTGCACCTTACCTGGAGCCCATATCTTCTTCAGACAGACTTTTTTGATAGACCAAGATATGCCCAAGCCTGGATCACTGAATAAAATTACGCAGTGCTCAGCCATCCCACTCCATCCTGCACGGATCTGATGTGGTGCCAGCTTTACAGGACTTGCTGTGACTTGCAGTCCCACTCCATCTCTTCAGCCCAGCAACCGGACCTGAATGCAACTTACCTGTTCTCCATGTGAGTGGATGTTGTTGTTTATTAAATTATTCTTATGATATATTCTCGGAGGCGCCCCTTTTCTTGTTTTTTTCCAACATACTGGAACCGGCTTTTGGTTTTCTTGGTGGCTGCCCTGACTGATCCCCTGCCATATAGTTCTATGTGTGCATATATATGTGTATGCACACACCTTCTTACCTCTGCCCTTGGACTATTGGGTACTACTACTTGAGGTACCTGTGCTTTGCGCCTTTTTTACTTGTTTAGTTGTTGGTGCAAGAGCACCGCACACAGCATTTTTTTGCCGGTCATGCCATAGTGATTGTGATGAACCCTCTGTTCTCAAACAGATCCAGGTCCGCCGTCAATGCTTCCTCTGTTCAGAACCAACACTTATCCAAGATTCTTCAGCCATCCCAGTCATCAGACACAACACCTCAGGGTAGAGTGACAAAACAACTTAACATTATTCACACATGGACACACAGATATCTCTCCTCAAAAACACTTCTCTCCCACCCTTGGAAAACAGGGCGGGTCAAACTGTCCAATGACAATGGCCACACAGGTCAGGTGTGTTCAAACTTCTCAATACACAGTCTTATCAGCAGGGGGGTTGGAGGAATCCCCCCTCCCTTTTTCCCCACAGCAAACACACTTACACATCCCATAATAGTTTAGGCAGACAGCCACAATAGACAATAGAATATGGTCACACCCCAAAACATCACAGCAAATAGTCCAACAGCATGGGACAGCACACATTATATATACATATATACAGCACACATTATATACATTTTACAAGGTTCTAGTGTAGCTGTAAAGAGAGTCTGACTAGCACAGATCATAGCCGGGTTCTCATTCACCCTGTGCCCCTATTAGAGACACAGGGTGATTTACACATAAGAGGCGTCGGGGAAGCTGGACAAGGAGCCTCCAGAAGTCTCCAGGGCAAGCTGAGCCGCACAAACCCCCGACCCAAAGTCACTCCTGTCACAGCGATGCTTGAAGTCCATTTTTCATTAATGAAATCCTGCTAAATACTACAGTCATTTTTTGGTATGGCATACAGTACATGATGACTAAAGGCTTGATCGTTACCAGGGCTTCCTAATATTCTTATTCAGGTTATTATAATGGTTTAAGGGATCTGAACAGAATATGCATGTTGCACTTGCAAGTATCTAAACCAGGGGAGGGGACAGGACGGCAGGAGAGTCTGTGTGAGGCTAAGGAGGACTTTAGCATATCCCGATCTCTGTACATCATTACGGGCCTGTTTTAGAGTGGTGTACTGATGATCTGGAACATATACTAAGGAGACCTGGATCCCAGGATTGCCCAATAGAACCCAGGTGTGGTTCATAAGCGTGCACAGACCAAGCTTAGCTGCAAGGTCGCACGCTCTGAGGTGAGCGTCCATTACCTTGGGGGAGCACCTGTGTGACAGCACTCTGATATAGCTTTTTGGATCACTCACTGGGCTGTGTGGTTTTATGAACTGTAATACTGAACATTCCAGGAATGCTGCTATTTGAATATCACATGCACTGAAGTACTTTGGAGTATTCATTATATGCACTGGAGCACTTAAAGAATATTTATACAAGGACTTGTGTGTCAATATATATTCATTGTTTAGGATTTCTTTTTTATCACCATTTTTGATATTTATGCATGTTTTTGCACGATTATGCGATTTGCACTATGCCGCATGATAATGCGATTTGCACTGTATATTAAAATTTCTGGTATTTTTATCATTTTGTATCACTTACTGGACACATACCAGTTTTTTGTAGTGGTGTGTGCACTACTAAGGCTGGCCATACACCTATAGATTATCTACACATTTCAGCGTAGATGGAGGAATCTGTTCCACTTTTTCCATCTGAAGCCTCGTACACACGACCGAGTTTCTCGTCGTAAAAAACACGTTGTTTTTTTCGACGAGATTTTTGTTAAGCTTGTCGATTTTCTCGTCAAGCTTTCTATGCGTACACACTGACATTTCCCAATTTTCTCGTTGTTCTCCGCGCTCACGTCCAGCACGTACGACGGCACTATAAAGGGGAAGATCTTTTTTCTTGGCGCCACCCCTTGGGCTGCTTTTGCTGATCTCGTGTTACCGCGTGTGAAGTAAAAGTTTGGGAAGAGACGATTCGCGCTTTTCAGTCTTCGTACTTTTCAGATCGTTTTCTGCGGTTCAGTTTGTGCTTGTGGGTTCATATCTTGACTTTCAGGGCGTCTAGGCAGGTCGTATCTGTTTTACAGTGCGTTTTTGCCTGTTCGTTTCTGTTTTTCAGTTCGTTATTCATAGGCCTTGCTGTTCTAAAGTGCGTTCTGTTCTGTACGTTCTGATAAGACGACCGTTTCTTATTAGCCATGTCGCCTGGACGTTCTCGTCGTCGAGTTCGTGCTGTGCGTGCGCTTGGTGTTGGTCTGCTTGTTTTGGACCAAGACCAGTCCATGAATGGTGTGAGGAGGAGTTCATGGACCAAGAATTGGTTGCTCCAGCGGGACCAATTCTGCCATATGCCTCTGCTGCGGGAGATCGTCGAGAATAATCCTGAGGACTACAGGAATTTTCTGCGGATGTCTGACCCCGTTTTTCAGGAACTGTTGGCTTTGGTGTCCCCCTATATTACCAGGCAGGACACCGTTATGCGGGAAGCCATCAGTGCTGAGCAGAGGCTCATCGCCACGTTACGTTACCTGGCGACAGGGAGAAGTCTTCAGGACTTGAAGTTCACCACAGGCATCTCCCCCCAGGCTCTGGGCCTCATAATCCCAGACACCTGTTCTGCTATTATACAAGTCCTGCAGGAGGACTATATTAGGGTAAGTTTTCTCCATTAACATCACATTTTATGTATTACATGTATGCTAATGTATTGTATTTCTTTCATCCTTCCCTAATTACCATGATTGTAATATGCTGAGAATGTCCCCTTTGTCCCCATGCATGCTGGAAGCTTTAGATTGCCCCTTTTTTCTCCTCCATAAATATTTCCCTTCACTAACTTTTCCAGCAGGGGCGCCTGTTGCTCAAAATGTTTGGGGGTCCCACCCCAATTTATGAACTAAACTTCCTCCTTTTTTGCTCAGGTGCCTATTAAACGCCCCCAGTTGTCCCCTCTAATGCAGCCATTTTGTTCCCTCCAATGCAGCCATTTGGTTCCCTCCAATGCAGCCATTTTGTTCCCTCCAATGCAGCCATTTGGTTCCCTCCAATGCAGCCATTTTGTTCCCTCCAATGCAGCCATTTGGTTCCCTCCAATGCAGCCATTTTGTTCCCTCCAATGCAGCCATTTGGTTCCCTCCAATGCAGCCATTTTGTTCCCTCCAATGCAGCCATTTGGTTCCCTCCAATGCAGCCATTTTCCCCCCAGCCCTGCACTTACCTTCTTGTGGTCAGCGCCATCCTTCTTCTGTCCTTGATGTCTTCTCCTTCCCTTGATGTTGCATCAGCCAATCATGTTACCATTAAACAGACTTGGTGAACATGATTGGCAGAGCAGCCTACCAGTGTTTCCCCAAGGAATGCCCCCCCCCCCTGCGTCCCCTATTTTACTTTTCGGAAGCCAATTACATCCCTCAGGTTGTAATGTGCAAGACTATTTTACTACCTGTTTCTGCTATGCAATTTGAACCCCCTAAATGCCGCAATTATTCATATGTCGGTCGCTAAACAAGAGGCCATCCACCTGAATAGTGGGTGGCATAGACAATACATAAGTTAATGCAACGCATGAACCTATGTATTGTTCTGAGTGATGGGCACAAGAGAGAGGGGGCAGTGCTCCAGCGCCCACTCTGGATGCACCGCCACTGCAATGCTATCCTGTGGCCAAACACATTTCCCCCCCCAAAATAATTTAGTAATGGCCCATCAGAGGGGGTGATGAATCTGATAAATGAGCCTTCCCTTATACTTATTTTAAACACCTTAATAAACGTAGAATTTGATTGATGTTGGCCTTGATTTTTTTAGAATCAAATTTCCTTGTAATGTCTGACTTTGGTATTCTAATATTATTTCATCTTGTTTCACTCCACAGCTTCCTTCCACGCCACAGGAATGGCAGACTGTGGCATCGGAGTTTGCCACGCGGTGGGACTTCCCCAACTGCGGTGGTGCCATAGACGGGAAGCACGTCCGCATCGTGCCGCCACCCCGTTCTGGGTCCTACTACTACAATTACAAGGGGTTTCATAGCATTGTGCTGATGGCGGTGGTGTCAGCACGGTATGAATTCCTCTATGTTGATGTAGGGAAGAATGGCCGGATGTCCGATGGGGGATCCTTCATCCAGACGGAGTTTGCCCTCCGTCTCCAGAGTGATGACCTTGCATTGCCACCGGATGCAGGGAATATTGAAGGACTCCCCTTTGTTTTCTTGGCTGATGAAGCCTTCGGACTCGGACGGCATCTTATGAGGCCATTTCCACAGAGGACCCTGACCCCAGAGAAGAGGGTGTTCAATTACCGGCTGGCCAGGGGCCGAAGAGTTGTCGAAAATGCCTTTGGCATAATGGCCAGCCGGTTCCGCCTTTTTATGACTTCAATACACTTGGCGGACTACAAAATAAACTATGTCGTATTATGCTGCTGTGTGCTACACAACTTTCTGAGCCAAAAATCTAATTCCTATATGGCCTCAGTTTTGCCAGAGGCTGGACTTTCCCCTGCAAATCCCCTGCCGGGCCTGGAATCTGCCCGTCCTGGCTTGCCCTCCCAAAATGCCCGTGAGGTTCGGGACAAATACATGGAGTATTTCACGGGTAGGGGGGCAATTCCTATGCCAGCCTATGTCTAAGGATCCCAATAAAAAGCTTGTTTAAACCTTTAATTATTTGTTCTTTCCTGTCTCCTAGTTTGTCTTTGTGCATTTGTAGTGCCAAGTGTATTTTACTTTAGTAAATAACAACCATTTCACTATGTAACCTTACAAAATAACCAAATAAGCTTAGAGGGTATTATAAAAAGAAGCTGCACGTTGTTTGTGGTCAAATATTTTACTCTGTGCACATTCTCACCATTTTTAGTTTTTTCTGGTTTTTTGGGTTGGCCTGGCCCCAACCCAGCAATTTTTTGCTTATGAAAATACAAAAATAACAGTTGCATTCCAAAAATTACAACATTGGATACCTCTGAGCAATCTGAGACATTCACTTACACAAACTATGTCTCTATGTGCCCGTCCTAATATGGGGTCCTGCCACCCCTTGCCCAGGCAAAAATTGAATATGCACACATTTGGGATTTTTTACATCTATGAAGTTTACAATCCTGATCCCTATTGTCAACATGTGCTATCTGCCATCAGGGGTGATCAATGGACGTGTTTTGGGGGTGCAACCCCTTCCTCAGTTCACCGACTTTAGATACGAGGAAGGGGTTGCACCCACAAAAGACGTACATGGATATCCCCTGATGGCAGATAGCACATGTTGACACACTGTGTGCAGATTCAATTTTTGGCTGGTTTGATTGTCCAAAAAATTCGAAAAGTTGCAAAAACAAACATGTAAAAACAAATGTGTTTGGATGGCTTATTGAATTCTCCCCAAAACATAGAGAATGTCTTTAAATGTTTGTTCCATCACATGGATTCTTTGTTTAATAAGGTCCAGTTCTGTGCTACATTCCATCACTTGCTGGATGAGGCGGAGGGCACTGTCAGCAGAGAACCGTGTACTATCCTTCACAAAATTTATACCCCCTAAAAACAAAAAACAAAAGGTATTATAACTCTGCAGGCCTACATCTCTTACCTGAAGCTGTGGTGACAGATACTGACCTGTTGTGGTGACCAGATCCACAACGTCATCCACCTCTCCTTCCTGCACTTCTCCTTCCTCCACCTCAACTTCCTGCACATCTTTCCGTTGTGGGTCTTTGGGAGTTTGGGGTTGCTTGGAAGTTGTGGGGTGCATGTGCTCCCTGGAGTGTCCTCCTCCCAGTCTTCTCTCCCCTATGAGAATCAAACAAAAGGTAAATTTATCACACTGTAAATCTCAATGTTAAAATAAAAACAGGCTAAATTGATTGGAAGTGTGGTACAAGTGTGTGTTTGGGCGGAATTTAAAGAAGAATGCATTATTTATGACCAAGAATATGCTTAGTATTCACCTTTGGATGTCATTTATTTGACATGGAGGCACCACAAAAATTCTCGTATGCACCTGTGTGGGACACCCAAAAAAGGCGGGTCTGGTGGCCCACACTATAGTGCTCCAAAGTACAGATGTGGAAGCAGCTGCTGAGTGTCCTCTCCTTTACACTGATAAAAGTTTGCATTTCATTCTCTTTACAAACACATCATCTAGACCAAAAAATACGCCACAATTTTGGAGCAAAAATGGCAGATGTATAATTACTTTTGTGGCTCTAAAATAAGCCAAAACCGCAGATAGTGGCCGAACGAAGTGTCGGTAACGTAACGAACGATTACTGTGCCCAACCAAGTTCAAGATATTACATTTTGGAAGCGAGTCCAATATGAGAAACAAAATAAAGAGCAACATGTCAGTTTAGAAAAATATTAATAGCAGAAAAGTCTACATTTTACTTACTTTTAGCGAGCATTCTCTTTATGCTCCTCAACTGCTCTGGCTCCCTCAGTTTGAGGTCTGACCACCTCTTTCTGAGCTGCTCATTTGAGCGTTTCACCCCGAAATTCGCCTTCAGACTCTTCACGACTTTAGTGAGGATTTTGGCCTTCCTTCTATTTGGTTTGCTATACGGCCCATGCTTGGCATCATAATCAGCCTTGAGCAAGATGTCCACCATCTCCGCCATCTCCGCAAAAGACATATTCGATGCCTTGAATCTCCTCCTTGATCGTGACGTTTCCTCGGTCTCCGGGCTTGTCTCCTCCTCGTTAGTTGCGGAATTATCAGACACCTGCTGTAACTCCGCCATATCTGTCTGCGCGCCAAAGAGAAGGGGTGGGGAAAAGATGTTAGTTAGAACGTCATGGGCGGGCGACGTGTGTGGAGCGACGTGTTCGTATTTTGACGCATGCGTGGTGTGTATATAGCAAACACACATGTGACTATAGTACGTTCGGTGTGCGGAGAGAGGAGTTCAAGTGACGGACGTGCGAACAAAGGTATGTGATTTTGTGACTTGTACAAATTGTTGGCCTATACTGTCTTGAGAATGTTGGAGGATATATATGGTGACTAGCATGTTAAGGAGGTTAGACTGTTTGCCTCACATTAGTTATATATAATTTATTTAACTTGCAGATACAATATGAATGTCTTTATTAGCGACAAAGAGTTCCTGGCGGAATTTATTGACCGGGTAAGGGAGCTGCCCGCTCTGTGGGAGACGAAAAACCCCATCCACAAAAAAAGAGGGGTGAGAAAAGCAGCGCTGGAGAAGCTGCTCCCATTTGTGCATACCAAGGTGCCCACAGCCACAGCAACACAAGTGGACACTAAAATTGGGAGCTTGAGAGGTACCTACAGGACTGAACGCTCTAAGGTGCTGGCTTCTCAGAGGTCAGGAGCAGCAGCAGATGATGTGTATGTCCCGATTTTGTGGTACTACAACAGGATGTCCTTCCTGGATGACCACATTGAGACAAGGCCATCACTCTCCACTCTTCCCCCCAGACTTCCCTGCAGCCAACCTGAGCCTTCTCTGGAGCAAGAGGAATGTCATGATGGGCAATCTCACCTGCAAGCTGGCGACGCGGCGGCGCGCGCGGGTACGCGCCTGCGCAATAGTGTCGAATCGTCGTTAGCGCGTTCACGCCGGCGCAGTAGCGACGAGTCGGCGTTAACGCGTGCGCGCATGCACGGTAACGGCGCGCGGCGCACGTCGGTGCGCGCGGGAGCACGCAGTGACACGTTCTGGCGCCAATCTGGGGCTATTTGAAGGGGCTTGTGCTGGGGCTCCTTGCTGTCCAGTCTACAGCGTTTCCTAGACCCACCTGCTATCTGCTATTACCCTACCGATCTGTTCCTGTGACCCGGCTTGTTCCTGACGCTTCTTGCCTTCTGACTGCCCGCTGACCAACGGCTTGTTGACCTCGCTTCCGCCTGCCCCTTCTGCTACCTGCTGCCTGCCCGTTGCCAACCCGGACTGTCTAACGACTCTGCCTCTTGCACTGCACCTGATCTGCCCGCCAGTGGATTACCCGGCATGTTTGAACCTGCCAGTGCCCGGTACTACAAGACACCTCCCCGCTGTCTGCCGTTTGTCTCCTCGGTTCCCTGTGTGCCAAGCCTGCCTGCCGTCCAGCTTCCCTGCTGCCACTGAAACCTGCACAGAGCTTCCTAGGTCCAGCTCCATCTCTGCACCAGTGTTCCTGACAGGCACTTGTGCGACTCCGCACTCCTGAGCTCCCTGTTCCCATCATCAGGGGTTCCGGAGTAGGAGGTGCAAAAGAGGCCGCTCCCTGCATCCCAGGCTCATCACCAGGTACGTGACAGTACCGGACAGCCATATCCGAGCCTGCGCAGGGAGCAGACCCAATGGAGGAACTTTGCCGACACCTGGATGGGCTAACCCAGGCCGTCAGAAGCCTGCAAGAGGGTTATACCCGACTGGAGGGCCGAGTCCAGGCCCTATCCTCCTCAGCTTCCTCCTCCACTGGGACTTCCACTTCTCCCTTGGTGGTCATGATGCCGCCTGAACCAAAGGTACCCACGCCTGAGCGATTCTCAGGGGAGCGGAGCAAATACAGAGCCTTTCGTAATGCCTGCGAGCTCTTCTTTGCCTTGCAACCACGGACCTTTTCACTAGAATCCACCAAAGTGGGGTTCGTTATTTCCCTCCTGTCTGGTGAGCCTCAAGCCTGGGCCCACCGCCTCTTGGAGCATAAAGACGTTTCACTTAATACCTTGGACACTTTCTTCCAAACCATGTCCCAACTTTACGAGGATCCGCACCAGACCGCCACTGCCGAAGCAGCCCTGCATGCCCTTCAGCAAGGCCGCAGACCCGCCGAGGATTATGTTTCTGAATTCAGGAGATGGAGCTCAGACACTAATTGGAATGATGCTGCTCTTTGTTATCAATTCCGTTTGGGACTCTCTGAACCACTCAAAGATGAACTGGCACGTGTGGGTGTGCCCGAAACTTTGGATGCTCTAATCAACCTGACCATCCAGATTGACCGTCGCCTACGAGAACGTAGGACTGAACGAGCCACCGGGCCACCTCGCCCGGTCTGGATGTTGCCCCGGGTACCCAGCTCTGCCAACTCAGCTCCTCCATTCCCAGCTTCAGCCTCCTCTGACAACCCAGAACCCATGCAGCTGGGACTTCTCCGTCCCTCTCTCACCCCTGAGGAATGTCAACGCAGGCGAACCCTTAACCTGTGTCTGTACTGCGGAGAACCCGGACATTATGTACGGACCTGCCCGGTGAAGATCCGTAAGTGCCTCTCCATGTCGTCTGTGTATTTACCCGTTATACCCAGTAATTCCGCTCACCTGGCGATTCCCATTCTTTTGCAACTCCCAGGAGGGAATATTCAAGTCAGCGCTATCATTGACTCCGGGGCCTGCAGTTGCTTTCTGGACTTAGCTTTTGCCACCACACATCACATTCCTTTGCGCCCTAGAGCTAAAGGGCTTTCTGTATACCTCGCTGATGGGTCGACCCTTAAATCCGGACCAGTCACACAGGAGACCCTACCGCTGGCCACAACCATTGCCAGTACTCATCAGGAGTTACTATGCCTAGATGTCATCAAGTCTCCTCTGTTCCCGGCTGAAATCCCCTTTGGCAGGATTTTTCCCCTGACGGAACTTGAACTCAAGACCCTCAAGACCTATGTGGATGACAATCTCATGAAAGGGTTCATCCGTCCTTCTACGTCACCGGCAGGGGCAGGGATTTTCTTTGTTGAGAAAAAGGACTAGTCCCTCCGGCCTTGTGTGGATTACAGAGAGCTCAACAAAGTGACGATAAAGAACAGATACCCCCTTCCTTTAGTTCCTGAATTGTTTCAGAGACTGGGATCTGCAGTTATTTTCACAAAACTGGACCTCCGTGGGGCCTATAACCTGGTGCGGATCCGAAGCGGGGATGAGTGGAAAACTGCCTTTCGCACTCGCTTCGGGCACTTCAAATACTTAGTCATGCCCTTCGGACTCTGCAATGCCCAGGCTACGTTCCAGCATTTTGTGAACGATATTTTCAGAGACAACCTTGACCTTTTTGTTATTGTTTACCTGGACGACATCCTCATCTTTTCCCCCTCCTTGGAGAAACACCGGGAACACGTTCGGAATGTGCTCGCACGGCTTCAAATGCACAGGTTATACGCAAAACCAGAAAAATGTGAATTCGAACGCCAAAGCATCCAATTTCTTGGACTTGTCATCTCGGTGGAGGGTATCACGATGGACTCCCAGAAAGTGGCTGCAATTCTTGACTGGCTGGTGCCCGTAGATAGGAAAGGCATACAGCGCTTCATCGGATTCGCAAACTTTTATAGGAAGTTCATCAGGGGGTTTTCGTCCATTATCACCCCATTAACCAACCTAACCAAACAGACGGTCCGGTTCCAGTGGTCTTCAGAAGCCCAAACGGCCTTCGAGACCCTTAAGGAATTATTTACGTCTGCATCCGTTCTGAGGCACCCTGATGCGGCTCTTCCATACATACTGGAGGTGGACGCCTCGGAAACTGCAGTTGGGGCGGTTCTTTCCCAAAGACAGGGGCCCAAGGCTCTCTTACATCCGGTTGCCTTTTTCTCCCGTAAGCTGTCAGATTCGGAGAAGAACTATGATGTGGGAGACCGGGAATTACTGGCAATCAAAGCCGCCCTGGAGGAATGGCGGTATCTCCTGGAAGGAGCAGCGCATCCGATCCTGGTCTATACGGACCACAAGAATCTGGAGTATCTGAGAGTGGCAAAGAGACTGAAACCCCGGCAGGCCAGGTGGGCACTTTTCTTCACACGTTTCTCTTTTCATATAACGTATAGACCAGGATCGAAGAATACTAAACCTGATGCTCTCTCACGAATGTTCTGTGACCCTGAAACACCTGCCCCTCCGGATACCATCTTGTCACCTGGAAACTTCCTCTTGCTTCAAGAGGACTTGCTATCTCGGATCAAGCAAGCATCCAGGGGGATCTCTCCCTCACCTAGTACAGAGGTACAGCTCAAGGATGGACTTTTATGGTACAAGGACAAAATCTTTGTACCAGAGAGCGTGCGAGTCGCGGTCCTTAGTTCCTGTCACGATAACAAACTGGCTGGACACTTCGGGGTACTCAAGACCTCCGAACTACTACAACGCATGTTCTGGTGGCCGCAACTATCAAAGGACTGTAGGAGCTACGTGGAGTCTTGCAGCACATGTATCAGAAACAAGGGAAGTAAGTCCAGAGCCTGGGGTCTGTTGAAACCATTGCCCGTACCCGAGAGGCCATGGAAGATGATCTCCATGGACTTCATCGTAGAACTTCCCCCCTCGGAGCTTTACACCACTATCTTCGTGGTCGTGGATAGACTATCAAAGATGGCGCACTTCTTGCCCATGAGGGGTACGCCTTCTGCTCCTGAGACAGCTAAAATTTTTGTCAAGGAAATCATAAGGCTCCATGGCATCCCTGCAAACATTGTGTCGGATCGAGGGGTGCAATTCACTCCCAGGCTCTGGAAGGCCCTGTGTGAAGCTCTCGGGATTAACTTGTCCTTCTCGTCTGCCTATCATCCACAATCAAATGGCCAGACTGAACGGACGAATCAGACACTTGAGCAATACCTACGCTGCTTTTCTTCGTTCTCGCAGGAAGATTGGGTACCTCTACTGCCGCTGGCCGAGTTTGCATACAATAATTCGGTCCACTCCGCCACGAAGCAATCCCCGTTCTATGCTAACTACGGCTTTCATCCCTCATTCTTGTCCAACTGTATTCCGGAGTCTGCTGTACCTGCTGTCCAGGAGACATTGGATTTTTTCAGAGCAAACAATGAGTTATTACGCGACACGATGACTAGGACACAAGAATATAATAAGGAAGTGTTCGACAAAAAGAGAAGAGAACTCAATCTGGAACCCGGGGATCAGGTGTGGTTATCTACACTGAACCTTAGACTTGCCTGTCCCTCAAAGAAATTGGGTCCCAAGTTTGTGGGTCCTTTTCCCGTCAGGAGACGGATTAACAGTGTGGCCTATGAACTGGAGCTACCAGAATCATTCCGGATCCACCCGGTTTTTCATGTTGCCTTACTCAAGCCTACTGTTCCTGATCCCTTCTCGGGACGTGACACCGGCCCTCCTGAACCAATCTTGGTTGACGGTGAAGAGGAGTTTGAGGTGGAATCCATCATGGATTGTAGAAAAAGGCGCAACCAAGTCCAATTTCTTGTAAAATGGAAGGGATATGGCCCTGAGGAGAACTCATGGGAACCTGAGTGCAACATCCATGCCAAAAGATTGGTTCAGTCCTTCAAAGACTCCCATCCAGTTAAGATGGCCCAGTTGGGCATCCGGAGGCTGCCCATTGGAGGGGGCAATGTCATGATGGGCAATCTCACCTGCAAGCTGGCGATGCGGCGGTGCGCGCGGGTACGCGCCTGCGCAATAGTGTTGAATCGTCGTTAGCGCGTTCACGCCGGCGCAGTAGCGGCCAGTCGGCGTTAGCGCGTGCGCGCATGCGCGGTAACGCCGCGTGGCGCGCGTCGGTGCGTGCGGGAGCACGCAGTGACACATTCTGGCGCCAATCTAGGGCTATTTGAAGGGGCTTGTGCTGGGGCTCCTTGCTGTCCGGTCTACAGCGTTTCCTAGACCCACCTGCTATCTGCTATTACCCTACCGATCTGTTCCTGTGACCCGGCTTGTTCCTGACGCTTCTTGCCTTCTGCCTGCCCGCTGACCCCCGGCTTGTTGACCTCGCTTCCGCCTGCCCCTTCTGCTACCTGCTGCCTGCCCGTTGCCAACCCGGACTGTCTAACGACTCTGCCTCTGCCTCTTGCACTGCACCTGATCTGCCCGCCAGTGGATTACCCGGCCTGTTTGAACCTGTCACCTGTGAACCTCCCCGCTGTCTGCCGTTTGTCTCCTCGGTTCCCTGTGTGCCAAGCCTGCCTGCCGTCCAGCTTCCCTGCTGCCGCTGAAACCTGCACAGAGCTTCCTAGGTCCAGCTCCATCTCTGCACCAGTGTTCCTGACAGGCACTTGTGTGACTCCGCACTCCCGAGCTCCCTGTTCCCATCATCAGGGGTTCCGGAGTAGGAGGTGCAAAAGAGGCCACTCCCTGCATCCCAGGCTCATCACCAGGTACGTGACAAGGAGGCAGCCATCCTGGATGATCCTGATTTGGCCATCTGGAGCCAGGTATAGTATTTTTCGAAAATGTATTGGGATAAACTTAATGTTTGACAAATATGTCAAGATGACAAACATAAAATATTTTGGATTGGACAAGTGAAATCAAGATCTGTAGACATTATTCTGCACTTAATTGGGTGCTAATAGTCAATTCTTCTTCTGCCCCACCCCCTTCTGCTACATCTCCTCCTCCTCCTGACAGGAGTACCCCTCCAGTGGGCCAGCCTCCAGCCAAACGAAGAAGGAAGGCTGCAGGGAAGGCTTCAGGGAAGGTTGCAGGGAAGGTTGCCAGGAAGAAGAGGAAGTGATGGCCTTGCTTCATTGTGGTCGGACAGAAGGCAGCCTGTTGTAGTTCCACAGACTTGGGACATATATCTCACCTGCTGCTGTTCCTGACCTCTGGGAGGCCAGCATCAGATTGTGTTCAGAAATGTTGGCCTTCTCAAGCTCCCAATTTTAGTGTCCACACAGGGTTGCTGTGTGCTCTGGGGTCCCTGGGATGCACAAATGGCAGCAGGTTCTCCAGCGCTGCCTTCTCTTTATTTTATTTTTAAACATGAATAAATGTGATTTTTGTTTACGTTCATACTTGACTATGTGTATTTGTAAAAATTAAAAATCTAGCTTTGGAGTAAGCAGATACATTTGACTGACAAAAAAAGGACAGATAACAACCCCCCAAAAGAATAACTAAATCTGATTATCAAAAAAACATGGTGGGAAATTTAACTAATATAGAGTCCAAAATTAAATGGGAGATCACTACCAAAACATTGCGAAATTATAATTAACATCATTTTTAAAAATATTACCATTTAAATTATTCCTAAAAACTTGCATGATATAATACACATAAATCTTCTTAAGAGCAGCATGAAAGAGGTTAAAAAAAAAGTCATAACTCTGTGTGAATATCAGCAGCAAAAGAAGGTCACTCGTTTTGATTAATGTAACATTCTAACGAAGATTTCAATGCAGAACATTTAAACGATGCAATATTTTTGAGCGTGACGAATGTGCTCTCTCCATTACGAAGGCTTGTTTTACCAGAAGATGCGCTCCCGTCTCATAGTTGCTTGTGAGCATGCGCGCTTTTGGATGAGTCGTAAAAGCATACACACAAACCATTTTCTCGTCACAAAACAGCCCGACGAGAAACACGACGAGGAAATCTGGAATCCTGACGAGAAAATAGAGAGCAGGTTTTCTATTTTCTCGTCGAGATTCTCGGCAATTTTCTCGTCGTAAAACCATACACACGAACGTTTTTCTCAACAAAAAAGCTCTTGCGGCACATTTCTTGCCGGTTTTGGACGAGAAACTCGGTCGTGTGTACGAGGCCTGACCATAGAAAATCTGCAGATAATCTATAGGTGTATGGCCAGTCTAAGTTTCTCAGCGCTGCGTTTTGTTTATTCATCTAGACCAGGGGATTCCAAACTGCAGCCCTCGGGCCACATCTGGCCAGCTAAAAGATTTTATCTGGCCTGCAGCTAGAGCCAGTGGGGTATCCTTAATGGGCACAGATTGAAGATTCAGGTTAACAGAAGCAGCCTATGGTCTCTGTTTCTGACCCACCTCCCCTAACAGTCTCCAGCGGTTCCTACGAGCATCTTAGCAACCAATGACATGCTTGCCCCAGAATTCAAAGCTTGCTATACAGTAAGCCTTACAGTGGTAAAGAGAACTCTGTTGGGGACGTTGAAGTAAGGTAGAACTCTGATGGGGTCCCTAATGTAAAGGATGATTCTGATGAGGATTCTGATGTAAGGGGATCTCTGATAGGGACCTTGAAGTAAGGGAAGACTCTGCTGGGTACCCTAATGTGAGGGAAGACACTGATGTAAGAGGAGCTCTAATGGGCATATTGATGGTGACCCTAAATGGCACCCTGAAGTAGGAGGGAATTTTTTTATTTATATATTTTTTTTCTTATGCGGTCTACACACGATCGTTTTTCATGCCATTTTTTAAACCGACGTTTTTCTCGTCGTTTTTTTTTCATGTTTCCACTCAAGCCTGTCTTGCGTACACACAATCATTTTAAAAAACGTTCAAGCAAAGCGCAGTGACGTACAACATGTACGACGGCACTATAAAGGGGAAGTTCCGTTCGGATGGCGCCACCCTTCATGTTAGTAAAGTTTGTTGAGCGACGATTCGCGCTTTTCAGCCTCGTGCTTTTCAGTCCGTTACAGCGTGACGAATGTGCTATCTCCATTACGAACGCTAGTTTTACCAGTTTTACCAGTTTTACCGTCTCATACTTGATTCTGAGCATGCGTGTTTTTTTCACCTCGTAAAAGCATACACACTATCGTTTTTCACGTCATTAAAAAAAACGACATGAAAAACGACGTGAAAAAATAGAGCATGTTCGAAATTTTTAATGGCCGTTTTTCACGTCGTTAAAAATGCTCTGGAGCATACACACGATCGGTTTTAATGGCCATTTTAACCACCTCGCGCCCGCCGTATGACTATATACGGCCGCGAGGTGGTTGTTACATGCCGGGAGGCCGTTATTATACGGCCTCCGCTAATTTGGCCACTGGGGGCGTGCGAGCGCCGCCGGCAGCGCGCGCACGTACCCGGCGCGTCACTGCAATGCCGATGCGCGTGCCTAGTGTCAAAAGTGTCCGATGTGTCCGCCATAATGTCGCAGTCACGTAAAAAATCACTGATCCCCACCATTACTAGTAAAAAAAAAAAAATTATAAAAATGCCATAAAACTACCCCCTATTTTGTAAACGCTATAACTTTTGCGCAAATGAATCAATAAACACCGCTTGCAATTTTTTTTACCAAAAATATGTAGAAGCATACGTATCGGCCTAAACTGAGGAAAAAAAAAAATCCAAAAAAATTGGGATATTTATTATAGCAAAAACTGTAAAAAATATTGCCTAATTTTTCAAAATTGTCGCTCTATCTTTGTTTATAGCGCAAAAAATAAAAACCGCCGAGGTGATCAAATACCACCAAAAGAAAGCTCTATTAGTGCGAAAAAAAGGACATCAATTTTGTTTGGGAGCCACAGCGCACGACCGCGCAATTGTCATTCAAAGCGTGACAGTGCTGAAAGCTGAAATTTCGCCTGGGCAGGAAGGGGGTATATGTGCCCAGTAAGGAAGTAGTTAAAAAATTGCATTTTTAACGGCATGAAAAACGATCGTGTGTATGGGGCATTACCTTTAAATATCTGTAAAATATTTACTGAACAGTTTAGAGAACCCCAATATAAACATATAGTTTGGCGAGTTCTTGTTAATAGAGTACCCTCAGGAGGTATATTCTTACCCAAGTACACTAGTCTTGGCTCATACAAGTCAGTGGAACAGGAAACCACTGGTTAGAACATAAAGCTTGTTCCGGTGACTACCCAAAATGTAAGGATAGTTTGGATTGGTTGATAGTTTAACATAATCTTTACTTAATCAAACATCTGCACCCAATACACATGAGTGTTTGCCCTTGCTGGAAGCATTGTTATCTGGCAGCATTACATGTGTTTTGCAAGCATTTCAATTTTATTGTACAGGAAATTTGTTTTGTTACTATTAGTTTGAATTAAGTGATCGTTCCTATAAAACTCTATATGAATAAGAATCTGAGGAATCAGAAAATTTGGGGGGGAGATGCTTGCAGTAGTTTTTGCTTAGTAGAAAGAGATCTAAAGGTAAAGCTTTAAAATTCAGCTTTAGAAAGCTAGGTGTGGCATATTATGCTGAAATTTATGAAGGCACAGGGAGACACTATAAATTCAACTCTCATGGCATTTTTATAATTTTTTTTTTTTTACTAGTAATGGTGGCGATCAGTGATTTTTTACGTGACTGCGACATTATGGCGGACACATCGGACACTTTTGACACTAGGCACGCGCATCGGCATTGCAGTGACGCGCCGGGTACGTGCGCGCGCTGCCGGCGGCGCTCGCACGCCCCCAGTGGCCAAATATTGCCATGCAGATTTTCCCAATATATATATACACATTTTTCATGATACCAAACAACCTTAAATAAAAACACATGGATAAACATATGAACAAATGGAACAAGAGAAGTTAAGTGAAAAGTGTGTCATATAGCAGCCTCAATTTCCAGAATCATTGTACTCTTGAATAATCCAAAGGTAACAATTGCATTAACTTATACAACTGGCAGCTGGTCACCTTCCATTTTACAAGCACTGGCAGTAGTAAGCAGTTCATATATTTTGGAGAATGAAATGTTCCTGACCACTTTTGGTTATGGACTGAGCCCAAATAGTCTATTTTAGTACATCAGTCATGCGTGGCTTTCCTTTATGTTGGATACAAAAAAAAAAGTGAAAACGGATGGAAGAGAAGAAAAAAATATATTAACTTTTGCCCTAAACTAGCACCATACGGGCTGATGTAATACTTGCAGAAGAGTAATATTCCACTCCAATTTGCAAGTCTCTGGCACAGATTCACTTTCAATTGCTTTTAATAGCCATGATTAAGGAGGAACCCGTTAGTGGTCTTATATGCATTAGAATTTAAATGCAGTGTTTTCATTTATTTTAATAAAGTCTAGGAATCTAGTGTTGTCCAGTGTGGCAGATATAAGTTTTCGGAATTGTTACTCAGTTCCTTGTACATGAGCTGAAGTCAACTGTAAGTATCAAGAGATAAGGGGAATTGTGGGTGTAGAATTTTATTGCATCTATATATTTCAAATCATATTCAAGCCAAAAAACAAACATTTACTGTATATACTGCATTATTTTCTCATGCTTTTTTTCTCTTTATTTTTACCTGGTGATTCTGTCAGTAACACTCTTCCTGTCCTAGACTGGCAACGCTCACTCACCCTACTGTATCAGTACAACAGAAATTATATAGGACTATGAAAACCCTGTCCCCTTTTTCTAGCCTATATAACATAGAGAGATTTGGTACTGTAGTCCTCAGAAAGCTGATAACAATGTTATTGATAACATATTGGGAGGTGTACACGTATCGCCTCCTAAGGGCACCTGAGGAGTACTTCAACTTTTACATGTGACACATTTTACATGTGACACTTACTTCCAGTGGCATTACAGCTTTAAAGTGATAGGTAGGTAGGTGCTAAGTGTAGGTTTTTGTGTCACCTGCCAGTGCAGGTAAATTTAAGCAGGCCTATGCTGTGAGCTTGGCCTGTTTGTTTTGATCTCGAGGCTGGGGATTGGTTTAGGGTAGCAGTAGGTGACTGACATGTGCCTCAGCTCTTGGGAGCCTCCTCTGTTTCCAGGGAGAAGGCTCTGGAAGAGGGGCAGAGCAGAGAGCTGGAGTGACATGGGGTGCATGTGGAAGCCCTGACCAATCCCCAACTAGGATTTGAAGGGGGCAGGCCTCCTACATATACCCATAGTCAGCCTGCTGGGGGAGGAGTTGTCAGCTAGGTGAACTGGATGATGGAGTGTTAGACTAGTATGTCTGAGGGAACCCCCTTTTCGGGGGGGGGGGGTGTACCTCAGACAGGGAGCTTGGGAGCTGGAAAGGAGCCTCTCTTTACATGGTCATGGAGAGGTGTTCTGGAACAGGAGCTGGAAGGACAGTTGGTCAGTGGTTCGGAGGAAGTCATTCAGGAGGGATCCAGGCCAGGTGTCGGTAAGTGGAAAGCACAGTGGAAAGCCCTGTAAGAGACATGCCAGGGGAGCTGGATGTAGAGCCAGAGGGCCATCGCTACACGGACAAGAAGGCACACGCACCTAGTGCATTACTGAAAGCAATATTTAATAGTAAAAATTGCTAAAAATGAATACTCACAAAGTGGCAACTGATATAAGCTAATGAACCACAAGATGCCATGCAGTTTGGATGCATGTACTCCAATTACATAATTGGGGTGTATAGCTGACGCATTTCGGGGGCACACCCCCTTCGTCAGAGCTAGACTGCTCTAGACATCACTGAACAAGCGCCTTAAAAAAGGTCATAACTAGGAAGCCCCACCCCAAAATAGGGGGAGGGGAAAAAAGGAAATATTTCAATATTTGTAAAATTCTTATAAAATTCATAAAGTATATAAAAACACAAAAGGTCAGTGGATGCTTCATTACATACTTTCTTAAAAGAAAATATACAGTCAGAGTATTCCTACACTGTAATGTTGGATGGATGGTGACTCACCAAATACAGCGCCCGTACAAGGGTGCTTCATAGGGTGAGTCACCATCCATCCTCCAGGTGTGCGCCTACTTGTTCGTAGTACCAGTTTGGATTACCCCATTTGAGGAGGGCTGCATCCGCCTAGCATTTTGAATTGCTGTTGTTAATCTTGCATCGAACCACAGAGGACTTCATAGCGCTGGAAGGGACTGCTTGCTTTTGGGCATTACACCTTCAGGCCAGAGGTCACAATTATATAATTGTTTATATATAATTATATAATATATTATTATAAATATTAAATATTGTCAGCACATAACAGACCAACAAAGAGTGCCCAAAAAGGTTTATTAAACAGATCACATCACAGTAACATGCTTTAACCTTGTGCCAATACCAGTTCCCAGCTCAATGTTGCTACAGCACCCACCTGGATATTTTACAGGACGTCCAATGGAAATATTTTACTGAATCCATTGACACATGTCTAATGGAAACATTTTACAGGATACATTGACACATGTTTAATGGAAATATTTTACTGGACACATTGACACATGTCCAATGGAAATATTTTACTAGATCCATTGACACATGTCCAATGGAAATATTTTACTAGACCCATTGACACATGTCCAATGGAAATATTTTACTGGATCCATTGACACATGTCCAGTGGAAATATTTTACTAGATCCATTGACACATGTCCAATGGAAATGTTTTACTAGATCCATTGACACATGTCCAATGGAAATATTTTACTAGATCCATTGACACATGTCCAATGGAAATATTTTACTAGACCCATTGACACATGTCCAATGGAAATATTTTACTAGATCCATTGACACATGTCCAATGGAAATATTTTACTGGATCCATTGACACATGTCCAATGGAAATATTTTACTAGATCCATTGACACATGTCCAATGGAAATATTTTACTAGATCCATTGACACATGTCCAGTGGAAATATTTTACTGGGTCCATTGACACATGTTCTATGGGAATATTTTACTGGATCCATTGACACATGTGCAGTGAAAATATTTTACTAGATCCATTGACACATGTCCAATGGGAATGTTTTACTGGATCCATTGACACATGTGCCATGGCTGGCGGGAACAGGTTAATGTTTTCTTCATTTTGACAAAAATAATATCACAGTTTGCCAGTTCTTAGATGTGGTGGCTGCCTTAGTTTTATTTTTTTCAGGTTTTTAGTCACTTAATTTCTTCTGGCATATCTGCCAATAGCAAACTTCCTGTCCTAGAATGACAATGCTCAGTGGTGTACCTTGCATATCTAGCATCCGAGGTGATCATTTATGTAACACTCCCATAAAAAGATTTGAAGCAATACATTGTGGGTGTGGCCAAATTGAACAGTGAGAGGGGCTTAGGGCAGCATAATTAAATAAAACCTGAACCTACTCCCTCTATACACAGCAGACATATCTTACAATCCCTTTAACCACAAAATACAGTATGCTTCTTCTTTTTTTTTATTACAAACGCTTTTATTTACCGGTAAATGTAAAAGACAGGCATGTACAACTCTGATGCAGGCAGTACCGAAACATTTGTAGCAATACTGCATCCTCCTTTTCTGGACAGCGGAGGACAACTCGATCAACGTGAATGTGCCGGCCAATACCTCTTCAGCTGCGTTGTCCGGGTAAGAAAATCTGTAGTAATGCAATGTCCACACCGATGTAAAACCTCAAACAGTTAGGCTTTATTTTTCTTATGCAGTAAACTTTGAGAAGTAGAAGATATAGAAGAGTAGGGGAAGGTTCAGGCACTCGCCACAAAATTTGACAAAGGTATAAGTTCAAAGTCACTCACCACTCTCAATGTTAGAGTGGGTATTGGTCACCCGGATAGTCCCCTTTCACATGGCCTAGCAGCCGGGATGACACACGAACCAGCAACGGGGCAATCTCTGCCACAGACTGCCCAAGATGAAGTAGGTCTCTGCCACAGACGTTTGAAGTGTACAAAGTCTCTGCCACAGACCCTTTGAAGTTGAGCAAACGGATAGTCCAGGAATCCTCTGCCACAGGATTTTAAAGTCCCAAACTTCCAGCCGTACAGTTAAATTGCCTTTAAGCCAATCCGGCAAACTGCAGGGCTTGTAATATAGCGGATCCCTCCTTGACAAAGTCACCAGGCCTCAACCGAGACAGCAGCACTTTGCCGGTCTCCTCCAGGGCAGGTCCTCCCCTGGTCTCCTTCACCAAGATAGCTTCCTACCCATTTGGACAGACAGCTTGGAATCCCTTCTTCGAATGTAGGCCCAGCCAGACTAGCTGGGCCTACTAAGCAGCGATGCAGCCTCGGGCAAACGTGGCCCCGAGACCAGGACCACACACACATGCCTCACGCCCGGAGGGCTGCAGGGCGAGAACGGGCCTCAATCAATGGCGTCTGCCCCTTAAGTATCCCCTCCCAGCAGACACAGCGGGTTAACCACTCCCACTGTACCATTGCCGAGAAGGGCCACTCAATGCACCATGGTTTGCCCGTGTTCCAACAGGTGCCTGAGGTGGTAACGCCACCTACAGGCAATAAGGGAAAATACTACTGGCTCAGACATCCTTCTAAATTTAAATAGCGTCCCAACCTTTTGGGGTGGGCGCTACACATGTATAGGCTAAATAGCTATATTCTCAGACACAGCAAGAAATGCCTCTTACAGGTTTACAAACATACAAAATAAAATGTACATAATTAAAAGATAAGAAAAAAAAAGGAAAAACGAAAATAAAAGCATATCGCTTATATAAAACATCAACCTAAATATGTTTGAAAAAAACATTAAGGCTCTGTTTCCACTATTGCAACCCCAAAGTCGCTTGATTTTTTGCCGCGACTTAAAGCAATGCCTGTGTATTCTTGAGGTCTATGGATCTCAAGTCGCATCAAAGTGGGACCAAAGTAGTGCAGGGACTACTTTGAAGTCGCACAGATATGAACAGTACTCATTGGAAATCATGGGGTACGACTTGTCATGCGACTTTTCAGTCCCAAGTCGCATGACAAGTAGCACAAGTGGAAACCAAGCCTAAATTCAAGAGTAGTTCAGCTATGAACTCACAAAGGTGCCACGGCCCCAACAAAAGCTCTCGTGACTACTACCCTACAAACTTATCAAGATACCATTTATAAATAGACAATGTTGACCATTTGCTAGGGAAAATGTGCATTGTATCCATAACTGTACGGTGTATCCTCTCCATTATTTTGATCACCTCCATACGTTGCATTATTAGAGACCATGGTACTAAGGGGGGGAAATACAGTATGCTTTAATGACTTTGCCACAAGATAGAGTGTAGCTGACATATACAAGCCTCAGATCCCTGATTTAAATACAATTAATACAATGCTTAAATTACATATGCATTTCTATACACAGCCTGCCTTACAGAAAAACTTTAAGAGTAATGTACTCAGAGTGGTCAGGCAAATGAAATATAAAATGAAATGAAAATTTATTAAAACTGGAGCAGACAGAGTCTGAAGCAGCTGTGCATGTCTACCATTTAGACACCCCTCCCCCAATACAGACCCCTTAAACTTGCTTATCAGACCAGATGACTATATACATATCGTGTATAATAATATACAGTTGCAGTTCAGAGTGAGGGGGAGTTCTACCCTCAACTCTGTCATATGAAGGGCAGATAAGAAGACTTCCCATAGCTCAGAGTTGTCATTGTCAGGAAAGCAAAAGGTGCCGATTCTCTATAGCCAGCAGCAGTAATCATTGCATTTTGACAGCGGGGAAATCCTCCACTGTCATGCCCTGTACACACGGTCGCTTTTTCCGATGAAAAAAGTCTGATGGACTTTTATCATCGGAAAAAACGATCGTGTGTGGGCCCCATCAGACTTTTTTCCATTGGTGTTAAAAAATAGAACATGTTTTAAATTTTTCCGATGGAAAAAAAACGATAAGAAATTCTGATCGTCTGTGTGGAACTCCATCGGAGAAAAATCCACGTATGCTCAGACTAAATTACAAGACGGGAGCGCTTGTTCTGGTAAAACTAGCGTTCGTAATGGAGATAGCACATTCGACATGCTGCAAATTATTGCATCGTTAAAGGTAGCGCATTCTTTTCTTCTTTCTAATGGTCGAAAAAAAAAAATTGTTACGGATATTCACACCGAGTTCTGTCAAAATTATTTCTTTGTGATCTCATGAATCTTCGTATTTTACTTTAACCACTTAAGCCCCGGACCATTTCGGGCCATTAGGACCAAGCCTGTTTTTGGGATTCGGCACTGCGCTGCTTTAACTGTAAATTGTGCGGACATGCAATGTTGTACCCAAATGAAATTTGCGTCCTTTTCTTCCCACAAATAGAGCTTTCTTTTAATGGTATTTGATTGCCTCTGCGATTTTTATTTTTTGCGATATAAACAGAAAAAGACCGAAAATTTTGAAAAAAAATTATATTTTTTGTTATAAGAAAAATCGAATAAACTCAATTTTAGTCCTACATTTAGGCCAAAATGTATTCAGCCACATGTCTTTAGTAAAAAAAATGTCAATAAGCGTATATTTATTGGTTTGCGCAAAAGTTATAGCGTTTACAAACTAGGGTACATTTTCTGAAATTTACACAGCTTTAAATTTATGACTGCCTATCTCATTTCTTGAGGTGCTAAAATGGCAGGGCAGTACAAAACCCCCCCAAATGACCCCATTTTGGAAAGTAGACACCCCAAGGAAATTGCTGAGAGGCATGTTGAGCCCATTGAATATTTTTTTTTTGTCCCAAGTGATTGAATAATGACAAAAAAAAAAAAAAAATTACAAAAAGTTGTCACTAAATGATATATTGCTCACACATGCCATGGTTATATGTGGAATTGCACCCCAAAATACATTCTGCTGCTTCTCCTGAGTACGGGGATACCACATGTGTGGGACTTTTTAGGAGCCTAGCCACGTACGGGACCCCGGAAACCAAGCACCGCCTTCAGGATTTCTAAGGGCGCAAATTTTTGATTTCACTCCTCACTACCTATCACAGTTTCGAAGGCCATAAAATGCCAAAATAGCACAAACCCCCCCCAAATGACCCCATTTTGGAAAGTAGACACCCCAAGCTATTTACTGAGAGGCATGTTCAGTCCATGGAATATTTTATATTTTGCCACAAGTTGCGGGAATATGACAAACTTTTTTTTTTTTGCACAAAGTTGTCACTAAATGATATATTGCTCACACATGCCATGGGCATATGTGAAATTACACCCCAAAATACATTCTGCTGCTTCTCCTGAGTACGGGGATACCACATGTGTGGGACTTTTTGGGAGCCTAGCCGCGTACGGGACCCCAAAAACCAAGCACCGCCTTCAAGGTTTCTAAGGGCATACATTTTTGATTTCGCTCCTCACTACCTATCACAGTTTTGAAGGCCATAAAATGCCAAGATGGCACAAAACCCCCCCAAATGACCCCATTTTGGAAAGTAGACACCCCAAGCTATTTGCTGAGAGGCATGTTGAGCCCATTGAATATTTTTTTTTTTTTGTCCCAAATGATTGAATAATGACAAAAAGAAAAAAAAAATGTACAAAAAGTTGTCACTAAATGATATATTGCTCACACATTCCATGGTTATATGTGAAATTACACCCCAAAATACATTCTGCTGCTTCTCCTGAGTACGGGGATACCACATGTGTGGGACTTTTTGGGAGCCTAGCCGCGTACGGGACCCCAAAAACCAAGCACCGCCTTCAAGGTTTCTAAGGGCATAAATTTTTGATTTCACTCCTCACTACCTATCACAGTTTTGAAGGCCATAAAATGTCAAAATAGCCCAAAACCCCCACAAATTACCCCATTTTGGAAAGTAGACACCCCAAGCTATTTGCTGAGAGGCATGGTGAGTATTTTACAGCTCTCATTTGTTTTTGAAAATTAAGAAAGACATTTTTTTTTCTTTTTTTTTTTCTTTTTTTACATTTTCAAAACTTTGTGACAAAAAGCGAGATCTGCAAAATACTCAACATACCTCTCAGCAAATAGCTTGGGGTGTCTACTTTCCAAAATGGGGTCATTTGGGGGGGTTTTGTGCCATCTGGGCATTCCATGGCCTCCGAAACTGTGATAGGCAGTGAGGAGTGAAATCAAAAATTTACACCCATAGAAATCCTGAAGGCGGTGCTTGGTTTTTGGGGTCCCGTACGCGACTAGGCTCCCAAAAAGTCCCACACATGTGGTATCCCCGTACTCAGGAGAAGCAACAGAATGTATTTTGGGGTGTAATTCCACATATGCCCATGGCATGTTTGAGCAATATATAATTTAGTGACAACTTTTTGTACATTTTTTTTTTTTTTGGTCATTATTCAATCACTTGGGACAAAAAAAAAAAATATTCAATGGGCTCAACATGCCTCTCAGCAAATAGCTTGAGGTGTCTACTTTACAAAATGGGGTCATTTGGGGGGGTTTTGAACTGTCCTGGCATTTTATGCACAACATTAGGAAGCTTATGTCACACATCATCCACTCTTCTAACCACTTGAAGACAAAGCCCTTTCTGACACTTTTTGTTTACATGAAAGAAAATTTTTTTTTGCAAGAAAATTATGTTGAACCCCCAAACATTATATATTTTTTTAAAGCAAAGGCCCTACAGATTAAAATAGTGGGTGTTGCATTTTTTTTTCCACACAGTATTTGCGCAGCGATTTTTCAAACGCATTTTTTTGGGGAAAAACACACTTTTTTTATTTTTAATGCACTAAAAAACACTATATTGCCCAAATGTTTGATGAAATAAAAAAGATGATCATAGGCCGAGTACATGGATACCAAACACGACATGCTTTAAAATTGCGCACAAACGCGCAGCGGCGACAAACTACATTCATTTTTAAAAGCATTTAAAAGCCTTTACAGGTTACCACGTTAGATTTACAGAGGAGGTCTACTGCTAAAATGACTGCCCTCGATCTGACCTTCGCGGTGATACCTCACATGCATGATGTAATTGCTGTTTACATATGACGCTAGACCGACGCTTGCGTTCGCCTTTGCGCAATAGCAGGGGGGGACAGCGGTGCTTTTTTTTTTTTTTTTTATTATTTATTTGGCTTTTTTATTTTATTTTTAAACTGTGCCTTCCTAATTTTATTTTTTTACCATTTTTATCGTTATCTCAGGGAATGTAAATATCCCCTATGATAGCAATAGGTAGTGACAGGTACTCTTTTTTTGAAAAAAATTGGGGGGTTAGACCCTAGATCTTTCCTCTGCCCTCAAAGCATCTGACCACACCAAGATCGGTGTGATAAAATGCTTTCCCAATTTCCCAATGGCGCTTTTTATATCCGGGGGGGGGGGCATTCCCTCCCACTGCTTGTAAAAGCAGTCTAGAGGCTAATTATCTGCTAGAATTGCTTTTACATGAAAGCCGGCTGCTGGCTGAAAAGAATGATACCAAGATGATACCTAAACCCGCAGGCATCATTCTGGTATAAACATTCAAAGTCCAGCAACATACCAGTACGTTGCTGGTCCTTGTTGGACATGTATTGTAATCTTTTTTTTCATACAGCCTATTGGCTGAACGAAAAAAAGAGATTGATTGGTGGGTATGCCCACCATTAGAATACCTTCCTTCATCCACCCACTTCTAATGATGGGCATATATGCCGAAGCATGGGGGCATCCTCCCGCAAAAAAGTTATGCCGCGTACACACGGTCAAGCCTTCGTCGGAATTTCGACCGTATGTACGCGGCATAAAAGGTTATGCCGCGTACACACGGTCGGACTTTTCCACGGATAAGCCTCCGTTGGAATTTCGACCGTATATACGCGGCATTAGGAGCAAAATCGCTCCTCCGCCCCTGCTGCCCCCATGCTTCGGCATATATGCTCTTTTTTTTAACTGTGGTGGTGAAATCACCTCCTACAGCGTTGGAGTAACGGCTTTATGTATCGTGGGAGCAAACGCTGTTGCTGTCAAGATAAATAGATCCGCGCTGCAACTGAATGGCGTACCTGCTAAGCAAATGGTGGTTAACATTAAAACAAAGTAACATTACAGTACAACAGTAAGACCTTACCATGCCATACCTGCAAAGCAAATACCAAAACAAAACCTAGTAAAAAATAAAAAAATGTTTTAACGCAACCTGTGCCTAAAATATATATATGCCGAAGCATGGGGGCATCCTCCCGCAAAAAAGTTATGCCGCGTACACACGGTCGGAATTTCGACGGTATGTACGCGGCATTAGGAGCAAAATCGCTCCTCCGCCCCTGCTGCCCCCATGCTTCGGCATATATGCTCTTTTTTTTAACTGTGGTGGTGAAATCACCTCCTACAGCGTTGGAGTCACGGCTTTATGTATCGTGGGAGCAAACGCTGTTGCTGTCAAGATAAATAGATCCGCGCTGCAACTGAATGGCGTACCTGCTAAGCAAATGGTGGTTAACATTAAAACAAAGTAACATTACAGTACAACAGTAAGACCTTACCATGCCATACCTGCAAAGCAAATACCAAAACAAAACCTAGTAAAAAATAAAAAAATGTTTTAACGCAACCTGTGCCTAAAATATATATATGCCGAAGCATGGGGGCATCCTCCCGCAAAAAAGTTATGCCGCGTACACACGGTCGGAATTTCGACCGTATGTACGCGGCATTAGGAGCAAAATCGCTCCTCCGCCCCTGCTGCCCCCATGCTTCGGCATATATGCTCTTTTTTTTAACTGTGGTGGTGAAATCACCTCCTACAGCACTGGAGTCACGGCTTTATGTATCGTGGGAGCAAACGCTGTTGCTGTCAAGATAAATAATTCCGCGCTGCAGTTGAATGGCGCACCTGAAAACAAAAAATTACATACCTGAAAAGCAAGCATGATAAAACATTGCAGAATAGAATACAGTAAAAAAGAGCAGAACAATAGAGAGAAAATAGAGAGAGAGAGAACAATAAAACGACAACTATTTTTGGTTTTTTTATTTTATATTTTTTTGTGTTTTGTTTTTTACGGTTTTTTTTTTCTTTTTTACACTTTTTTTTGTAACTTTACAACTGTAATGGTTCGGGTCTCTCAAAATGTAATGGCATCTTGGGAGACCCTGTGTAAGTGTGTCCTAGTCTGTGAAATGCTGTACCCTACGCTAAAACTTCACGTTTGAGTGGTAGCGTTCAAAACATTCACCTTGGCAAAGACCAGGCTTGTCAGGACAGAGTGGACAAAAACTACGGGTGTCACGCCTAAATCCGCGCTTGCTACAGACACGACATCTTTTTTGGGGGTGGCTTTGGGTAGGGGTACTCGGGAGGACATACGAATAATGCCTCTCATGCAGCCGGCTTACTGCATTTGGTTGGGGATGGTGAGGTGCAGAACCGCTTGGATACAGGAGTTCTGTGACTATCTCATTCTGGAATTTTAGAAGAGATAACGTCCCGCCTGAAGCTCTGTATAGCACATGAGCGTTCAGCAAAGCCAATTGGAATAATGATAGAGACACTTTTTTGTACCAGCGTCTCGCCTTACGGTCAATTAGATACGGCGCCATCAACTGGTCGTTGAGGTCCACCCCTCCCATATTTTGGTTATATTCGTGGACACAGAGGGGTTTCTCCACAACACCAGTCGCCGTACGAATTTGGACTGTCGTGTCTGCATGAAGGGAGGTAAGAAGGAAAACATTCTTATTGTCCCTCCACTTCATAGCGAGCAAGTTATTACACTTCAAGCAGGCTCTCTCCCCCAGCCTAAGACGGGCATCTACAAGCCGCTGGGGAAAGCCCCGGCGATTAGGTCGCACGGTGCCACATGCTCCAATCTTATGATCAAACAAGTGACTAAACAGTGGCACGCTCGTGTAATAATTGTCCACATACAAGTGGTACCCCTTTCCGAATAAGGGTGACACCAAGTTCCACACTATCTTGCCAGCGCTCCCTATGTAATCCGGCAGTTGACCGACTCAATCTGACTGTCTTTTCCCTCATAAACCGTAAAGTTCACTACATAGCCTGTTGCCCTGTCACAGAACTTGTAGAGCTTGACCCCGTATCTGGCACGCTTGCTGGGAAGGTACTGCTTGAAAGACAAGCGGCCAGAAAATTTAATCAGGGACTCATCAACGCAGACAACTTGATCAGGAGTAAACAAGGCTGCAAAACGTTCGTTGAAGTGGTTTATGAGGGGCCGAATTTTATAGAGCCGGTCGTATTCAGGGTCCCCACGTGGACGACAAAGTTCATTGTCGTTGAAGTGCATGAACCGCAAAATCTGCTCGTATCGTGCCCTGGACATGGAGGCAGAGAACACGGGCATGTGGTCAATTGGGTGTGTGGACCAATAAGCACGCAATGACGGAAATTTATGTGTGCCCATGTTGAGGGAAAGGCCCAGAAAGGTCTTAAATTCGGAAACCGTAATTGGTTTCCAATTTCTGGCAATTTTAGGCAACTGGGGGTTAGCGGCGATAAATTGACCAGCATATAAATTACTCTGGTCCACAATAGATCTATAGAGATCTTCCGTGAAAAACAGCGAATAAAAATCGATTGGCATAAAATCAGCTGTTTCCACCTGAATACCGGGTTGGGCAGTGAATGGGGGAAGTACGGGTTCTGCAGAAGTGGTGGGGACCCAATCAGGATAGGCGAATTCTGCAGGAAGGGCAGTATGGGCACGACGGGCCTGCCTTTGTCTTCTTAGTGGCAGCGGGACACTACTTGTGCTTGCCACCTCGCCAGCTTGAACTGCACTTATGGGACTCGCCACGTCACCAAGTGTTACTGCAGTGCTGGATGTACGTCCAGGCTGTACTAGGCCGCTGGTGCTTGCCAGTTCACCAGAAGGAATAGCGGCGCTAGTACTACTCTGCTCCATGATACGAGAGACCTGCGGTTCTTGCTCCTCAACAACCTCAGAAGATCGGGATCGGGTACGCCTGACCTTAGCAGGGACCTCAACTTCGTCGTCAGAGCTATCTGACGTGGGGCCACTGACGTCACTGTCTTCTACGGGAAGATATTCTGAGCCTGAATCTGACAGATACGTGACCTCCTCTTCACTATCTGTCATGCTCAGAATCTCGTAGGCCTCTTTACTAGTGTACCTTCGTCTTGCCATTTTGGGCTCTAAATTTAGGGGTACACTAGTAAGATTCACAGGAAAAAAAGCACCTGACTGTCGTCAGCAAATATATCAAACGCTACAAAAAAACTGTTAGCGATCGCAGGGATCAGGCCTGTCTCTGCGAACGCTGCAGTTATGTGTGTTGTGTTTGGTAAGTGACAGTGATCGATCGATACTGCACTTGGGTGGGCTGGGCTGGGCTGGGCGGAGGGGCTAAACGCAGGTGCTAGCAGGTATATGGGCTGATCCCGCTAACACTGCGTTTTTGGGAACCCTAAACCGCTGGGGATGCTAGTATAGATCTGATCAGATACTATACCACTAAGGGGGGTGTATGCTTTGCGCGTGGGTGTTAGCGTTACTGGCACTAACCTAACACTGCCTGGGGCGACGCAGACCCTCTCTGGCGCTAAAACCTAATTGATCTCACCCGCCGGGCGATCAGGGGGGTTAAACCTTTATTGGGTTATATACGGCGGGTGCCCTGATGCTATAAAAAGCAAACTAATCAACCAGCGTCACCCGTAACCTTTATATGGTGATCACTGGTGAAAGGGTTAACTAGGGGCAATCAGGGGGTTAAAACCTTTATTAGGTTAAATATGGGGGTACCTGACACCAATAAAAACCTGCGGCGAACCTAAAAAATAAATAACTGCCTATCTAAAACACCAGCGACACGAATACAGCGATCGGAAAAACAATCGCTTAGTGACGCTGAAGTTAGGGGGTGAAAGGGTTACCTGGGGGGTGATCAAGGGGTTAAACCTTTATTAGGGGGGTTAGGGGGCTACCCTGGACCTAAAGGGGCCTAATCCTAACTGCCTTGCAACTTTTTACAATCACAGATGACACTAAATGCAGTGATCAGTAAAATAAATGATCACTGCAATCAGTGACACTGTGATTGGGGGCTTTGGGGTGACCTGGGGGGTGATCTGGGGGTGACTGGGGGGTGATTTGTGTGCCTATGTGTACCTACGTGTCAGTGGACTGTTGGAGCACTAACCTCTGTCTTCACTCCTCGGCGCCGGGAACGAAAAGACCGCGGCGAGGGAGATGACATCACTTCCTCCAGCCTGTGTTTACATCACATGGCGGAGGAAGCAATTTCATTGGCCGGGAGCGATCGCGAGGGGGGGGGCGGAATCGAGCGGCCGCCCCCTCATGCCTGATCGCTCCCGAACACTTAACGGCCGCTCACTGCAGTGAAGGGGGGTCCGGATGGACCCCCCAACTGCACAAAGGCGATCACATAGATCTACGTGATTCTGCCTGTCCGTGCCATTCTGCCGACGTAAATCGGCGGTGGGCGGTCGTTAAGTGGTTAAAGGCAGGTCTCCAACATTTTTTTATTTTTTTTTTGTTTTTGTTTGTGATTTAAATCGAGATCTCCTTATTTTTTTCTGGCCTTTTAATATTTTCTTGTGATCTACATTTTTTTTTCTGGTCAAGTTATCACAACAACATTATTATCTTTTTTTTTTTTCCTCAAGGAGGTTGGTGTTGGTGTCCCTTGTTAATTACACATTGTATTTATGAAATGTACCTTCCTACTCACAAGAAAAACATAGGCAAGTATTTAAATTAAATCAAATATCCATTTATTATGGAAACAAAATAAAGATCAAGGGCAACAATTGAGAAATTAGTTAAATATATGCAGCCTTTGGACCCCAAAGGCAGACATGAAGTGTATGAAAAATAAATTAAATAACGTGAGGAGTCCCTCTAATTGGGATCACAATCTGGTCCCTGAATCTCAGAAATCAGGAGCAGCAGCAGATGTCATACATGTCCCCAAGCTGTGGTACTCCAACAAACTTCGTCTTCTGGCAGAGCAGCTTGAAGCCAGGGAATCACTTTCTGGTCTTCCTTGTAGCCTTCCCTCCACGCTTCCCTGCAGCGTTCCTTCTATAAAAAAGAAAGAGAAAAGAAACTGCGCTAAATAAGCTAAATAAAAAGAAACCCCAGACGTTAGCTGGTAGCTTCGTGAATGTTGGGAGCTGCGATTTAGAAATGTGAACTACCATACATGGTAGGAATTGGAAAAAAAATTGGTGAAAATCGCGCTAACCCGTGACCAATCACTATGACAGTAATGGGATAAATTAAAAATTAACCAATTAGCCAATGAAAAACACAAATCTGATAAGTGAAATCAAAGGTATATATACAAAGAATAAACTATAAATGTATGAACATCCAATATAAATTTATAAATAATAGTCCATCAAAAAATCTTTGAATAAATCCAAATAAATAACACCAGTGCTTCATGTGAAAATCATATAAAATGTTGTGTCCACATTCATCTGTGACGTTCCACCACCAAATAGCAGGATTTCTCCTTACCAGCTGTCCACAACCCCCCGTTACAGAGGGTCAATATAAGCATCAAGTGGTTTCTCCCACGAATCACCGCAGCACATAGCCCATAGGATTCCTAAAGCACCAACCTCCGGTTCTCATCAATAGGCACATATATATGGAAAGAATGGAACACACTCCACATAGTGCATTAAACCTTTTAAAATTTATTCCATAAAAATGAATTGCACTTACACGTATGCAGTTTTAAAATCGCCTGTTTACGTCTGGTGTGCCGGCCGTAGCACATTCAACAGACACCCGTCCTTGTCGGAAGTGTTAGAGGTGACGTCAGCGCGCCGCTCCGCCCTACGTCCGTTTCGTAACAGCTTACTTCTTCCAGGGGCACGGGCGGCGCACTGCGTCACCTCCATTTATACTGTAAAGCAACCAAGCCTCGTTCTGGATCCAAACCATCCACCGGACATGCGCAGCCGCTCTAAGCGTCACTAAAATGTGAACGCTGGCCGCATACACTACCCTAATTCACTGGATTGTTAAGGGACACATAGCACAACCAATGAACTCCACCTTGACCCATAAAGCATCCCCAGCGTCGCTGTGGCTCGGACCCCATAGTGTATTGTATGTGCTAACCAAAGCACACACATACTCATAAAGAGACTTGGCATAAATTGTACATTTTGACCACAGTTGATCCGATCCAGCCCAATCATCGATATAGACTGGACCGGAAATCTGATCAATAAAGGAATAGGGGTCACTCCGCAAATGCGGCTGGAGTGACACCTAGTGGACACTTTTCAAAACATTCCATAGACAGAGACCAACACACTAGAGGTGTCAGTCCGTGTCCAGGAGAGATACCAGATCATATCTTACCAACAAGATCTGGCTATTACGCCAGAGTTACAAAAAATTAAATTAAAAATGTGACTATCTGACATGCAGAAAAGACACAAGGAGACACATCAAAACACTTATTGTAAATTGACACTTGTCCGCAATGATCAAACGACCCAAGCCCAAAAACTGGACCGGAAGTCCGATCATTGTGGATATGGGTGCCACTCTTTGGCCGCAGCCAGAGTGACCCCTAGTGGACAATATGCAAATGGTTCTCCAAATACATGGACAGAAGCACTAAAAAGTGCCCGTCCCGATCCAGGAAGAATGTAAAAATGCATACTCCCAAAACCAACCTATTGTCTCCTACATATGACAGTTTAAGTATCTAAAATTAAATAAAAAATGAATCCAAAAACAAATTTATCAAATGTTCAATGGGAATGTGAACCACTGATTCCAGGGACATATGTTCCATTAATTTAGAACTCTCTAGATCTCAATCTCAGACATCAAAAGTGGACCGCATAGGAACATATAAACAACCGCTTTGAACAAAAATTGTGATATAGAGTATTATGATATAGGGACTGACCCATAGTCCTGATGGACCCAATTACCAAAATTAATTAAAACTCCATAATGCTATATCTAAAAATTGTGAACAGTGATAGCACTACCTAATAGTCCGTGGATGTGTAAAGAACACAAAACAAGGCCTAGTTAGTGCACTGCAACACCAAGTGATAGATCACATAATTACATGACTCTATATAATTATACAAAACCATATTCAAAAAATTATTATTGTGCAATAACAAAATTGTAAATTATACCATTATTGTGATAACCTGTATGTGATAATGGCAGTTTACACAAGGGCAGTTTACACGCCTCAGACGCAACTGCACTAGGGTTGACACTTTCGACACTCAGGCATCTATAATGTCAGCTAGATTTGTAGAAAAGGGTTATGATTCTCAAGTATTAGCCCAGACGGTGAAGGAAATTAGAGGGATGGATAGGTCTCTGCTTTTGGTAGATAAATCACACCAAACGGGGACTAAAAAGATCTCCATGCCCTTCATTACAACGTATTCTCTACAACACCGCAAGGTAAAGCAGCTGATACAGAAACACTGGCACATTTTGGAAAGCGATCAAGTTTTGAAAACTATATTGCCGGCGAAACCCCAAATTATTTTTAAGGGGGTCTCTTCGCTTGGCAACAGGATCGCTCCCAGTGTTTCTGATCCTCCAAAAGTCAATAGGGTCTTTTTTCAAAACCTCACGGGGTATTACCGTTGCAATACCTGTAGAGTTTGCTCTATGAATAGGTGCAAAGACAGAAAGATTTGTAACTTCGCGTCCACTAGTACGTCTAGGGTGTTCGAAGTGGAACCATTCATCACCTGTGCCACAGAGGGAGTGGTCTACCTCATTCAATGCCCATGTGGGTTGCAATACGTGGGGAGGACCAAAAGGGCCCTAAAAGTAAAATTGAATGAGCACATTAGTAACATTAAGGCAGGGTTTCCCAAGCATTCAGTCTCTAGACATTACGATGAAGTACACCAGAGGGACCCGTCTAACACTCTCTATATGGGGATAGATAAATATAAACCCCATTGGAGAGGGAGCTCACTTGTGAGGGAGATTTCCAAACAGGAAATGTCTTGGATACATAGATTAAAGTCTTATGTTCCTTTTGAGTAGGGATGGGCCCGGTGCTCGATTCGAACCCATGTTCGAATCGAGCATCGGGCGTTCGCTCGCTCGTCGAGCCCAGAACTATTTGGGCCGTTCGCATCACATTCGTGTGATGCGAGCGGCCCCGCAATGCATTGCGGCCGGCGCGGCCGGCGCAGTGCATTGCTGGCTGATGATTGGCCAAGCATGCACTGTGACCCCGCATGCTTGGCCAATCACAGCGCCCGAAACTCGGAGAGCAATAATTGGCTACAGGCAGGACGGCTGTAGCCAATTACAGCTCAGGGGCTTTAGTACGCGCCCCACCATTTAAAAGGCCGCCACGCCATCGGCCCCGGTCACATGAGTTCCGGCTTTAGGAGAGATTAGTCTGCTGATTCTGTCTTTGCTTGATACTGAAAGATTTGCTCTTCTTTGCTAAACCATTGGCTATTTCTTTGCTAAACCATTGCTACCTAAGTCATTGATCGTTCATTGCTGCTGATTGCACAGTTAGTGTGTTATTAGCTGCTGCTGGGGATTAGTCTGGTGCGTGCTTACTGTTAGTACAGTATTGCAGTAGTACCAACCGCAGTGCTGTTAGCACAGCATTGCACCCCAACAGCACCCATAGGACTTCTAGTGTGTTAGTGGCAGCAAACAGAGCTCCTATATTTTCTTCTCAGCAGCACCCATAGGACTTCTAGTGTGTTAGTGGCATCACACAGAGCTCCTATATTTTCTTCTCAGCAGCACCCATAGGACTTCTAGTGTGTTAGTGGCAGCAAACAGAGCTCCTATATTTTCTTCTCAGCAGCACCCATAGGACTTCTAGTGTGTTAGTGGCAGCAAACAGAGCTCCTATATTTTCTTCTCAGCAGCACCCATAGGACTTCTAGTGTGTTAGTGGCAGCAAACAGAGCTCCTATATTTTCTTCTCAGCAGCACCCATAGGACTTCTAGTGTGTTAGTGGCAGCAAACAGAGCTCCTATATTTTCTTCTCAGCAGCACCCATAGGACTTCTAGTGTGTTAGTGGCAGCAAACAGAGCTCCTATATTTTCTTCTCAGCAGCACCCATAGGACTTCTAGTGTGTTAGTGGCAGCAAACAGAGCTCCTATATTTTCTTCTCAGCAGCACCCATAGGACTTCTAGTGTGTTAGTGGCAGCAAACAGAGCTCCTATATTTTCTTCTCAGCAGCACCCATAGGACTTCTAGTGTGTTAGTGGCATCACACAGAGCTCCTATATTTTCTTCTCAGCAGCACCCATAGGACTTCTAGTGTGTTAGTGGCAGCAAACAGAGCTCCTATATTTTCTTCTCAGCAGCACCCATAGGACTTCTAGTGTGTTAGTGGCATCACACAGAGCTCCTATATTTTCTTCTCAGCAGCACCCATAGGACTTCTAGTGTGTTAGTGGCAGCAAACAGAGCTCCTATATTTTCTTCTCAGCAGCACCCATAGGACTTCTAGTGTGTTAGTGGCAGCAAACAGAGCTCCTATATTTTCTTCTCAGCAGCACCCATAGGACTTCTAGTGTGTTAGTGGCAGCAAACAGAGCTCCTATATTTTCTTCTCAGCAGCACCCATAGGACTTCTAGTGTGTTAGTGGCATCACACAGAGCTCCTATATTTTCTTCTCAGCAGCACCCATAGGACTTCTAGTGTGTTAGTGGCAGCAAACAGAGCTCCTATATTTTCTTCTCAGCAGCACCCATAGGACTTCTAGTGTGTTAGTGGCATCACACAGAGCTCCTATATTTTCTTCTCAGCAGCACCCATAGGACTTCTAGTGTGTTAGTGGCAGCAAACAGAGCTCCTATATTTTCTTCTCAGCAGCACCCATAGGACTTCTAGTGTGTTAGTGGCATCACACAGAGCTCCTATATTTTCTTCTCAGCAGCACCCATAGGACTTCTAGTGTGTTAGTGGCAGCAAACAGAGCTCCTATATTTTCTTCTCAGCAGCACCCATAGGACTTCTAGTGTGTTAGTGGCAGCAAACAGAGCTCCTATATTTTCTTCTCAGCAGCACCCATAGGACTTCTAGTGTGTTAGTGGCAGCAAACAGAGCTCCTATATTTTCTTCTCAGCAGCACCCATAGGACTTCTAGTGTGTTAGTGGCAGCAAACAGAGCTCCTATATTTTCTTCTCAGCAGCACCCATAGGACTTCTAGTGTGTTAGTGGCAGCAAACAGAGCTCCTATATTTTCTTGTCAGCAGCACACATAGTACCTATAGTGTGTTAGTGTCAGCACCCATAGGACCTACAGTGTGTTGTGAGCACACATAGGAGTTCTATTTTTTATACTATATACACTACCGACTACAATGGCTGGAAGACCGCCAAGGAGAGGCAGAGCGTGCCGAGGCAAGAACACAGGGCAGGCAGGCTCTGTTTCTAGAGACAACAGTGCTGGCCGTGGACGTGGTCGTGCATCGTCATCAGCACGTGGCCATGGGACACGCTTGTCTTTGTTTTCGGCAGCTGGACATGTGGAGCCGCATCATGCCGAAGGCTTGGTAGAATGGATGACCAAGCCCTCCTCATCCTCCTCATCCTCTCTCACCCAGGCTCAGGGTACTGGCAGAGCAGCTGCCAACGCGTACTCAATGGCATCATCAGCCACCCCTTCCCTAGACCCACCATGTCCTCCTGAGGAGTCCCCCGAACTGTTTGAGCACAGTGTTGGGTACATGCTCCAGGAGGATGCCCAACGATTCGAAGGCTCGGATGATGATACCCAGCTTGAGGAAGTCAGTAGTGTGCGCGCAGAGAGAGGGGATGCTGAAGGACAGCAATCTGGCAGTAGTGTTCCACCAGCTGCAGCTTACTGCCAGGTTTGCTCTAGTGGTGAAGAGGGAGGGGATGATGAGGTCACTGACTCCACGTGGGTGCCTGAAGGGAGAGAGGAGGAGGAGGAGGAGGATGCAGCGTCACATGTCCAACGAGGCAGGATGCCCCCTGGAGGCCAGCTAGAGGCCAGCACAGCAACTGTACCACACCGCAGAGCTCCGCCTGTGCAGGGCGCTGCCTCTGCACGTTATCACAAAAGTTCTTTGGTGTGGGCCTTTTTTGAGACGAGTGCATCAGATCGCACCACTGCTATTTGCAATATTTGTCTCAAGCGTATCTCGCGTGGCCAAAACATCAGCCGCTTGGGCACCACAAGCATGAGCAGACATATGTCGACCTGCCATGCAGCTCGTTGGCAAGCACACATAAAAGACCCACACCAAAGAACAAAGCGGACCTCTCCTTGCTCCTCATCAGCTGGGATCTCCATCCCCACTATATCTTCAGTCCTCTCTGAAAGCTGCTCTGAGAGGACTGAAGGTGTAGAATTAGGTGTGTCACAACCAAGTACTTGCAGTACACCGACGTCCGATTGTAGCAGGCAAATTTCCCTGCCCCAGCTGCTGGACCGTCGAAAGAAGTATACTCCCAGCCATCCACATGCCCAGCGGTTGAATGCTAGCTTGGCTAAATTGCTAGCACTTCAACTGCTGCCTTTTCAGTTGATAGACTCGGCCCCCTTCCGTGAGTTTGTTCAATGTGCGGTTCCTCAGTGGCAGGTTCCCAAACGCCACTTTTTCTCACGGAAGGCGATTCCGTCTCTCTACTGGCATGTGGAAGGCAATGTCCATGCCTCGCTGGACAGGGCGGTCAGCGGTAAGGTGCATATTACCGCTGACTCATGGTCCAGCAGGCATGGACAGGGACGTTATCTTTCTTTCACGGCCCATTGGGTCACTCTATTGGTAGCTGGGAGGGATGCAGGACAAGGTGCAGTAGTGTTGGAGGTTGTTCCGCCACCACGCCTCCAAAATGCTACTACTGGTTGTGACACACCTCTCTCCTCCACCCCCTCCTCTTCTTCTTCCTCCATGTCCTCTTCGAGTGCTCTGTCCTCGGAACCAGCGGTGCTCCGTAGGCGTACAAGGGGCTACGCGAGTACGCAGGCAAAAAGATGCCATGCCGTGCTTGCGCTGGTGTGTTTGGGGGACAGGAGCCACACTGGGCCAGAGGTTCTGGCAGCTCTGCAGGGGCAGGCCGAGAGGTGGTTGACGCCACGCCAGCTTAAGCCAGGAATGGTCGTTTCTGATAATGGCACCAACCTCCTCTCCGCCCTGCGACAGGGGCAGCTCACCCATGTGCCCTGTATGGCTCACGTCCTCAACCTGGTGGTGCAGCGGTTCTTGGGCAGGTTCCCAGGCTTACAGGATGTCCTGAGGCAGGCCAGGAAAGTCTGTGTGCATTTCCGCCGATCTTATAATGCCAGTGCTCGGCTGACTGAGCTGCAAAAGGAGCTGAACCTGCCCAAGAACCGCCTAATATGTGACATGCCCACCAGGTGGAACTCAACGTTGGCCATGCTGCAGCGACTGCACACGCAGCAGAGGGCCATCAATGAGTATCTTTGCGACTACGGCACCAGGACAGGGTCAGGGGAGCTTGGCTTTTTTTCCCCACGCCAGTGGAGCATGATCAGGGATGCATGCACTGTCCTCTCACCATTTGAGGAGGCCACGAGGATGGTGAGCAGTGACAGTGCATGCATCAGTGACACTGTACCTCTTGTCCACCTGTTGGAGCATACGCTGCGTGGGATAATGGACAGGGCACTTGAGGCAGAACAGAGGCAGGAAGAGGAGGACTTCCTTGTCTCTCAAGGCCCCCTTTATCCAGACAATGTTCCTTCTGTCCCACCCATCACACAGGAAGAGGAGGAGGAGGAGGAGGAGGAGGAGGATTGTGTGAGCATGGAGGTGGAGCCTGGCACTCAGCATCAGCAGCAGCAGTCTTTTAGGGATGATGTACAGTCCCAACAAACCAGTGGACTTGTACGTGGCTGGGAGGAGGTGGCTGGCGATCATGTCATCCTCAGTGACCCAGAAGACTCCGGACCGAATGCCTCAGCTAACCTACGCTGCATGGCCTCCCTGATCCTGCAAAGCCTGCGGAAGGATCCTCGTGTTCTTCGGATCAAGGAGAGTGACCATTACTGGCTGGCCACTCTCCTTGATCCACGGTACAAGGGTAAGGTTGCGGACCTTATCTTGCCGTCGCAGAGGGAGCAGAGGATGAGACATCTCAGGGAGGCCTTGCAGAAAGGTCTGTGCAACGCGTTCCCAGAAACTGGGAGGTTACAAACTCCTGGTCCTGGACGACAAGTTGCTGAGGCTTCGGTCAGTAGCAGAAGGAGCGGTGGGGAAGGTGGACGTCTGACCGATGCGTTCAGACAATTTTTTAGTCCGCAGCCCCAAGGTATGATCGGTTCCAGCAACCATCGCCAGCGTCTGATATACATGGTGCAGGAATACCTAGGGGCAAGGTCAGACTTGGACACCTTTCCCACCGAAAATCCTCTGGCTTACTGGGTCCTGAGGATGGATCACTGGCCAGAGCTTGCACAGTATGCAATTGAGCTACTGGCCTGTCCTGCATCCAGCGTTCTTTCCGAACGCACATTCAGTGCTGCTGGAGGATTTGTCACCGATCATAGGGTGCGCCTGTCCACCGACTCGGTTGATCGACTGACCTTCATAAAAATGAATCAGTCTTGGATCACCACCAGCTACCAGACACCTGAAGCGGATATAACGGAATAATTTATAATGTCACATCCCTTCAAGACTGCCTATGCTGATGCTGAGTGACTGTCCTGTTATGTTCACTGACTATCCTCTTCCTCCTCCTCAATGATCCATGCCACCACACCAGTGCCTAAGGCACAATTTTTCAGCCCCTGTATAACAGGGGCGTGTAATTACAATTTTTTAAAAAGATGCTTCGCAACAGGTGTGACTGCTGTGCTCAGAGTACAGTATCTGTGAGGGGTTGCAGTGTTGTGGCACCAGCACCAGTGCCTAAGGCACAATTTTTCAGCCCCTGTTGGGGCGTGTAATTACAATTTTTAGGCAATGCTTTGCAACAGGTCTCATTGCTGTGCTCAGAGTACAGTATCTGTGAGGGGTTGCAGTGTTGTGGCACCAGCACCAGTGCCTAAGGCACAATTTTTCAGCCCCTGTATAACAGGGGCGTGTAATTTAATTTTTTTAAAAAGATGCTTCGCAACAGGTGTGACTGCTGTGCTCAGAGTACAGTATCTGTGAGGGGTTGCAGTGTTGTGGCACCAGCACCAGTGCCTAAGGCACAATTTTTCAGCCCCTGTTGGGGCGTGTAATTACAATTTTTAGGCAATGCTTTGCAACAGGTCTCATTGCTGTGCTCAGAGTACAGTATCTGTGAGGGGTTGCAGTGTTGTGGCACCAGCACCAGTGCCTAAGGCACAATTTTTCAGCCCCTGTATAACAGGGGCGTGTAATTACAATTTTTTAAAAAGATGCTTCGCAACAGGTGTGACTGCTGTGCTCCAAGTACAGTATCTGTGAGGGGTTGCAGTGTTGTGGCACCAGCACCAATGCCTAAGGCACAATTTTTCAGCCCCTGTTTAACAGGGGCGTGTAATTACAAATCTTGATCTAATAGTTCACAGCAGGGCCCATTCCTGCGCCCACCAAGAGTAACTATGAGGGCCTACAGTCTTGTGGCAACACCGTCCACCACCACCACCACCACCAAAGGCCCAATTTTTCTGCCCTGTTCAACAGGTGCATGCAATTACAAATCTTGATCTAATAACTCACAGCAGGGCCCATTCCTGCACCCACCAAGAGTAACTGTGAGGGCTTACAGTCTTGTGGCAACACCGTCCACCACCACCACCACCACCACCAAAGGCCCAATTTTTCTGCCCGGTTCAACAGGTGCATGCAAGTACAAATCTTGATCTATTAACTCACAGCAGGGCCCATTCCTGTGCCCACCAGTCTTGTGGCTACACCAACATCTAATAGGGCAAATTTCTGCAGAGTATATACGGCAGGCCCCTACTTTCAAACATCCAACTTACAAACGACTCCTACTTGCAAACGGCAAGAGAAAACAGGAAGTGAGAGGAAATCTACCCCTAGGAAGGAAAATTCTATCCTGTTAGATTTAATTTGGGAAAAAGGTATCTCCTCTCTACTGATGCTTTATCACCAATCCTTGTTTCAATTAAAACCCCACTTTTCCAAAAACATTTGTCATTGGGACGGAAAGTGAGGTGACATGTTCTGAACAGATGTGCAAAGACAGCAAATGTTACAGGGGTGATAACCCCTCCCTATGTTCTCCAAAAAGCTTAAAAATTGATTTGTTTGGGATGTAGCTACACTTCATAATGTACCTGTTCAGATTCTACTTAAGAACAAACCTACAGTCCATGTCTTGTTTGCACCACCTATATACTGCTGTTCAGAGTATATAGGGTTGTAGGTATAGGGTTTTATTTTGGGTGCGGGGTCCCCCTTAGTATCCATACAAGACCCAAAGGGGCTGGGGTGGGGGGGGGGTGATGGGGTAGCCATGCCATTTTTCTCAAGGATTTTCAGCCATATGGCGGCCAGGACAAGAAATGACATTAAAGCCGCAAGTGGTTTTAAATGGCTTCTTTTTTTCCTTTACAAATGTCATTTTGTGCAAGGACAGTTCTAAACACGGGAAACACATGCCACTTCACAGGCATACTTTAGACACCCCCCAGGTACCATATTTAAAGGAAAATTTCACTTTTTTTTTTTCACTTTATGCATCATTAAAATGACTGCTCCCGAAAAAACTTTAGTTTTTAAAATTTCTTTTTGCATTGATATATGTCCCCTGGGGCAGGACCCGGGTCCCCAAACCTGTTTTATAACATTAACATGCATATTGGCCGTTGTAATTAGCAATTTTGATTTCGAACGTTCGCGTCCATTATAACGAATAGGGTTCGAAAATTCGCGCAAACTTTCGGTCCGTTCGAAGGTTCTGGTGCGAACCGAACCCGGGGGTGTTCGGCTCATCCCTACTTTTGAGTTAAACGTTGACACAGATGTCAACGCATTCATCAACAACTCTTGAATGTATACACAACGGTCATTAGTTTTATGCATTATCACATACAGGTTATCACAATAATGGTATAATTTACAATTTTGTTATTGCACAATAATAATTTTTTGAATATGGTTTTGTATAATTATATAGAGTCATGTAATTATGTGATCTATCACTTGGTGTTGCAGTGCACTAACTAGGCCTCGTTTTGTGTTCTTTACACATCCACGGACTATTAGGTAGTGCTATCACTGTTCACAATTTTTAGATATAGCATTATGGAGTTTTAATAAATTTTGGTAATTGGGTCCATCAGGACTATGGGTCAGTCCCTATATCATAATACTCTATATCACAATTTTTGTTCAAAGCGGTTGTTTATATGTTCCTATGCGGTCCACTTTTGATGTCTGAGATTGAGATCTAGAGAGTTCTAAATTAATGGAACATATGTCCCTGGAATCAGTGATTCACATTCCCATTGAACATTTGATAAATTTATTTTTGGATTCATTTTTAATTTAATTTTAGATACTTAAACTGTAATATGTAGGAGGCAATAGGTTGGTTTTGGGAGTATGCATTTTTGCATTCTTCCTGGATCGGGATGGGCACTTTTTAGTGCTTTTGTCCATGTATTTGGAGAACCATTTGCATATTGTCCACTAGGGGTCACTCTGGCTGCGGCCGAAGAGTGGCACCCATATCCACAATGATCGGACTTCCGGTCCAGTTTTTGGGCTTGGGTCGTTTGATCATTGCGGACAAGTGTCAATTTACAATAAGTGTTTTGATGTGTCTCCTTGTGTCTTTTCTGCATGTCAGATAGTCACATTTTTTATTAAATTTTTTGTAACTCTGGCGTAATAGCCAGATCTTGTTGGTAAGATACGATCTGATATCTCTCCTGGACACGGACTGACACCTCTAGTGTGTTGGTCTCTGTCTATGGAATGTTTTGAAAAGTGTCCACTAGGTGTCACTCCAGCCGCGGTTGCGGAGTGACCCCTATTCCTTTATTGATCAGATTTCCGGTCCAGTCTATATCGATGATTGGGCTGGATCGGATCAACTGTGGTCAAAATGTACAATTTATGCCAAGTCTCTTTATGAGTATGTGTGTGCTTTGGTTAGCACATACAATACACTATGGGGTCCGAGCCACAGCGGCGCTGGGGATGCTTTGTGGGTCAAGGTGGAGTTCATTGGTTGTGTTATGTGTCCCTTAACAATCCAGCGAATTAGGGTAGTGTATGCGGCCAGCGTTCACATTTTAGTGACGCTTAGAGCGGCTGCGCATGTCCGGTGGATGGTTTGGATCCAGAACGAGGCTTGGTTGCTTTACAGTATAAATGGAGGTGACGCAGTGCGCCGCCCGTTCCCCTGGAAGAAGTAAGCTGTTACGAAACGGACGTAGGGCGGAGCGGCGCGCTGACGTCACCTCTAACACTTCCGACAAGGACGGGTGTCTGTTGAATGTGCTACGGCCGGCACACCAGACGTAAACAGGCGATTTTAAAACTGCATACGTGTAAGTGCAATTCATTTTTATGGAATAAATTTTAAAAGGTTTAATGCACTATGTGGAGTGTGTTCCATTCTTTCCATATATATGTGCCTATTGATGAGAACCGGAGGTTGGTGCTTTAGGAATCCTATGGGCTATGTGTTGCGGTGATTCGTGGGAGAAACCACTTGATGCTTATATTGACCCACTGTAACGGGGGGTTCGTGGACAGCTGGTAAGGAGAAATCCTGCTATTTGGTGGTGGAACGTCACAGATGAAAGCGTTCCTTCTATGGCTCCCTCCACGTCCCCTTGCAGGCTGTGGCTCTGGTGGTGGGAATGTGGCAGGAGGAGGAGGAGAAGGAGGAGAAGGATGGGCCAGATCACACAGATGTGTGGCCTCTGTCAGCTGGCCCCGCCCCGCCCTGTGAAGGACCCTAGAAATAAGCTCCTCACAGAGGGCAAGTTGTCCCTACTCCACTTTATGGAGCTTATCGGCCAGGTAGCAGCTATAGGCCTCTACAGGGTTGAGGGGGGCCCTCATTATTTCAGCTGCTTCCCTTATGATCCTCAGGGATTCCTCCTCCACCTGGGTGATCTTCCTGGGCCTTTTTGATCTGACCTGGAGGGGAAGCACCTCTGACTGTGTGCTGCCACTTGGCCTGGGCACCTGCTGACTGCCACTTGGCCCTGCCTCCTCCTGGCTGCCACTCACCCCAGCCTCCTCCTGGCTGCCACACTCCAGAGCCTCGTCCTCCTGGCTGACCTCATCCTGTGTATAAAAAAGGGACATAATTTGAGTTTTTGGTTCATCAATCACACACAATTTTCAGCTCATGACTGTTGCAAATTTAATGTTAATAGATAGAAAAGACTCTGATTCTGACCCCAGCATTTTTCATTCTTGTCCCAATCAATTCTGGCCACTACTGTCTTTTTTTTTAATTATTATTATTTTCTTTTGGAATAATAACATCTAGTTCCCAACAATAATTCTAGGACAATAAATATGTAGAAAAATACTATACCTGACTATAGATGTGCAGATCCGGCTCTTCCAGGTCAGCTAGCTCCTCGTCACCCTCTGCAGGGGTAGAGGAAAGGGTGGAGGGAACGCTGGAGGGAAGGGTGGAGGGAAGGCTGGAAATAGATTCCCTGGCTTCAATCTGGTCATCCAGAAATCGCAGGTGTTTGTAGTACCACAGCTTGGGGACATGTACTTGGTCTGCTGATGCTCCCGATCTCCGGGATTCGCGGACTTCTTTGTACTGTTTTTTGTAGCTATTCCTCATATTATTAATTTTATTGTTCATCATGTTATAGTCTGCCCCTGGGATCCAGGTCTTCATACATTCCACTAATTTCTCAATTGTTGCCCTCCGTACCACACGATTATGGTATAAAGAGTTTTTAACCTACCACAAGTTTGTGAGCTTTCTATATTTATCGATAAATGCTCAGAATATGACAGGATCCTTAAAACTCTGCATTTTTGCTGCAAGATAAAACACAAGACAAAAAACACTAGGTCAGCCTAAACTGTCCTAATATTATCCCAATCTAGCCCTTTAAAACCGTGAATCAATATAGGCCACTGATGCCCCAACTTAAATTTTTACCTTCGTCAGTGACATTCGGAACTTCCGGTCCTCCTTACTCCGCGCACACAACGTCGTTACGACACATGCGTGTTCTCATTATCTTCCCTGCGCATGCCTGAAACTACGCCCACGTCGGCCGCCCCTGATGTTCTTCCTCGGATATTCCCCGCCCCTTCTCCTTCGACGCACAGTGGGAGACGACATGGCGGTGACACAGCAGGTGCGGGTTGTTTTAACTTCCGACGAGGAAAGCCCGGAGCTGGAAACGTCCCGATCCAGGAGAAGATACAAGGCCAGTAATATGTCCTTTGCTGAGATGGCAGAGATGGTGGACATCTTGCGGAGGAGAGATTATGATGGGAAGCATGGGCCATACAACACCCCTAATCTCAGGAAGGCCAAAATAATGGGCAAAGTGGTGAGGAGTCTGTACCATAAATTTGGGGTCCAGAGATCCAAAGAGCAGCTGAGAAAAAGGTGGTCTGACCTGAAGCTGAGGGAGCCGGAGCAGTACAGGAAGATCAAAAGAATGCTAGTAAAAAGTACGTTTTTCTCCTGTGTTATTACTAATTTGAATATTATACTTGCATGTTTTGCTCCATGTGCTTTGATTGACTGGTTGGATTTTTGAAAATGGCAACTTTCAGGGTAGTGGCCAAAGTATAATCGTTCGTAGTAAACATCAATCCTCCACAAAATTAGATATTTTGCGCACATACAGGTAAACCACATTTGGTCATGCCTATTTCTATTAAAACAACGTTTATAAACATTGTTGTCTAGATGATGTGTTTTGAACTAGAATGTGAAATGCAAACTTGATTCAGAGTAAAGGAGAGGACACTCAGCAGCTGTTTCCACAGCTGTACTCTGGAGCACCTGTGTGGGACACCAGAACAACATTTTTAGGGTGTCCCACACAGGTGCTACAGTGGATATTTTTGGGGTGTCTCCATGTGTGTAACTTGGACAAAAAAGGTAAGTATTCCAGCTTAGAAATAAATTAAAAAACATGTCTTCAGCTTGTAACTCTGCCAAAACAGACAATTGTACCCCACTTCCAAGCAATGTTTCATATTCCTATTTCTGCCCTCAAATATCTGTGTGATAAAGTATACCTTTTGTTTCATTCTCATAGGGGAGCGGAGACTTATAGCACACCTCAGAGGAGGCAAGGAACCCCACACCTCGGAAAGAACAGAGGGAACCCCAACCTCAGAAGGAAGGGGACCAGAGAGAACCCCAATCTCAGGATGTGGAGGAAGGAGATGTGGAGGAAGGAAATGTGGAGGAGGGAGAGGTGGAGGAAGGAGAGGTGGAGGAAGAAGAGGTGGAGAAAGGAGATGTGGAGGAAGTGTGCGAGATTGTCACCACAACAGGTCAGTGTCATACACCACAGATTCAGGGAATAGATGCATGCATGCATGCATATTTATAAGACAAGCGTTTTTTTATTTTATTTTAGGTGATGTGCTGCTTGTGGAAGATCAATCTCCTCCTTTCTCCAGTGGGAGCGCACAAATCATAATCCAGGATCTCATGGTTATGAGTTGAGAAATCGACGTTATAACGCACAAACTCTATCGTTTTGACCAACAAATTAAAAACATGATTGATGTTTTGGGGAGAGTATAAATATGTTTTTAATGCCACCATTTCACGTTTTTGTGGCCTACTTTTTGAAATTTTTGTGTAATTTAACAAGCCAAATTTGGAAGATGCATACAGTGGGGCTGATTTACTAATAACAGTGCGCTGCGCTGGTTCTAACCTTAATTGGTGCGCCTGATAACTCCTTCACTGGGCGCAGGAAGCAGCGGCGCACTGTTATAGTAAATAGAAATGTCAGCGGCGCTCTATTGAAAATGAATGGTTCCCTATGGGAGCCCATTGATTTGAATAGAGGTCGCCCGGGAAGTCGGATCCGACTTGCGGGCGACTCATGTGCCGGCTGACACAGGGACAGCGCGACTTTGCGAGGCGATCTGGACACGACCTGAGTGTGTAGCAGCTGCTCAAGTCGTGTCCTAGAGGCGACTAGCCGTCCGAGAATGTGTCCAGCGCGATGTCATCGCGCTGGTCCTCGGCAGCCTCGCTGTCCCATGTTTTGGTATGAATCATGAAGGGGAACTTCAAGCCAAATTTTAATGAAAAAACCGGCATGGGTTCCCCTTCAGGAGCATACCAGGCCCTTAAGTCTGGTCTGGATTCTAAGGTGAACCCCCTAAGCCGAAGAACGGCGTGGGGGTCCCCTCCAAAATCCAAACCAGACCCTTAGGTCTGGTCTGGATTTTAAGGTGAACCCCTCAAGCCGAAAAACGGCGTGGGGGTCCCCCCAAAATCCAAACCAGATCCTTATCCGAGCACGCAACCTGGCAGGCCGCAGGGGAAAAGGGGGGACGAGAGCGGCCCCCCCTCCCTCCTGAACCGTACCAGGCTGCATGCCCTCAACATGGGGGGTTTGGTGCTTCGGGGCAGGGGGGCGACCTGCGGCCCCCCCACCCCAAAGCACCCTGCCCCCATGTTGATGGGGACAAGGGCCTCTTCCCGACAACCCTGGCCGCTGGTTGTCGGGGTATGCGGGCGGGGGGCTTTTCGGAATCAGGGTGCCCCCTTTAAAAAGGGGGCCCCCAGATGCCGGCCCCCCACCCTATGTGAATGTGTATGGGGTACATCGTACCCCTACCCATTCACCTGGTGGAAAAAAATTGCAATAAATAAACCACACAGCTTTTTAAAGTATTTTATTGCACAGCTCCGGGGGTCTTCCGACTTCAATGGTCTCCGGTGTCGTCGCCGCCGCTCTCCGGTTTTCTTCTGCCGGGCCACCGCTAACTTCTTTAGCTCTTTTGCTAGCGGAGGCTCCGGTCTTCTCCGTCGCCTTCTCCCCTCTTCTCCTCTCCGGTTCTTCCTTTCTTCTGCCAGGCCTCCGCTAATTTCTTTTAGCTCTTTTGCTAGCAGAGGCCCGGTCTTCTCCGTCACCTTCTTCTTCTCCCGCTATCCGGTTCTTCTCCTGGTTCTTCTCCCGCTTCTTTCTTCCGCCGGCCCCTCCACTAACTTCTTTAGCTGTTTTGCTAGTGGAGGGCCCGGTCTTCTCCGTCGCCTTCTTCTTCTCCCGCTATCCGGTTCTTCTCCCGCTTCTTTCTTCCGCCGGCCCCTCCACTAACTTCTTTAGCTCTTTTGCTAGTGGAGGGGTCGGTCTTCTCCGTCGTCGTCTTCTTCTCTCTTCTCCTCCTCGATGTTGACGCGTCGCTTCCTCCCGCTGTAATACTGGCTGTCCGCTCCGCTCCGCATTAATATAGGCTTTTCATGACGTCACAGTCACATGTTCCGGGGCACATGGCCCCGGAGCATGTGACTGTGACGTCATGGGAACATGTGACTGTGACGTCATGAGAAGCCTATATTAATGCAGAGCGGAGCGGACAGCCAGTATTACAGCGGGAGGAAGCGACGCGTCAACATCGAGAAGGAGAAGAGAGAAGAAGACGGCGACGTTGTCGGGAAGACCGGCCCCTCCACTAGCAAAAGAGCTAAAGAAGTTAGTGGAGGGGCCGGCGGAAGAAAGAAGCGGGAGAAGAACCGGGAGAAGAACTGGATAGCGGGAGAAGAAGAAGGCGATGGAGAAGACCGGCCCCTCCACTAGCAAAAGAGCTAAAGAAGTTAGTGGAGGGGCCGGCAGAAGAAAGAAGCGGGAGAAGAACCGGAGAGCGGGAGAAGAAGAAGGCGACGGAGAAGACCGGCCCCTCCACTAGCAAAAGAGCTAAAGAAGTTAGTGGAGGGGCCGGCAGAAGAAAGAAGCGGGAGAAGAACCGGAGAGCGGGAGAAGAAGAAGGCGACGGAGAAGACCGGGCCCCGCTAGCAAAAGAGCTAAAGAAGTTAGCGGTGGCCCGGCAGAAGAAAGAACCGGAGAGAGCGGCGACGACACCGGAGACCCCCGAAGTCGGAAGAAGACCCCCGGAGCTGTGCAATAAAATACTTTAAAAAGCTGTGTGTTTTTTTTATTGCAATTTTTTCCACCAGGTGAATGGGTAGGGGTACGATGTACCCCATACTCATTCACATAGGGTGGGGGGGCTGGGATCCGGGGGCCCCTTTATTGAAGGGGGCTCCCGGATTCCGATAAGCCCCCCGCCCGCAGACCCCGACAACCAATGGCCAGGGTTGTCGGGAAGAGGCCCTGTCCTCATCAACATGGGGACAGGGTGCTCTGGGGTGGGGGGGCCGCAGGTCGCCCCCCTGCCCTAGAGCACCAAACCCCCCATGTTGAGGGCATGTGGCCTGGTACGGTTCAGGAGGGAGGGGGGGCGCTCTCTCGTCCCCCCCTCTTCCCCTGCGGCCTGCCAGGTTGTGTGCTCGGATAAGGGTCTGGTTTGGATTTTGGGGGGACCCCCACGCCGTTTTTTCGGCGTAGGGGTTCCCCTTCAAATCCAGACCAGACCCAAGGGCCTGGTATGCTCCTGGAGGGGGAACCCATGCCGGTTTTTTCTTTAAAATTTGGCCTGGAGTTCCCCCTCAAGAGCAGCACAGCACAAGTCGCATGCCAAAGTCGGATCATGCAAGACTGCGGTCCGACTTTGATCCGACTTCAATGATAGTCAATGGGCTGAAGTTGGATCAAAGTCGGACCAAAGTAGTACAGGGAGCATTCTCAAAGTCGGACCGACATGTGTCGGACCAGTTAAGACGGCTCCCATAGGGAAACATTGATTTTCACACGTCATGCGACATGAGCTCCCAATGTCGGAGCGTTTGTCGCCCCAGTGTGAACCAGGCCTCAATACAACTACACTGCTGCTCTCAGCTGCTCATATCACTCTGGTCTCACTAAATAGCTCAAATCGTAAATAATACTGTTTTTTGAGCTTAGGGCGGCTCCTTATCATATACATGCAAATGTGGTAAAACACGGCATGCAAACGCCACAAAGCGCGCCTTTCTAAACGCCACTTTCAACCTTAGTTCAGAACACTTTGCACCAGTCTACATGGGGCCTAAAAACGCCTATGCCATTTACAGCTCCAAAACGCCATGGTGGCCATGAGGCCATAGGCTAACATGGAGAGATGTTTTTAAGCTGCAAAAAACGCTCAAACAAGCGGTTGGAAAAACGTCCGTGTGCATGTAGCCTTATATTAACCACTTGCGCACTGCCCAGACCAAGTTTCACATTTCAGCGCTGATGCACTTTTAATGACAATTGCACGCTCATACAACACTGTAACCCAATGAAAATGTTTTATTTGTTGGCACACAAATAGAGCTTGCTTTTGGTGCTATTTGATCACCTTTGTGTTTTAGTTTTATTTTTTTTCTATAAATACAAAAGACCGAGTTTAAAAAAAAAAAAAAGGATATTTTACCCACTTCAGCACTGGGCCTATTCTGGCACTTCTCTCCTTCATGTAAAAATCATAAATTTATGGCTATAAAATTACTTCAAAACACCAAACATTATATATTTTTTTGGAGCAGACACCCTAGGGAATAAGATGGCGGTCATTGCAAATTTTTATCTCAGTCGGTATTTGCGCAATAAATTTTCAAACGCCTTTTGTTTGCTAAAATATTACAAAACAGTAAAGTTACGGCCAATTTTTTGGTATAATGTGAAAGATGTTGTTATGCTGAGTAAATAGATACCTAACACGTCACGCTTTAAAATTGTGCACACACATGGCATGACACCAAACTTCAGTAATTAAAAATCTCCCTAGGCGATGCTTTAAATTTTTTACACGCTACCATTTTGGCATTACAGAGAAGGTCTAGTGCTAGAATTGTTGCACTCATTCTAACGCACGCAGCAATAACTCACATGTGTGGTTTGAACGGCGTTTACATATGTGGGCGGGACTTACGTGTGTGTTCGCTTCTGAGCGCGAGCTACCGGGGACATGGGCGTTTTTTCTTATTTTTTGTTTTTGTTTTTTGACTTTTTTGTATTTCTTACTCTTTTTTTTTTTTTTGGGGATCTCTTTTATTCCTATTACAAGGAATGTAAACATCCCTTGTAATAGGAATGTGTGTGACAGGTCCTCTTTATGGAGAGATGCAGGGTCAATAAGACCCTGCATCTCTCCTCCAGGCTGGAAAGCATGATATTGCTCCAAAAAAATCACCAATCTCATGCTGACAGCCGAGATCACGGCTTGGTTAACATACGGGAACACGGCATGATGTCATAACGTCGTGCCCGCGCCTCCGACGGTCATAGAGATGACTGATGACCATCTGGTCACCAGTCATCTCCAAATCGTTCTCCGAGCCCCAGATGGCACGGGAGAGCCCGGAGAAGCACCGGATGGCGGCAAGAGGGGGGGGGGACGTCCCCTCCCCCCGCCTATAAGAACGATCAAGCGGCGGAACTGCCACTATGATCGTTTTTATTGTGCACAGAATCGCCGGCTGAAAAGAATGATATCTGAATGATGTCTGCAACTGCAGGCATCATTCAGATGTCACCGCACAAAGCCAAGGATGTCATTTGACGGTGGGCGGTAGGAAACTGGTTAATATTTTTAAAAAAGGTAATTTTTCTTCTTCATTGATGTACACTGATGAGACTGCACTGATGGGCACCGATAAGGTGGCAAGGGTGGGCACTGAGAGGTGGCATTGCTATTTGGCACTGGTGGGCAGTGAGAAGTGGCACTGCTAGGTGGCAATGATAGTTGGCAGTGATGGGCACTGATAGGTGCCACTGATTGGCACCAGTGGTGGGCATTGATAGGTGGCACTGGCAGGGGCTACTAATTGTCACAGATGATGCAGAATTGCCTCTTCCTCTTCGGGCCCCATGTCCCTTGCACATAAGCCGGTGATTTCCTTTTTTTTATGCTCACGCTGTCAGCACAAGGAGAAAACAAAAACCATTACCCAGCTTTTGTTTACATCACGTGATCAGCTGTCATTTGCTGACAGCTGATCACATGGTAAAGGGCAGGGATCGGCCCCTTACTCGGATCTGTCATCACCCGAGTCACAGTGACTCTGACCACAGCGCGCGCAAAGGGGAGGACATTTATTGACGGACTCCCGGCAATTGAGGACCATGCTGTGGCCGTCGATCAGTTATAGCGCTGATCTCAAATGATTAAAGAGGGTCTAAATGGGCCATTGACATGCATCACAATTCAACTTAGGAATGAGTCTTTGAAAAGTTAAACTAAATAATTTGGCCACTTTATCCTTCCAAATAATTCACTTCCTGTCACATAGCCACACAGGAAGTGAGGGGAAATCCCTAACAATGTCTTTCCTTGGGGACACACAGGTCAGTCGAAATACTTTCCCCATTATGCACATTGCGGGGTACACCACAAATTATTATTTGGTAGTTTGGACTGTGGGGTTTATTTACTAAAGGTAAATCTACTTTGCACTACAAGTGCACTTGCTGTATAGCGGAGGGGGACATGCAAGCCAAAAAAAAACATCTTTGCTTTTACATGATTGTAACATCCAATCACCAGTACTTTCCCTCAGATTTTCAGCAGCAACACTTTTACTGCAGAGTGGATTTGTCTTTACTAAACCCCAAACTACCCAAAGACTTGGGGTGTACACAACAAAGTGCTAGAGTGCAATTGCTTAATGGGGACACTAGTTAGATTGATCTGTGAGTCCCCAAGAAAAGCCATTGGTAGGGTTTTACCTTCACTTCCTGTTTAGCTGTGTGACAGGAAGTGAAGCCAATGTTAAGTAAAAGGAGACAAAGGCCAAACTACAAAAAATAAATGAAAAAACACACACGCAGGGGTTCTAACACTTACTTTGTTTCCCTCAAAATGCCCACAATTAGAATTGTATGGCCTTGAGCTATTTTTAAGTGCAGTGCTCTAAATCAGTGCTTCTCAAGTACCCCCAACAGGCCATGTTTTCAGGTTTTCCTTCATCTTGCACATGTGCTTTAAATCACAGTCAATGGTTTTGATTTTTGGACAGCAATTCTCGATAAGAAAAATTCACAAAAAAACATGTCCTGTTGGAGGTACTTGAGGACTGAGGCTGAGAACCACTGCAGTAAAAAAGGAAAATTGAATACTTACCGCTCTGTAATTTCATTTCCTGGTGACGCTCCATGGCAGCACACAATACAATACATGCATATACTACCATGAAGGCACCAGGGTAGACAAATCACACCTGTTTTGTTTTGACATGCCAATCAGCTGTCACATTTGTTGCAAAGAAAACACAAAACAAACATCAAAACTTTACATCTAATTTTATTGTTCAACAAAACAAAAGGGAAGGCAAAATAAAAAACATGGTCAATTTGAAACAGTTACAGACTCACATCTTGAGCAATTTTTGGCCAAAAAAATGCAGCAGACAATTAAATCAAAGTGAACAAACACACATTAACAACATCAGAATTATTTCAGGGGAACATATCTCCCCCACACCAAAAAAATACAATCCACATAAGTTAACCAATCACTTGTTTTGCAAAGACATAACAAATAAAATACATGTGTTACAAACGCGATAAGGCCCCCATGTACATTTTACCACCCACACACTTGCCTCTTCTTAAGGCAATTGACCGAATGCTCTGTGAGCTTTATATAACATATGTTTGTGTGCTAATGAGGCAATTGAAAACACATGCACAGTCCATGAAACACCCAGAATGCAAGTTCTCCCAATGTAGAAAATGAAATTCAAAGTGGGCACACCTGTTAAGATGTCCTTCAATTTCTTACCCATAAAAACACTCTCTGAGTGAGCATGCCCAGAAATATCCAGGCGCTGTTCACACACAAAAAGCACGCCAAAAAAAAATAACTGGCTGGGCATGTGCAGAACAACACCAATGCAGCTAGCAAAAAATAACCCCCCCTCCCCCCGTCCAAAATTAAGCACATCATCCAGCATGCTACAAAGTTAGAGATGGGACAATCACCCCTCCCCCCAACAACAAATACTATTGCAGTCTATGGGAACTGACTTGTTAATTTTGCTAGTCCCCACTTGGCTGGCTTATCTTCTAGTAAAGTTATTGGCCTTAAAATGGGGGCCCAGGTCCCACCCTAAGGGATATATATCAATGTCACCAATTTGGAAAACACAAAAAACAAAACAAGGAGAAGTGCCTTTAAATATGCCAAATTGCTTAAGGGCCATTTCACACCACATACAGTCCATTGCGTTTTTTATGCATCCAAAATGCATGGAAAGTTGGTTATATGGTTCTAAATGGCAGTGTTTGTTCCAGTGCTGGAACGCATCAAAACGCATCATAAACGCACTGGAACGCACAGGAACACACCTAAATGCACCAAAAACGCACTGGAACACACTTGTCCTTATCTATGGTTAATAAAAAAGAGGGGTGAAAACAAAGCACTGAACTGCATCAAAAACGTACCAAAAATGCACCGGAACGCATGAAAAAAGTGCATGCAGAAAAGCACCTGGAACGCATCCGGATTGTGTTTCTATGGTGTGAACTGGCCCTAGTTCACACTATAGAAACACAGTCTGGGTGCGTTCCAGGTGCTTTTCTGCATGCGCGTTTTTGACACATTCCAGTGCATTTTTGAGGCGTTTTTGATGCAGTCCAGTGTTTTTTCCTGCCTCTTTTCACTTAGGACAAGTGTGTTGCGGTGCGTCTTTGGTGCATTTAGGTGCGTTGCGGTGCATTCCAGTGCATTTTTGGTACGTTCCGTTGCGTTTTTGATGTGTTTTACTGGGGTCCAGTACAGTTTTGTACCTAAAAAAATGCAGCATGACCAATTATTTTTTGGCTTTCTGAAATGCACTGGAACGGACTGCAGTGGTGTGAACTATGCCATTGGCATTAATGTGATCAACTTTCTTTGCGTTTTTCAGGCATCAAAAAAACGCACTGCACTGCATCCGGTGTGAACTGGCCCTAAATATCATCCCCGGGGGGTGTCTATAGTATGCCTTCAAAGTAGCACATGTTTTCCATGTTTATAACAGTTGGAGAGCAAAATGACATTTCTAAAGTAAAATAATAGTCATTTAAAAGTCCTTGCGGCTGTACTGAATTGCTGGTTCCTGTCAATACAGATAAAAGTAATTGAAAGTCTTTGCTAACCAAAAAAAAAATGCGTGGGGGTTCCCCCAAATTCCATGACCAGGCCCTTCAGGTCTGGAATGGATATTCAGGGGAACCCCGCTGCAAATTTAAAAAAAAAAGACGTGGGGTTCCCCCCAAGTATCCAAACCAGGCCCTTCAGATCTGGCATGGATTTTAAGGGGAACTCCACCCCAAATTCTTTTAAAAAATGGCGTGGAGTCCCCCTAAAAATCCACACCAGACCCTTTATCCGAGCACATAACCTGGCCAGCCGCAGGGGAAGAGGGGGGGATGAGAGAGCGGCCCCCCTCCCTCCTGAACCGTACCAGGCCACATGCCCTCAACATGGGGAGGATGTCCCCATGTTGATGGGGACAAGGGCCTCATCCCCACAACACTTGCCGGTGGTTGTGGGGGTCTGCGGGCGGGTGGCTTATCGGAATCTGGAAGACCCCTTTAACAAAGGTGACCCCCAGATCCCGCCCACCCCCCCCTGTGTGAAATGGTAATGGGGTACAAATGTACCCCTACCATTTCACTAAGAAAGTGTCAAAAATTTAAAAAATGACAAGAGCCGGTTTTTGACAATTCCTTTATTAATGTCTTTTCTTTTCTTCCATCTTCTTCCTTCTTCTTCTTCCATCTTCTTCTTCCATCTTCTTCTTTTCTCCATTCGGGTTTCTTCCTCCATCTTCATCTTCCTCTTCATCTTTATCTTTATCTTCATCTTCCTTCTTCCTTCGGTCTTCTCGTCCAGCATCTTGCTCCGGCGTCTTCCCTTCTTCTTTCTTCTCCGGCCGCTCCGTTTGAATTGGAGGTTCCCGCTGTGCGACGCTTCAGTTCGCCTCTGGGTCCGCTTACACCCGTGACCCCGCCCCCCTCTGACGCACATGGATTTCACGGGGACTTTCCCGTGGTGACAGAGGGGGGCGGAGCCACCGGGTGTAAGCGGACCAAGTGGAGAACTGAAGCGTCGCACAGCGGGAACCTCCAATTCAAACGGAGCGTCCGGAGAAGAAAGAAGAAGGGAAGACGCCGGAGCAAGATGCGGACGAGAACACCGAAGGAAGAAAGAAGATGAAGATGAAGATAAAGATGAAGAGGAAGCTGAAGATGGAGGAAGAAACCCGAATGGAGAAAAGAAGAAGATGGAAGAAGAAGAAGGAAGAAGATGGAAGAAAAGAAGATGGAAAATTGTATCATACTTACCAGTAATTTTCCTTTCCTGGTGCCTATCCATGGCAGCATACCTGTGATAAAGCTCCGCCTCGACTCCTCCTTCAGGACTAGTGAATAGCATAAATTAAAGGCATAGTCCCTCCCCCAACATTCTCTGTAATATAGAATACCGAGGGTGGGAGCGTATGCTGCCATGGATAGGCACCAGGAAAGGAAAATTACTGGTAAGTATGATACAATTTTCCGTTTTCCTGGTGCCTCCATGGCAGCATACCTGTGATAAATAACTAGCTGACATGGGTGGGATAATTGCTTAACAATAAATGTTTAATTAGAAGAGGACATAGCAGCCTGAACTGCCCTCCTTCCAAACTCAACAGTCGTGAGCGCTCCTGGATCAATATGGTAGTGTCTGAGGAATGTATGGTGAGAAGACCAGGTGGCAGCCCTGCACACCGTCTCCAACGAAACATTAGCCCTTGCTGCCCAGGAAGCTGAGACTGCCCTTGTAGAATGAGCATTCACTCGGGATGGAGGCTCCATATTCTTCACCCTGTAGGCCTTCTGGATTAACTTTACAGCCCAAGATGCCAGAGTTCTGATGGAAGCTTCTTTGCCCCTGTATTTACCGAACGGTACGATGAAAAGTCTCTCAGAATTTCTGAAGGGGCCGGTGGCTTCTAGGTAGGCCCTGAGCACTCTGGATACATCCAGTTCGTGACAAGACTCTGAATCCGTGTCTGTAAACACTGGTAGTGCCCAGGGTTCCAACAGGTGGCTTGGAGTAGTGACCTTTGGTGTGAACCCCCGAAGGGGGCGAAGTTCCACTCTGTCGGGGAAGAAGGAGATGTGGTCGTTACCTATCCCTAAAGAGTGAAGTTCCAAGATCCTTTTGCCAGATGTAATGGCTAGCAGGAAAGCCGTCTTTAGTGTCAGGTTCCATATTGTTACTTTTTCCACTGGAGCAAAGGGATGGTCAGATAGAACTTCCAGGACTAGGGACAGATCCCACTTAGGAAATGATCGTCTGACAGGAGGGTGAATCTTCAATACACCTCTGAGGTAAGTGACTACTAAAGGATCCTCCGTCCCATCTCTTATTTGTTGCGGCAGAGATTGCTGCTACCTGCACTTTGAGGGAGCTCAGACCAAGTCCCAGATCAAGTCCTGTCTGAAGGAATCCTAGAACATGGGAAGTAGAGGGAAGGATTGGATCAAATCCATTTCCGGAAGCAAATGACAAGAACTTGTCCCAGATTTTTGAATATATGGCATTAGTTGCAGGCTTCCTGGTTTTTAGAAGGGTTGTTATGACTCCTGGGGAACACCCTAGGGATTCGAACCTTCGCCTCTCAACCTCCAGATTCGAAGATTCAACTTCTGAGGGTTTAGATGAACTAGACTGCCCTGCGACAGAAGTTGAGGGAAAGGAGGGATCTTGATTGGAGAGCCCACACTGAGGCGCAATACGGAAGTACTGCCACCACCTGGACTGGCTCTCTGAGGAGCCTCAGGAGGAATTTGAATATTAATGGCCTGGGAGGAAAGGCATATGCCGTGGTGAACCTCCAGGGACATGACAGGGCATCCACTGCCTCGGCTTGTGGGTGCGGCAGCCGAGAGAAGAACCTATCCAGCTTGGCGTTCTTCGGGGCGGCGAACAGATCTACCTGAGGGGGATCCGATATGTTGGCAATCTGAAGGAAGACATGAGGGTGGAGAGCCCACTCGTTGTTGTCCAGGAAGTTTCTGGATAACGTGTCTGTTTCCGTGTTCAACCTGCCTGGCAGATACATTGCTCTGAGGCCCAGGAGGTTCTGCTCCGCCCAGAGCATGATCGGCTCTACCTCCTTGAGGAGTGACCTGCTGCGAGTGCCTCCCTGCTTCTGCAGATAAGCGACAGCTGCCCTGTTGTCTAGGCGTAGGAGTATTCTCTGGCCTCTGATTTGGGGTGCCAAAGAGGTCAGTGCCAAGAAGGCTGCCCTCTTCTCCAAAGATGTTGGATACCACTCCCTGGGTGGTGTATGACCATCTCCCCTGTATTCTGGTTTGCCCGCAATGGGCTCCCCAGCCCTGTCTGCTTGCAAGCGGACGCAATTGTGATCCAAGGAAGGGAGCCCAGGTGATGAGGCTTGGAGAGGTTTTCCAGAACTGTCCACCAGTGAAGGCTCCTGTGCATTTTTCCCGTCAGCAGGATCGTCTGAGATAGTCGTTTCTTCTACTGCGCCAAGAAACCAGTCTGGAAATACCTCAAGTGCCAATGTACCGAAGGAACCATGGGTATACAGGAAGACATTGTGCCAATGAGGCTCAGGCATTGTGAAGCCGTCAGATACGGGCTCCGGATGACTTTGATCATTCTCTGGATGACAATCCTTGCCTTCGGCGGTGGTAATGACACTGTCCCCTCCTGAGTGTAGAACGTTGCGCATAGATTATCTGCTGTGTTGGCGTTAGTTGACTCTTGTCGGAATTTACCAGCCACCCTAGCTCTTTTAGGGTCTGTAGAAGAATTTCCTGGTGACGTACCAACTGATCCGGATTGCTTGCTAGGAGGAGGATGTCGTCCAGGTATTGGTATATCCTCAAGCCCCTCTCCCCCAGGGGAACCAAAGCAGATTAGTATCCTGGTGAACACCCTGGGAGAGGTGCACAGACCGAAAGGCAGGGCTTGAAACTGTAGGTGGGTCCGTCCCACTGCAAATCTCAGATATTTTTGAAATGCAGGTAGAATTGGCACGTGTAGGTACGCATCCTGCAGATCAACCGAAATCATCCAATCTGATGGCTGGACTGCCTGAATAATCGTCTGCAGGGATTCCATTTTGAAGCTTTCGGGGCAGATATACCGGCTGAACCTCTTTAGATCTATCACAGGCCTCCACCCACCTGTCCTCTTTGGGACCAGAAATAGGGTGGAGTAGAGGCCTGCCAAGCACTCTGCCAAGGGAACCGGAACAGTCGCCCCCTGAAGCTGTAGTGACGTTAGGAAGTTTTTTTAGAGCTTGAGCTTTCAGTGGAGAGGATGGAATCTCTGTTCCTTTGAAAGAGAGGTGGGGGGGTAAGAGAAATTCCAAAAGTGCCCCCATTGAATTGTTGACAGAACCCAGGGGTCGTGGCAGCAGGTGGCCCAGACTGTGAGAAAAGACTTTAGCCTGGCTCCCACCGGGAGTGCCTGGGTTCCTCTGGCGTCAAAAAGACTGCTTCTGCTCCTGTGGAGCCGGAAGGGCTTTCATCTTCCTATACAAAAAGGATCCCCGAGTACCTTTCCAAGGTCTTTTGTTGTCCCTGGGCTGTCTCTACTGCCTAAAATCCCTTGGGTTTGACTGGCGGAACCTAGAGGAGCCACCTCTGAATCTTCGCATCCTTCTGTCCTGTGGAAGCATACCAGACTTCCCTCCTGACAGCCTGGAGATAGCTTTATCCATTTTGTCTCCGAATAGGGCTTTACCATCGAACGGGATTTTGCACTAATTTTGTTTGGAAGATAAATCAGCCGTCCAGGGTTTCAGCCACAAGGCCCTCTTCGCCATTACTGAATGCAACATGGATCTTGCCGAGTACCTGATCGTGTCAATGGCCGCTACCCCGGCAAAGTCTGCTGACAATCTAAGCTCTTCCAAGGCTTTAGATATATCCTCCATGGGGACATCCTGACGCAATGCCGTCTCAATGTTATCTGTCCAAGATCTTATGGCATTTGATACTGATGTGAGGGCAATAGCTGGCTTACACGCTGCTCCCGCGGCCAAGTAGTTCCTCTTCAGCTCCAGGTCGATTCGCCTGTCTAGAGGGTCTTTGAAGGAAGCGGAATCCTCCATTGGCAAAGTTATATTTTTGCGAGTCGCACCACCAACGCGTCTACCACTGGCATGGAGTTTAGTGACTGCGTTCCCGACTCTGGTAAGGGGTATATAGTTTATTGAACCGACCCAAAAAAATAAATTATTTTTTATTTTTTTATTTATCAGTCTTTGACCATTCCTTCTGAATAACTTGACTAATCTTGCCCATCAACGGGAAAATAACCTGCTTTCTTTTGAGGAATGGGAAGTAGCTTGTAGACTCTTGGGGAGGCTAATCTGTGTCTTTCCAGGCGATTGCGGCTTTGACTGCCTGGATGAATGGCTTTACCAAGGAGAGACTGAAGCCAGAAGTTTCTGACTCTTCTCAAGAGTCCCCTGAAGAGTCTTCAGGTGGTGAATCTCTAGCTGGTCGGCCTGACGGTGGCAGAGGTGTACTGACTGCTGACGGACCAGGGAGATTAGGTTCTATATCCTGAACCTGGGATATCTGCTGAAGTGGTTGAGCGGGGACCAAAGTCAAAAGCTCAGAGAAGGAGTCCTTCATTGTTCGCTTGAGCAGATCTACAGCATGCTGATTTTCTAGCTCGCGGTTGGACGCATAGTCCGTAAAACAGTCCTTACAGACCACTCTGTCTGGTAGCGGTGTAGCCCCACATGTCCAGCACTTCTCTTGCTATAGGTCCTAGGAGAGGGGGACCGATCATGTCCTCTGGATCTTGACCTCTCTGATCTACGATGTGAAGAATGGGATCTACGCCCTGATGAGCGGGACCCCTTGGAGTGGGTAGGGCTATGATGTAAGGAACTCACGCTAGACCAGTGAGCGCACTTTTTTTTTTTTTTTATACTCACGTATAGTTGGTCACATACCTAATAGAAGTGTGAGGATCTTTTCTGTGAGATGAATGACTCATTGCGGAGTTGGGCACAAGGATCAGCTCCGGAAATATAGTAAGAAAGGGAAAAGAATCAGGAGTTTTTGGCGTCACTTTTTTTTTTTTTCTTTTAAAACAAACATTTTTATATCGTCATCTTTTTTTATTTTTTATTTTATTTTTTAAACATAAACATTTTTGATCGGCAACATTTTTTTTTTTTTGAGAAAATAAAAAGTACCTACCACAAAGCAGCATCAGAGAGACCTAGCAGGGCACAGCTGAGGAGACTGACAGCAATCCCTGAATCTGAACCTAAATAGGCTCAAGGTGCGTGGGCTAATCCCATAAACCACTATTTGGAATGGATTGAAAAAAAAAAAGGGCAAATCTAGCCTTCTTTCCAGAATCCAAGATGGCCGACACTGAACCAAGCGACCATGCATGCGCACGCGCAGAAGATCCAGCGTCGCCCAGTACAGAGAGCCGAGAAACTACGGCTCTGTATCACTCCCGAATCGCGCATGCGCAGACGGCGGCAAGGACACCGCGCCGTGACACTCTCCTACCTGGCGGGACATACAGAGCACCTGTAGACCCCCCTGAACCCGGAAATAAGCACCACAATGTTGTTGCACAGAGAGACACCTGCCCTATCCAGTTGCACAGTTTTAAAGGAACAAAAAAGTAAGACAATAATCATTTTAAAGGCGCCTAACAAGCAAAGGAAAGGGGGGGGAGGGGAAGAGAGGAAAAGAAAGGGGAAAAACACAAATGCCTGTAATAAAAAATGGAAACCATCAGTCTGGGAAGATGGAGCTGATCCTTTTGCGACTTCCACTACATTCATCATGGATGTGATAGCAGACTGCGTTCCTGTGAGGAAACTCTGCGAAATGACCCCAACAGATCCTCAGAGGGGTTCCCAGTCTTATCAGCGCTGTGAGCGGCCCAAGAACAGGGACTGCGCACGAGAAAGGCTAAACCCGGCGGACGCTGCCGACTGCAGAGGTATGGACATACTGCTACTCTTCACCAGCACAAGAAGGTATGAGGAAAAAAAGGAGAATGTTGGGGGAGGGACTATGCCTTTAATTTATGCTATTCACTAGTCCTGAAGGAGGAGTCGAGGCGGAGCTCTATCACAGGTATGCTGCCATGGAGGCACCAGGAAAAGACATTAATAAAGGAATTGTCAAAAACCGGCTCTTGTCATTTTTTAAATTTTTACACTTTCCTTGTGAAATGGTAGGGGTACAATGTACCCCTTACCAATTCACATAGGGGGGGGGCGGGATCTGGGGGTCCCCTTTGTTAAAGGGGTCTTCCAGATTCCGATAAGCCCCCCGCCCGCAGACCCCCACAACCACCGGGCAAGGGTTGTGGGGATGAGGCCCTTGTCCCCATCAACATGGGGACATCCTCCCCATGTTGAGGGCATGTGACCTGGTACGGTTCAGGAGGGAGGGGGGGCCGCTCTCGTCCCCCCCTTTTCCCCTGCGGCCGGCCAGGTTATGTGCTCGGATAAGGGTCTGGTGTGGATTTTTGGGGGGACTCCACGCCATTTTTTTAGAAAATTTGGGGTGGAGTTCCCCTTAAAATCCATGCCAGATCTATAGGGCCTGGTTTGGATATTTGGGGGGAACCCGCACGTCATTTTTTTTTTACATTTGCAGCGGGGTTCCCCTTAATATCCATTCCAGACCTGAAGGGCCTGGTTATGGAATTTGGGGGAACCCCCATGCTTTTTTTTTTTGGTTAGCAAAGACTTTCAAATACTTTTCTCTATATTGCCGGGAGCCGACAATTCATTATAGCCGCGGCTGCTTTTAAATGGTTTTTTTTTCCTTTAGAAATGTCATTTTGCAGGCGCACTGGGAAGTTCAGGGCTGCGCCTGTTCAACTTATGCAAATTGAGTTACGTGACTTGACATTTACTAAGATTTTGCCGGCGCAGTGTCCCGGCGCATTTAAACCATTGAAATTCCCGCGCTGAGCTCAAAAAAACCTCCCGCAGCTCGAATCGTACTTGCCGGCGCAGCAGGCTGGTTTTGAAAATTGTACTTTCCCTCTCTATTTTGGCCTTCTTTGTTATTTGGGCAGGTGTCCCTACACTTCCTCACATCACCCCACATCACCCCCATTATATTCTCACTTCCAGCTTCTTTATATTTAGATTTTAACATGCTGTGCGCCAGGTCCATAGTAGCGCACTGAGCGCCTCCTCCCGGGCGCAGAGAACACTATAGTAAATGGGAAATAGGGCTGCGCTACAGGCGCTAATGTTTTGTAAATACCAAAACAGCCATTGCGCACGTAGATGCGCCAATACTCATGGCGCAAACGTTTGGTAAATCAGCCCCAGTGTGTCAACATGAGCTATCTCCCATCAGGGCAAATCAATGTACGTGTTTTGAGGGTGCAACCACTTCCTCGCAACTCAAGTAGGTGAGAGGAAGGGTTTGCACTCCCAAAACATGTCCATTGATCCCCCATGATCGGAGATAGCACATGTTGACATTTGGCATGGGATCAGGAAGGAAATCACAATTTTGACGCACAATTTGTGTGCATCTTCCAAATTTGGCTTGTTCAGGGGTGACCTCACCCCATCTCATGAAGGCAACAGCAACACATTTTTGAAATACTATATAATGTCTGATATTTCCTTTTTCCAAGGTTGAACTTTGTAAGTTCCATTGTTTTTATATGTTTTATTTTTTTAAACATGCGTGTTTATGCAAAACCAAAAAAACTAAATGTATTTTTGGTAAAACACTGTTTATAATGTTAAAAAAAAAAAAAATTAACGCACAAGTTGTGCACAGAGTAAAAATATATTTTTTTTTTACTCAACAATGTGTGGCTTCTTCTTTCTATGCTCAATATCATTTTGAAAAATAAGTTCTTGTGTACCGTGACAATTGTGGTTACTAAAGACAAATCCACTTGGCACTACAAGTGCACTAGGAGAACCTGGGAGACAGATTCAAGAAACACAAGCAATAATGACAAATCAAGTTTTTCACTGAAATATTTTTTGTTTATTTTTATGTTAAAAAATCTAAAATTGTCTGGCATAGAAATGGCCCCCCTACCCGTAAAGTACTCCACATATTTATCCCGCACTTCACGGGCACTTTGGGGGGCCAAGCCCATACGGCCAGTATCCAGGCCCGTCAGGGCATTGTCAGCAAGTCCAGCCTCAGGTCCAACAGAAGTCAGATAATTGGGTGCATTTCTGCGTAAATAGTTGTGCAGTATGCAGCAGGTGAAAACAATATGATTTATTTTGTACTCCGCCATATGTATCGATGTAAGGAACATTCGGAACCGGCTAGCCATTATCCCAAAGGCATTCTCAACAACCCTTCGGGCTCTGGCCAGCCGGTAATTAAAAACCCTCCTCTCCGGGGTGAGCGTCCTCTGGGGGAATGGCCTCATCAGGTGTGGCCCAGCCCGAAAGCTTCATCCACGATAAAAACAAAAGGAAGGCCCTCAACATTCTCCTCGTCATGTGGTAGTGCCAGGCCACCACTCTGGAGACATCGGGCAAATTCCGTCTGTGCGAAGACTCCCCAATATAAAATACGGTCATTCTTCCCCACGTCAACATACATAAACTCATAGTGTGCGGACACCACCGCCATTAACACAATACTATTAAACCCCTTGAAGTTGTAATAGTATGACCCCGAATGGGGTGGTGGCACTATGCGGACGTGCTTCCCATCTATCGCCCCTCCGCAAATAGGAAAGTCCCACAGATCGGCAAACTGGGATGCCACAGTCTGCCATTCCTGTGGCGATGAAGGAAACTGTGGAGTCAAACAAGAAAAATATTTTAGGACTTTTGCACATAACATTGCAAGCAGATTACACAAAAACATTCTTGGCCAACATCAGTATGTAGCGGGTATTTGAATTTAGGGGAGGCATCTGGGTGGTAGTGTAACCCAGATGCATTGATTGTTAGGGAATCTGAGACCCTTTTATGGTTCTTGGAGGACTCTGGCGGTGTGAGGTTCCCTGCGGCCTGCGGGTGGCACTGTCGCCCTGGGCCGGGGCTGAACACTCACCACAAGACTGCATCCCTTTTTGTCCTTTCCTGGCGCTGGTACAGCGGGACGGGGAACCTGCTGTGACGCAAAGGGAGAGGAGATAAAAGTGGCGGACGCCCTGACCTTGGGGTTCAGAGTCAGAGGACGCAGCCGCGCCCAGGCACCTTCAGCCTGGGTGCTGGCGTTCCGGAGTTCTGGGCCCAGGTGCCCTCGACCTGGCCAGAATGGGAGATGGAGTCCATCCCAGGCACCTTTAGCCTAGGGTGAGGTACTAATGCGGAAGCCTGGGACTCAGTACCTTCGACTGGGTTCCGCGAGGGTGGAGGAATCCGAGGGGGCCCTAATGCCTTGGGTGCCCGTGTCTGAGATTGAGGAGGCTGGTGAGCGGAACTTATCTGGAAAGTCTGGCTCAGCATTTGCCGGTGACAGAGAGGCCTCCGGTAACTCTCTTGGACGGATGTCTTCCCTCTGACAGGGGCTGTGATAGTGAAGGTAATTCATGCTCTTGTTCTATATAGTCGGTGGCAGTGACTATACATCATAACCATTGGTGACACCACATTGGTTAGCTCTACTACAAGAATTGTGCCTTGACCTACTCCCCACAAATACTGAAGTGTTCTATGGGTCTCAACCTGTCTGTGCAGTATGACTATGTATTGCTGGAAGAGAAATAAATACGAGTTGAACCTTTTCAGTGTGTGGAACTCTGGTTACTAGGAGCAAAGGGAGTCACTTCGAAGAAAGGATTTGACTCTGGGACACACACACAAAACCCGATAGTTCTGGCTTTCACCTCCAGTCCCTCTGGAGGACATGGGCCATGGTGTATCGCATCCCTCCCCCCAGTACTAAACCCCTAGACAAGACCAACAAGCTGAGAATGAGAAGGGGTGAGAGGGTTGAGGTCGCTACACGTGGGGGCATCGTGTCTGGGATGTGTACTGTGTCTGAATTTGAACTTTGCTGCCCGGAGGAGTTCCGAGTAGGTCGGCCATATTGGCCAACGCGCCACGAAGCACACCATAGCTGCGCAGTTCGTGGGCGGAAGAAGAGAAAGCCTGCGAACAAATGCAGACTATGGGAGGAGTCTGGCCATGTGGAAGGACACATGTGGGGATTCCGGCGCAAAGGGGTCAGTGCGCATTGGAGCAGCAGCCAGTCGGGATGACCTCAAGTACTCCGTGGATTTCTGTTCCTTCTACAGCGGAGATGACTTCCTTTGCTGCTCCGATCACGGATACAGGAATAAGACTAAGGCCCTCGGTGTGATCTGTCCCGGCTGTTCGGGACTGGTGGTGCAGTTGAAGCCGTTCGGGCGATGTGAGGTCTGCAAAGAATTTCTCTTCGAGGTGGAGCCATCCACAGAAAGATCTTGCGCCTTCCACCTCAACTTCCTCACAGGTACTGCCACTCCGGAGGGAGAGATCGATGCCTATGCGTTTCCTGCGCGCACTGACCAGGGCGAAGTGACGAAGTGACTGCCCCAGAGGAGACTGAAAGAGAAAAATCAGAGGATGCTGCCTCGGTCACCACAAGCTCCCTGCTCATACAACTGAAGAGGAAAGTTGGCCTGGTGATGGCATCCTGTGATCGTGGAAGAGCTTCGCCCCGTCGCTTGCCTGGCCTGGATGGATCCGGAGGGAAGAGCCCTATACATCCCTGTTCTCCAAAAGGCCCAGGTGAGCCAGGGGTTGGGACTGTGTGTGCGGTTGGAGGTGTCGGGAGCCCACGGTTGGTGGAACCCATGGAAGGGGGTGATTCTGTGTCTACTGGGAATTACTTGCCCGCAGAGTGTTATGACACCTCCGACCTAGAGTCATTGTCAGATGACGGTGATGATGGGGAGATGGATGAAATCTTCCACAAGAAGGGATGGGACAAGATGAAGTTACCCTCGTCCCGTGTCACAAGGGACCCACCTATGTCCATTGGGGATAGTACACCCCGGGTGGAGGCCTCGGAGCCTAGGGAAGGATCTGGTCCCCTGCCTACACCCTCGCTTCTTGAATCATCGAGTGTTTCACCTGCTCCTGTTGCGGGAGTGCAACGCGCATCACTGCGGGCCCCTAGGCCCAAATCTACCGAGGTGGTTGGAGTACCTCGTCATCCTGGGTTGCCCGAGAATATGGGTGGGAATACCCATATCTACCCTGAGAATTGTTCTATGAAGTGGAAGTTTTGCGGCAGCGGTAGTATGACGAGTTTGTCTGGACAAAGCTTAAGGTACCTCACGCACGCCGATACCTCTCGTACTCCCCCACAGTTACCATAAAATTCAAGGACTGTAAGGCGGAGTGGATGTTGGGAAGACACATCCATGCTGACAGGGTGGTTATCTGTCAGAAGGATGGAGGAAACATTGAGTACAATGTGGAGGCTTTTGACAAGCATTAGAAGCATTTATTTATGCTGCATCCAAAGTTCTATTTATAGGAGAAAAAGACTCCTTTATATTTCCCTTTTTATTGCTGAACTTTCCAGAGTATTTGCTGAAACACAGGGACTGTGCCCTATATTTTTTGGGGTGTTTTTTCTCTTAGGAGAAATGGGAGCTCTTATGGTTATTTTGTTCTCCTTCTTTCTCCTTTCATCAAGGAAAGAAATCAGTGACTTCGGGGCATAGCTAGTATAAGGTCACAGTACAGAGAAAAAAAAAGAAGAGAGAAGTTCATCTGGATTTGATAAGTGTCTTTACCGGGGCATTGCCACCAGGTGGCGGTGTTGCGCAACGATTGTTTTTTTCTGTACACTATACTGTACACCATGATCATTGGAGCGAGTGGGTTTCTCCCTGGATAGACCCATTCCTCCCAAGAAAACATATACATTGTGTTAGGATGTGTGTTTTCTTTTCTTTTACCTCTGTAGGAGATTCGTCTATCAAGGCTGCTGAGAGTGGGGTGATTCTTAGATAGCGAGGAGGGGAAATTTCAATGTGTAAAGTCATTTAAAGTTTTTATATACCAAGTTCATTGTTTTATATTCCTGTTTCCTTTTCCCGTTTTAGGTCCTGGCACAAATTATGACTAAATTGTGAGGTTGGATTCTATGTGTAGTTTGGTCTCTGGGTCGAACTTATGTTACCACTCTTTGGGAGACATGGGTTTGTTCATGCTCAATTGATTGTTAGGGAATCGGAGACCCTTTCATGGTTCTTGGAGGACTCTGGTAGTGTGAGGTTCCCTGCGGCCTGCGGGTGGCGCTGTCACCCTGGGCTAGGGCTGAACACTCACCGCAAGACTGCATCCCTTTTTGTCCTTTCCTGGCGCTAGTACAGCGGGGCGGGGAACCTGCTGTGACGCAAAGGGAGAGGAGATAAAAGGGGCGGATGCCCTGACCTTGGGGTTCAGAGTCGGAGGACACAGCCGCGCCCAGGCACCTTCAGCCTGGGTGCTGGCATTCCGGAGTTCCGGGCCCAGGTGCCCTTGACCTGGCCGGAACGGGAGATGGAGTCCATCCCAGGCACCTTTAGCCTGGGGTGAGGTACTAATGCGGAAGCCTGGGACTAAGTACCTTCGACTGGGTTCCGCGAGGGTGGAGAAATCCGAGGGGGCCCTAAAGCCTTGGGTGCCCGTGTCTGAGATTGAGGAGGCCGGTGAGCGGAACTTCTCTGGAAAGTCTGGCGCAGCATTTGCCGGTGACAGAGAGGCATCCGGTAAGTCTCTTGGACGGATGTCTTCCCTCTGACAGGGGCTGTGATAGCGAAGGTAATTCATGCTCTTGTTCTATATAGTCGGTGGCAGTGACTATACATCATAACCATTGGTGACACCACAGTGGTTAGCTCTACTACAAGAATTGTGCCTTGACCTACTCCCCACAAATACTGAAGTGTTCTATAGGTCTCAACCTGTCTGTGCTGTATGACTATTTATTGCTGGAAGAGAAATAAATACGAGTTGGACCTTTTCAGTGTGTGGAACTCTGGTTACTAGGAGCAAAGGGAGTCACTTCGAAGAAAGGATTTGACTCTGGGCCACACACACAAAACCCGATAGTTCTGGCTTTCACCTCCAGTCCCTCTAGAGGACATGGGCCGTGGTTTATCGCATCCCTCCCCCCAGTACTAAACCCCTAGACAAGACCAACAAGCCGAGAATGAGAAGGGGTGAGGTCGCTACAAGTATAAAAAAAAAATTTGGAGTAGTTATAGACAAAAATAGAATGCACAATTATCACATTCCTCACCCCCTCCTATGGCTCATTGGACACATTTTAGGGGGGAGGGGTTCGAGATGAGTTTGGGCCCTCAAAAAAAAGACACTATCACACTGCCTGATTGTAATGTGAAGCAAAACATTTGGACACATTTTAGGGGGGAGGGGGAGGTTAAAGCAATACAATGGAGCTGACAAAATACATTGTTAAGTGACTAGGCAAATATGCATGTAGGCCAAAAAAAGCTTACAGCATGCATGAAGACAAAGGGGACATTCACAGCATATTACAATCATGGTAATTAAGGAATGATGAAAGATATAAAATACATTAATACATGAAGTACATAGAATGTGATGCTAAAGGAGAAAACTTACCTTAATATAGTCCTTCTGCATGACTTGTATGATAGCAGAACTGGTTTCTGGGATAATGACCCCCAGAGCCTGGAAGGAGATGCCTGTCGTGAACTTGAGGTCCTGCGGGCTTCTCCAAGTCACCAGGTATCGCAACGTGACGATGAGCCTCTGCTCGGCAGTGATGGCCTGGCGCATCACAGTGTCCTGCCTCGTGATATAGGGGGACACCAAATCCAACAGACGGTGAAAAACGGGGTCCGTCATCCTTAGATAATTCCTGTAGTCATCAGGATTATTCTCCTGGATTTCCCACAGCAGAGACATATGAGAGAATTGGTCCCTCTGGAGCAACCAATTCTTGGTCCATGAACTCCTCCTCACACTGTTCATGGACTGAGCTTGGGTCAAAGTATTAACCGCAACACCAAGCGCATACACAGCACGAGCTCTACGATAAGAACGTACTTCCAACATAGCTAGAAACCGGTCGGCTGGTCAGAACGAACTTAAACAGAATGCACTGAGGAACAGCTAGGCCTATGAAGAACGACCTGAAAACCAGTAAATGAGCGGACAAGAACGCACTGAAAAACAGATACGACCTGACTACACGCACTGAAAGACAGATACGAACCCACAAGCACAAACTGAACACCAGAAAACGTTCTGAAAAGCACGGAGACTGAAAGGCGCGAATCAGCTAACACCAAATTTTTACTAACACGCAGTAGCACAAAATCAGCAAAAGCAGCCCAAAGGGTGGCGCCATTGGATTTGAACTTCCCATTTATAGTTCCGTTGTACGTGTTGTTTCTTGTTCATACATCACGGGACACAGAGCAGCATAGTCATTACTATGTTGGTTATATAGAATTACCTTCAGGTGCTGGCACTGGCAACTTCCAAAACAGGAAGTACCCTCCCCTATATAAGCCCCTCCCATCCGGGAGTACCTCAGTTTTTTGCCAGTGTCTAAGGTGTTGGCCAAGGTTAACATGTATTCATCTGGGCTTGTGTACAGGTTCTCTGGGCCTTAGCAAGCTATTCCGGATCCGACCAAAAAAGCTTCATAACTAAACGGTCGGTACCCGGGCCTTGCAGAGAAGAGCAGGGTTTTGCCTGTAATGCCTCTCTTAGGAGGGCTGGACCCTGGGATCCAGAGCTCTGGTCATACCCAAAACCAAAAGGCTATCTGTGCAGGGTGCTATACAGGTCCAGGGGAGTGGAATCCTTGGGAACCCGGTCCCTGAAGGTCTAGTACAATGCCTGCCGTGAGAGGTGAAGTTTGGGCTTCTGTGGACCAAACAAAGTCCTGCGGCGGGGAAAAGGTAAGTGGGGGCCCCTCAGGAACTTGGTTCTATTGAGGGGACCCCCAAGCCTAATATGTCTTTCTGCCTGTTACCTAAAGGTATTCCCGCTAATAGCTGTATATGCCTAAGAAATCCTAGAAATGTCTTTTCATAAAGGAAGTTTTAAAAACTGTAAACCTGGAAATGTTTTTCATAAAGGAGGTTTTAAAAAAAAAAAAAAAAGACAAAAGTGCGGTACCTGTGTTTGTCCACTAGAGGCCGCTGTGGAACGTCTTTTTTTCTTGGGACTATTCCTTCCATGGTGAAAGTCCAGGCAGATGAGTGAGCTCTCTATCAGGGAAGCTGCATTCCTCTGTCATGCTGCCAAGTAGTTTCCTTCCATCCCCGAGTCCTGGTGAAACAGGGACCCTGGCTCCTCTCCCTACAGGGCGCCAAGAGCGCACACGTGCACGCGCGCGCGCACACACGCTTTCTTTTTATAGATTTAGCTTCAAAAAAGTGGGCGGAGCCTGGCGGATGACGCGCTCTGTGCGCCCAGCGCTTCTGCGCATGTGCGGGCGTCCCAGCAAGATAAAAGGACTCAGTCCACGCTGCTTGCTATGGACACAGAGCATGAAAAGGAGCTGGTAGCATGGTATAGGGGCTTACAGCGGGCGGTTGATACAGGCATCCCCAGAAAGACGCATTAGTAGACACCCACTGATGTACATAGCAGCAAATTGCATTAGACTATTTCAGTAAAGGGGTGTATTGCGGCTGGAATACCTCAGCTTTGAACTAAGGAATATGCCGCCTAAAAAACTCCGAGATATACCTCTCAGGAAGTGTAGGGGGTCTCCATCGGGCTCTGAGGATCTGGAGCAGTCATCTGCACCCTCCTCCCCTGAGAAATCAGAGGTTAATACCCATAAGGAACCCCCGGGAGTGCCAGGTACTGCGGCTGTCCTCAGTCCACCTGCTCCTGCATATATAACAGAGGAGGTTTTTGACTCAACTCTGGAGGGATTGGAGCAGAGATTGGCAGCATTGATCGCTTCTTCTCTACAGGAAAGAAAGCGCGCCAGATCTCCATCACCTCCATTAGAGTGCCTGTTGGCAGAGCAACAGTCCCAGGAAGGGACCGACCTACCTGAAGGGGATCAAAAGGAGGTTAACTCTGTTTTTGAGGAATCGACAGTAGATGAACCATTTTCAGCATCACAGACTGAAAGATTGTGGGTCCAGACCCTAACTGACATGGTTCGATCTGCATTTAAAATGCCTCTTGTTGAACCATCAACTACTGCTGTCTCCTCATTGGGGTCGCTAAAAGCTCCCCAGGTTAATTGCTCCTTTCCAATACATCCATTATTGGAAGGACTTATATACCAGGACTGGGAACATCCTGATAAACTATTTGTTCCGCCTAAGAAATTTCCGGTGATCTATCCCATGGAGGAAAAGTTCACCCAGAGATGGAATGTTCCTACAGTGGATGCAGCCATCTCTTCTGTGAACAAATCACTGACATGCCCAGTAGATAATGTTCAAATGTTCAAAGATCCAGTAGATAAAAAATTGGAATCTTTATTAAAATCTGCTTTTTCCACAGCAGGGGCTGTTACACAGCCAGCAGTGGCAGCTATTGGGGTCTGCCAAGCTTTAAAGGATCAGATGAAAATGGTCCTGAGGGATTTGCCAGACCAGCAGGCCCAGGCTCTGGCTGATCTGCCTAGAGCATTATGCTTTGCGGTTGACGCCATCAAGGATTCTATCCATCAGGCCTCCCGCCTCACGCTGTCTTCGGTACATATGCGTAGGCTTCTGTGGCTCAAAAACTGGTCTGCTGAAGCTCCCTGTAAGAAGCTCTTAGTTAGCTTCCCATTTCATGGGGAACGCCTTTTTGGCGAGGACCTGGATAAGTATATCCAGAAGATTTCCAGTGGTAAAAGTACTCTCTTACCGAGTAAGAAGAGGTCTAGGGGTCCATCTTTTAAGAGGACTACCTCTCCTATCCCTGCGACGTCTGCTACTAAGCAGTTCCGACGGCCTCCTCGGTCAAACTCAGGGGGTAAAAATCAGGGACAGTCACAGGGTAATAAGAAACCCTGGATCCGAAGGGGTACTAAACCAGCCTCCAAGTCAAGCCTATGAAGGGCTGCCCCCACTCAAACGGGTGGGGGGAAGACTTCAGTTGTTCACAGAGACCTGGCGGGAGACGATCAAAGACAGATGGGTGCTCTCCGCAGTAACTCTGGGATACAAGTTGGAGTTAAAAGAGTCTCCTCCTTCCCATTTTATGTGGTCAGGCATGCCAAGAGACCCTCTGAAAAGAGGGTCTCTCCTATTGGCGTTAGAACAACTATTGCTCCAAGGAGTAATTATGGAGGTTCCTATGGAAGAGTGGGGGTTGGGTTTCTACTCAAACCTTTTCACAGTCCCGAAACCAAACGGGGACATAAGACCCATATTGGACCTAAAGAGTCTAAACAAATTTCTAAACGTCCGGTCTTTCCGGATGGAGTCGATCCGATCGGTCACCGCTGCCCTACAGGGGGAGGAATGGTTAGCCTCGATCGACATCAAAGATGCTTACTTGCATGTTCCCATCTTTCCAGGTCATCAAAAATTTCTACGCTTTGCAGTAGAAGGGCGCCATTTTCAGTTCAGAGCCTTACCATTCGGTCTGGCCACAGCACCACGAGTGTTCACAAAAATTCTGGCCCCACTGTTGGCTGATCTAAGAACACGAGGTGTAACGATAATGGCATACCTAGACGACCTGTTGTTGATGGACCACTCAGTTGCCAAGCTAGAAGTGGTAATTGTCGATACAATCAAGTATCTAGAATCTCACGGTTGGGTCATCAACCTGGACAAGTCAGCCCTACAGCCAGTGAAAAACCTGGTATATCTAGGGCTACGGCTGGATTCAGACCAGAGGAAGATTTTCTTACCTCTAGACAAGGTATCCTCTTTGAGGGGCTTGGTCCGTCTGCTTTGTGCAAAAAGACAGCCGTCCATACGCCTGTGCATGAGGCTGCTAGGAAAGATGGTAGCATCATTCGAAGCTGTGCCATACGCCCAATTCCACTCAAGGAATTTACAGAGGGCCATATTGTCAGCCTGGAACGGAAAAATTCAGGCTCTAGACTTCCCGATGGCTTTGTCCCCTTCCGTTCGGAAGAGTCTCTGCTGGTGGTTGATCCCCCAGAATCTCCAGAAGGGAAAACCCTTCAGTCCGATATCCTGGAAGGTGGTCACTACAGATGCCAGCCTTATAGGCTGGGGGGCAGTACTGGAGCAATGGTCTCTCCAGGGCAGATGGTCAAATGTAGTAAAAACCCTGCCCATCAATCTCTTAGAGATACGAGCAGCCCGGTATGCCCTAGTAGCCTGGACATCCAGACTCCAAGGGTCCCCTGTCAGAATTCAATCAGACAATGCCACAGCAGTGGCATATATCAATCATCAGGGAGGCACCAGGAGTCGTGCAGCCCAGAGGGAAGTAAGTCACATCCTGGAATGGGCAGAAAAGCATGTCCCATGTATATCAGCTGTCTTCATTCCAGGGGTGGAGAATTGGAAGGCGGACTTTCTGAGTCGCCAACAGTTATGCCCAGGGGAATGGTCCCTTCATCCCGAGGTCTTCCGAGCAATATGTCAGCGGTGGGGAACACCGGATGTAGATCTGCTAGCATCCAGATTCAACGCAAAGGTGGACAGATTTGTCTCCCGGACAAGGGATCCCCTCGCTTGCGGCTCGGATGCTCTGGTGTTCCCTTGGGATCAGTTCAGACTGATATATGCATTCCCTCCGCTACAATTGTTGCCTCGACTCTTTCGCAGAGTCAGGTTGGAAAAGAAGCCGGTGATCCTGGTGGCTCCAGCGTGGCCCCGAAGGGCCTGGTACGCGAAGATCATCAAAATGTCTGTGGGGAGTCCTTGGACCCTTCCACGTCGTCCGGACCTGCTTTCGCAAGGACCGATATACCACCCTTCCTTACTAACTCTAAGTTTAACGGCCTGGCTATTGAATCCCACATCCTAAAGAAGAGAGGTCTCTCTAACTCTGTGGTATCAACTATAATCAATGCCAGGAAGCCTGTATCCAGGCAGATCTACTATAGAGTTTGGAAGGCGTACATCACTTGGTGCGAGGCCAGAAAATGGCATCCACGTAAGTACGTTATAGGCAGAATTCTGGACTTCCTGCAGTGGGCTGTAGACAGGAAGTTTGCCTTAAGTACTATTAAGGGCCAGGTTTCGGCCTTATCAATACTATTTCAAAGGCCCCTGGCTATGCATTCACTTGTCAAATCCTTTATGCAAGGGGTGACTCGTATTATTCCACCGATTAAAGCTCCCATATGCCCATGGGATCTAAATTTGGTTCTGTCGATTCTGCAGAAGCAGCCGTTTGAACCTTTGCGGCACATTTTCTTGGTTCTACTCACCAGAAAATTGATATTTTTAGTAGCCATATGCTCGGCTAGAAGAGTGTCGGAATTAGCCGCCATGTCCTGTAAGGAGCCATATCTGGTTATTCATAAGGACAGAGTAGTATTACGCCCTCACCCAGCCTTTCTTCCTAAGGTGGTATCGAGGTTTCACTTGAACCAGGATGTGGTTCTTCCTTCTTTTTTCCCCAAACCAAGCTCGGTAGAGGAAAAGTTATTGCATTCTTTGGATGTAGTAAGAGCAGTTAAAACTTATCTAAAAGCCACTGCTCAGATTCGTAGAACGGATTCTTTGTTTGTTCTGCCGGAAGGCCCCAGAAAGGGTCAGGCAGCATCAAAATCTACTTTAGCCAAGTGGATTCGACAGGTCATAATACAAGCCTATGGCTTGAGAAGTAGACCACCTCCGTTCAAAGTTAGGGCGCACTCCACGAGAGCAGTTGGAACTTCATGGGCAGTGCATCACCAGGCCTCCCTGGCTCAAATTTGTAAGGCCGCAACATGGTCTTCAGTACACACGTTTACTAGGTTCTACCAGGTGGACGTTAGAAGTCAGGAGGATGTCGCCTTTGGGCGCAGTGTGTTGCAGGCCGCAAAAGATCCTCATGTCTGATGGCGCCCAGCTTATGTATGGTGTATCCCCCCCCTCATTTGGCATTGCTTTGGGACGTCCCACATAGTAATGACTATGCTGCTCTGTGTCCCGTGATGTATGAACAAGAAAATAGGATTTTTAAAACAGCTTACCTGTAAAATCCTTTTCTTGGAGTACATCACGGGACACAGAGCTCCCACCCCTCTTTTGGGGACACGTATTGCTTTGCTACAAAACTGAGGTACTCCCGGATGGGAGGGGCTTATATAGGGGAGGATACTTCCTGTTTTGGAAGTTGCCAGTGCCAGCACCTGAAGGTAATTCTATATAACCCACATAGTAATGACTATGCTGCTCTGTGTCCCGTGATGTACTCCAAGAAAAGGATTTTACAGGTAAGCTGTTTTAAAAATCCTATTATTTCACAACGTTTTGGACGATCGGAATTTTGTCTGATGGTGTGTAGGCAAAACTGATGAAAGTCAGCTTCATCGGAATTCCGACGGAAAATTCCATCGGATTTTATTCCATCGGAAATCCGATCGTGTGTACAGGGCATCAGAATACAATAGCTCAGCAGGAGGGATTCCCCCATTAACATTGATTGTGTTGATGGGAGAATCAAGCGATTTTTTTATTTTTTTATTCAACCCGAGGATTAAGGAAAGCAAATTGCATAGTCTATGGCCAGCCTAATGCCTTGTACACACTGTCGGATTTTCCGTCGGGATAAACTCAGACGGATTTTTCCAACGGAATTCCGTTCAAGCTGTCTCGCACACACACTGTCACACCAAATTCTGACCGTCAAGAACGTGGTGACGTACAACACTACGACGAGTCAAGAAAAATTAAGTTCAATGCTTCCGAGCATGCGTCGACTTAATTCTGAGCATGCATGTTTTTTTCTTCGTCGGAGTTCCATACAGATGAATGAAATTTCCTATAGAATTTTTTTCCGTTGGAAAAAAAGAGAAGATGTTCTCTTTCTAACTCCGTCGGAATTTCCGACTTAAAAAGTCCGATGGGGCATAAACACGGTCGGAATATCCGATCGTGTGTACGCGGCATTAGCCACCTGCCCATTTTCTGATTGGTTTACTTAGGGTTATTCCTACCTTTTAAGTTTGAAACCACATATTTCATCCAAATATCAGTGACAGCAATAGGCTCTAATATGGAGCATTCCTTAGTCTATACTTACATATTTGCATAGTTGGTAAGGTTGAATAAAGACTCAGGTCTGTGCTACTGTATGTAGAGGTCATCTTCCAGTATATTAGATGATGAACCTGTTTATTGCAATAGAATTTATATTGTATGCAGCTTCTGTTATTTTAGTTAACCCTGGTCCTTTTGGTCTGGAATTCTACAGCTAGTTTTAATCAGGGCTCAATAACCAGTATAGGCTAAAGCCAGGACAGGCATCCAATCATCAGTTTTGTAGTTAGAGGTCCAGTTGCATGGCAAATTGGATTTCAAAGGCCGATATCTTGGTGCACCCTTATTGTTAAAGAGGGCTTCTAGATTTTGATAAGCCTTCAGCCTGCAAAACTCCACAACCAATGGGCCAGGGATGTGGGGATGAGGCCGTTGTCCTCATCAACATAAGAACGAGGTGCTTTACGCATGATCATCTTCCCTTTTCCTGGCTCTGGAGGGGATTTTTGGGAGGGACCCCCACATTTTTGTTTTTCTATGTTTTTGTGCGGTCCCCCAAAAATCTTCAGACCTGAAGGGCCTGGTATGAATCAAGGGGGAACCTCACGCTGTTGTTTTTTTTGTTTACATGGGTGGGGATTCCCAGCCAGTAATTGAATGGAGCTGACACCAGCAGCTTCCTTAACAACCTTGATCATGGAAGAAGGAAGCGGTCATAAATAATTGTGGGAGAAAAGCCTTCTACTGTTTATATTTAACTCCTGTCAAATGGGCTGAAAGCCCGGTGCTTGGATTAATGCTCGAACAAGAAAAGTTCAGTCTGAACCTGTGTTTAGGCGGAACCATGATCTCATCTCGAATTACAACCTCTATATCATTTCTAAACACGGTAACCAGAACTGGTCCAAGGATAGAGTCCTGAGGAACACGGCTCACAACCATAGGCCATTTAGAAAATGAAGCTACTCTTTGAACACATTGCTGTAACCAGTTTTTCCTTGTCAAAGTATTTTATTGGACATATATATTAGACACATACAGATCATATGTAATACATGTTGTTGATATTTGTCCAATTATTACAAATATAGAAAAATAACAAATAATAGGGTCTACAGAATATATCCTAATGAAAATTATAAGGACTTAAATGAGATAGAAAGTAAATAAATCCTTGTACTAATATATTCAAGACTGTAGTTGAAAGAAATATTTAACATATTAATTATAAATTGATCTGTATCTTCGAAAAAAGTAATGTAGAGTAATACTGTAGCTTCAATAAGGTGCGTTATGAAGTAAGAATAATAGAGAAAAGAAAAGAGAAAAAAGAAGTAAAGATATCAAAATAAAATAGGGTAAAATAAAATTAGATAGATAATATAAAATAAAATAGATAGAATAGAATAGTAGGAAACCAGAGGGGGGGGGAGTGTAGGAGTCCACCTGAATGGCCTGAATGAATCGGTCCGCGGCTTGAGGGTTTAAGTAAAACACAGTGTTCACTATATTGAGCAGGGTAGCTCCCAAGGTTCAGAAATTTGGTTTAGTAGCTAGTTTAACCGATTGAGTCCTCCGGCTACCATGGCATGAGAATCGAGTTGTCACTAATAGAAGGTAGGTGAAATTTAATCCAAGGATCCCAGATCTTTTCAAAGATTGGAATTTGATTTCTTTCTATAGCTAACATTTTGGCGTGAGACATAAAGTCATTTACTCTATTTATGGTCTCGGATATCTCCAATTTAGGGGTCTTCCATGCCTTTGCTATTGTTTGCTTTGCTGCTGTAAGAAATTGAATGAGGAGTTTGAATTGTTTATGTGTAATGAGATCAGGTTTTAGATTGAGCAAGGCTGTGGCTGGGTCTGGTTGCACAGTGAAACCAAATATCTTGGAGGCAGTTTCAAATATCTGTTCCCAAAATAATTGCACCAACGGGCAGGACCACCAAATGTGTAAGTGGGTGCCCGGATCTGGGCAACCCCGAAAGCATAGGCCTGTTTGGTTTGGTGTGAATTTGGCCAATCTGGAGGGAACGAGGTACCAACGAGACAAAACTTTGTAATTGGTTTCAACCGCCAGGATATTTGGTGAAGAAGATTTTGTTACAGACCATATTTTGGACCAATCATTCATATCGAATGTTCTCTTCAGGTCCTCCTCCCATTTACGTGCATAAGGTGGTTTATCTAAACCGGGATATGTGGAAATGTGGGAGTATATAGAAGATATAATGCCTCTTAAGTGAGGATCTTTCATGCATGTAGATTCAAAAATCGTAAGTTGGGTTAAGGAGACATCTGTATTTAGCAAAGGTGCATAAAAGTTTTTAATTTGGAGGTATCTGAAAAGTTCAGAGTTCGGTAGGTTGTAGGTGTCACAGAGTATAGGAAATGTATGGAAGGATGTAGGAGAAGTTAAGTTACTAAGCCAAGTAATATTTAATGAATTCCAGACCTTAAATGATTTAGGAGAGACCCATGCTGGGTAGAAAGCAGGGTTTTTCAGGAATGACAAGAGAGGATTGTGAGAAGATTGTAACTGATGTTTAACTCTAAGTTTGTCCCATATAGATAAAAAGTATTTAGTAATGGGGTTACGTAGGGTTTTCCGTTCCTTAGGTAGGAGCCATAATAGATTGGAAATAGAAAGAGGGTCACATTCTGCCGCTTCTATCATTACCCATAGGGGTATTTCATATGTAGCATGTGTGAGGGGGTTCGCTCGGCAGCGGGTGTGTGTGATCCCCTGGATGGGCTCCCCACACAAAAATAGGCCCAGCAGACGGAGGTTGTGGTTTTCAAGATCAAAAAGGTGCGGTTTATTCCTCTATTTACAGTGACAAAAAAACACAGCAAAGCAAAAAGAAACATAAACAAAATAAACCCTGGTCAGCTTGACCTCTGACTAAACATGCAGGTTTCCTAACTAACAACTGGGATCAGCCTGGTGCTGTCCTAGTCCCTAAGTCCCTGGTTTAGTCAATGTCCAAAAAAATAGCCACACAGGCTTTGTCTCACCGCACAGGGGTTCACTCTCCCTAGACAGTCCACACAGGTCTGGGTCCAGGCATGAGCAAACACCTAATGAAGCTGGGAGTTTTTATAGAGGCCTTAAACGAGCTGACAAGCTTCAGCTGGTCTCATCAACTCCCTGCCTGCACGACGCCCAGCACTCTCCCTAGAGGTATGAATCATCCATGAGCCCACTAGCCTCAGCTGGGCTTCATCAACTCCCTCCCTAGTTGTATAAGTCGGCATAAAGCCTGAATCTGGGAGAAATATATCTACCCCCCTGGATGCAACCAGGTGACTTTACCTTCCTGCTGTCACATACCCCCCCCTCTTGTTTTAACCTTGGGGTTGGAACACCAGCAATCAGGCATTCATGTACTCGAGACAAAGCATCCACATTCCCCATTTGAACGCCAGGGCGATGCTTTACTGTGAAGTTGAATTCCTGTAGGGCCAGGAACCACCTATTCACTCTTCTATTTGTCTCCTTGTTTTGAGCCATCCACTTTAACGGAGCGTGATCCGTAACCATGTCAAAGTGCCTACCTAGCAGATAGTACCGAAGGGAATCTAGAGCCCACTTCACCGCTAAACACTCCTTTTCAACCGTGGCGTAATTTACCTCATGGGACTTCAACTTCCTGCTGAGGTAAATGACTGGGTGCTCTTCCCCGTTCCAGACCTGGGACAATACTGCTCCTAACCCCACATCTGACGCATCACTTTGTACGACAAAGTCTTTCGAGAAGTCGGGTGAGTACAACACTGGCTGGCTACATAAGGCTTGTTTCAAGAATTGGAATGCTGCCTCAGCCTCGGGGGTCCATTTAATCATGACCGACCCTTTCCCTTTCGTCAGGTTGGTTAGGGGCACAGCCTTAGAAGCAAAGTGGGGAATGAAGCGCCGATAATAACCCGCGATTCCCAGAAAGGCCCGTACCTGCTTCTTGCTGTTGGGACGTGGCCAACTCTGGATGGCCTCGACTTTGTTGAGTTGGGGTTTTATCACTCCCCTGCCAATGGTGTACCCAAGATATTTGGCCTCCTCCTGCCCAATGGTACACTTCTTGGGGTTAGCCGTAAACCCCGCTTCCCGGATAGAGTCTAGGACTGCTTGCACTTTTGGCAGATGTGAGGCCCAATCTGTGCTATGGACAATTACGTCATCCAGGTAAGCCGCAGCATACTTCCGATGGGGCCTCAGTATCTGGTCCATTTTCCGCTGGAATATGGCCGGCGCATTCTGTAACCCGAACGGCATTCTCTTATATTGGAACGCCCCGTCTGGGGTTACAAATGCGGTTTTCTCTTTGGCCGACTTGGCCAGGGGAATTTGCCAATACCCTTTTGTGAGGTCAAGAGTCGTCATGTATCGGGCTGTTCCCAGCCGGTCGATCAACTCATCTATACGTGGCATGGGGTAGGTGTCAAATTTTGTAACTTTGTTCAACTGACGAAAATCGTTACAAAATCGCCAGCTCCCATCCGGTTTAGGCACCAACACAATGGGACTAGACCAATCACTTTGGGACTCCTCTATCACCCCTAAGTTCAGCATTTTCTGTACTTCCTCCCGTATTGCCTCCCGTCGGGCCTCTGGGATCCGATAGGGTTTTAACTTCACCCTTTCACCGGGCGGGGTAATAATATCATGCTCTACCCCAGATGTTTGTCCCGGCAGCTCAGAGAACACCTCCTTGTTGCGAAGCACAAACTCCTTAACCTCCTGTTGTTGGGGTTGTGACAAGGTGGCTGCTATTCCAACCTCCGGAATCACGCAACCAGTTTGAGCTGGTGACCAAGTTTCTGCGACTAGGGACTCTCTATCCCTCCAGGCTTTCAACAGATTAACGTGATATATCTGTTCGGGCTTTCGCCTTCCTGGTTGTCTGACCTTGTAATTCACTTTGCTCACTTTTTCCATTATCTCGTAGGGGCCTTGCCATTTGGCAAGGAATTTACTTTCAACCGTAGGGACAAGTACCAATATCCTATCCCCCGGGGAAAAGGTACGGGTCTTGGCTCCACGGTTGTACACTCTCTGCTGTGCCAACTGCGCTTGGGCCAAATGTTCCTTCACGATGGGCATTACCTGTGCAATTCGATCTTGCATCAGGGCGACATGCTCAATCACACTCCTGTGGGGAGAACTCTCACTTTCCCAAGTTTCCTTGGCAATATCCAACAGCCCTCTTGGGTGTCTCCCATACAGTAACTCAAAGGGGGAGAATCCCGTAGAGGATTGGGGCACCTCCCTAATAGCAAACATCAAATAAGGAAGTAGACAGTCCCAATCCTTTCCATCTCTATCCACCACTTTCTTCAACATTTGTTTTAGGGTTTTGTTGAATCTTTCAACCAGCCCATCGGTTTGGGGGTGATACACAGATGTACGCAATTGCGTCACTTTGAACAATTTACACAGCTCTTTCATAACCCGGGACATAAAGGGTGTACCTTGGTCCGTAAGCAGTTCTTTACAAATACCCACCCGGCTAAAAACAAGAGATAGCTCTTTGGCTATGGTTTTGGCCGAGGTATTTCTGAGAGGGATCGCTTCTGGATAACGGGTGGCATAGTCCATTATAACCAATATGTACTGGTGCCCCCTGGCGGACTTGATTATAGGACCTACCAAATCCATTGCGATTCTCTCAAACGGGACCTCAATGATGGGTAGAGGGACCAGCGGGCTACGGAAATGTGGCATCGGGGCCAACCTCTGACACACAGGGCAGGAGGAACAATAATTTTCTATGTCCTTCATCACCCCAGGCCAATAGAATCTCTGTAATACCCTCTCTCGGGTTTTCTCTGTCCCCAGATGACCTCCAAGAATGTGCCCATGGGCCAACTCCAACACCAACTTCCTGTAAGGTTTGGGCACCACAAGCTGCTCAACGGTTTCTTCTGCCCTTTTTGCCACCCGATACAGTAGGTCCTTCTCTACGCTGAAGTATGGGTAAGTGCAGGTATTATCTGGGTTCACTAACTCGCCATCTATTTCCACTACGTTTTCCCGTGCCTTTATTAGGGCGGGGTCTTTTAACTGTTCTGTGGCAAAATATTCCCTGTGAACCTCCAGATCGGAAAACTCCACAGACGGTAGGTTTTCGTCTGAGGAGGTGGGCTCCTCTCCAGTTTCTTGAGTCTCCCCTGCCAATACTGACAAGGGAAATTCTGGAGAGTCCTCACCACTCTCAGAGGAGTTCTGGCTATCACATTCCTGGTACATAGGGGCACCAGTGGGGGGCTCAGGATCATCCCACAGTTCCCAGAACTTCGGAAAATCCCTTCCCACAATGGCATCATGCGGTAATTGAGATACTAACCCCACTGGATGAGAGAGGGTACCTTTGGGGGTCTCGAAACACACTGTAGTCACTGGATACTCTCGGGTGTCCCCATGCACACAAATAACAGCTACCTTGCTATTCCCAGAGACCTCTGTTTTAACTAATTCAGCCTTTATCAGGGTCACAAAGCTACCTGAATCCAGCAATACCACAACATTTCTACCATTAATACACATTTTGCATAAATGTTTCTCAGTTCCCCGAATGGCAGTGCATGCGACTGTCGCACACAGCGACTGACGTCGGTCCGTCAGAAAGTCACATTGCATGGGTTCCTCCACAACCGGGCAATTTGCTGCAATATGTCCCGCTTGCCGGCAGCGGTAGCAAACAATCCTTTTGGCTGCCTCTTGAGCCCCTGACTTCCCAGGCTGTTCTCGCCAAACTTTGGGTAGAGCTCCCACCCTCTCACTCTCTCCACCCTCACCCCTTGGAATCCGCCCCTGGGGATGGTCTGGTCTTAGGGTGGAAAGTCCGAGAGTCTCTGGAAGAGGCCGTCAGGTTCTCTGTAGCCAAGTATTTCTCTACACGATCCACAAGACCACCGGCCGTCTCTGGGTCTCCATGGCTTACCCACTTTTGGATGGCAGTAGGAAGAGCTCTCAAAAACCGATCCATTACAACACGTTCCACAATCTCTGGTGCGGACAAAGTCTCTGGCTGTAGCCACTTCCTGCTCAGGTGAATGAGATCATACATTTGAGACCTGGGGGGTTTTCCAAGCTGGAAAGTCCAGTTATGCACACGCTGAGCCCGGACAGCCAGGGTGACACCCAGCCTTGCCAATATTTCATTTTTTAGCATCACATAGTCTTTTGCTTGGTCAGGCTCTAGGTCATAGTAAGCCTTCTGCGATTCACCAGTTAACAGAGGAGCCACCAGTCCAGCCCACTGCTCCTCAGGCCACTTTTCTCTTTCAGCAGTCCTTTCAAATGTGGTCAAAAATACCTCTGGATCATCCTCTCCAGTCATTTTTGTCAATAAACGACTCACCCCAAAGGACGCGGTATTAGTGGGACGGCTTTCCTCACTGGTCTGCGGACGTTGCTGCACTACTGCTTCCATTTGTTGTAGTCTCTGCTCTTGCTTCTGTAACAGGTCTATGAAGCGGGCCTCAGATTGCTGCTGGTGTCATGGATATGCAGTAGTGTTTGTCTGCCATCTTACCTTCCTCCTCATGTGTTCATCTAGAGACCAGACCTCCTTCACCTGGCTTCCTTTATAATCTCCTCCCAGCCTGACTCCACCCCAGGCCCTATCACTGAACACTATATTAACCTGTGCACTGCAAGCCTGCTTTGCTGATCAACGTGTTTGTTAGGCATTGTGTGTTTGGGTTCCTGCCTGCCGTGTGCTACGTCTGTCTCTCTGTTACGTTATTGGCTTGTCCCCGACCATCCCTGTCTGCTTGTGGCCCCTGACCTTCGGCTTGTTATTCGGTTCTCTCTATCGTGTGCCGCTGCTTCCCCTTATCCTACGGGGCGTGAGCTAGGAAACTCCAGGGGCCGCGACCTGGTCCCAGCCTGCAGCGTAACATCCTCACCACTAGAGGCCCTGGAGAAGACCAGCTGGGTCTTAGACTCCGCGCCCTGGGGAATCTTGGCTCTCGCTTCCGTTGGGATCCCGGTTGTGCTCCTCTGGTCCCGCTTTCCACAACCACCCAGTTTCCTACCCACAGAAGCCAGCCATAGGGTTCACTACCTCGCGGTGCACTCCTGTCCCCCTACGGTGTGCATCTGTCACCTGGCCACAGGTGACCCTGACAGTTTGATCAGCCATGGACCCGGCTGACATCCCGATCCCCGCGGATGATCCATTGCAGGGCATAGTCCACAGACTTGAAACCCAGGAATCGAATCAGACTCAGGTGATGCGATTCCTCCAGGATCTGGCTTCTCGATTCGAGCAGCTTCAGGCCTCCTTGGGAACCCCGAATCCGCAACCTCAAGTACAACCAGCGGTGGTACCTATCGCACCAGTCGCAGCCACACACTCACTAATACTGCCAGCTCCGTTCCGTTTCTCTGGGGACTCCAAGGCCTGCAGAGGGTTTCTTAGCCAATGCACGATTCATTTTGAGCTTCAGCCTCAAAACTTTCTGTCTGATAGGGCAAAGGTAGCCTATATCATTTCCCTCCTCTCCGGTGAAGCTTTAGCCTGGGCAGCCCCTCTGTGGGAACTGAATGATCCAGTGGTTTCTAGCCTGTCTGGCTTCTTGAAACTTTTTCGGAATATCTTTGAAGAACCGGCTCGTGTCTCTTCAGCGGCCAGCGCCCTTCTACGTCTCCGCCAAGAGTCTGCTTCAGTGGGACAGTACGCCCTTAATTTCCGCATACTGTCGGCTGAGTTGAGCTGGAACAATGAGGCCTTAGTCGCAACCTTTTTGCATGGCCTTTCTGATAGAGTGAAGGATGAATTAGCAGGAAGAACCATCCCCACTGATCTGGACGGAGTTATCTCCTTGTGTAACCAGATCGATATTCGCTTTCAGGAAAGGACCCTAGAAAAGCGGCGCCAGCACTCCTTGGTCCTTAGTCAGCCTGAGCTCCCCTCTCCTCGACCCGTGGAGCATCTCCTGCCAGCTGAGGAACCCATGCAGCTGGGCAGGACCAGGCTATCCCCAGAGGAACGTGCTAGGCGCAGAAATCTAGGCCTGTGTCTCTACTGTGGGGGCAAAGGTCATTTTCGTGACACTTGCTCTCTTTGTCCAGAAAAACGTTTGGGTCCACTTCATCTGGAAAGTGGAGTATTGGACCCAGAAATATCACCTTCCCCTTCTCGTCTTCTGCTTTCTGTGTTCCTTCATGTTGGTGCTTCTTCTCATTCGGTCTCAGCATATCTGGATTCCGGAGCCGCTGGTAATTTCATGGACTGGGAAATCGCATCGTCCATGAGACTTACTCTTTTGCCCCTCACCACGCCATTGGTGGTCTTGGCGATTGATGGTACTGTTCTCCCAGGGGGACCTATCCGCTTCCAGACCCTCCCTGTTAAGATGTCGGTGGGTACACTCCACCAGGAGTGGATATCCTTCCTTATCTTACCCAAGGCCTCAACGCCTATAATTTTGGGTCTCCCATGGTTACAGCTCCATTCTCCTCATGTGGACTGGACTACTGGACAGATCCTGGCTTGGGGTCCCTCCTGTTCCTCGTCCTGCCTACCCAAGGTTGCCCCCTGTGAATCTGAGCCGGTCATTCATTCCAGGTTGCATAACCATTTACATTTCTCTGTCCCTAACCACCCTTGGACGCACAGCCAGGCTAGCTTGTCTACAAGTCCTGCAGTCGCTACGTCTTGCGATGCGATTCAGGTAGTCGCTACACCTGACTCAGCTATTCACTCTGCCTCTGTACTAGTTATGCCAGTCCAGCCCATGCCCAGTGAGCCTCTCACTTTTTCTTGTTCGGGACATTCTGCTTGTCCTTCAGCTATTCAGCTTGACTCCGGCGACATGTCACCTTCTAACCAACCTGACTTCAGGGTTCCACTGACATCTGCCCAGTCTGATGGTCCTGTGCAAGATGACCAGTTCCCCTTTAAGGGTCTAGGGGACCCTCCTCAGATTCCTGTTGATCGTCTCATGCCCTTGCTTATTCCTAGAGAGCCTTTGGTCCTCAATAGATCTTCTTGTCATCTCCCTACCTCGTTTTCAGTCTCTGAGGATAATCTTAAGTACGAGGTTAGACAAGTTCTGGATTCTCGGCTCTGCAGAGGCATTCTTCAGTACCTTGTGCATTGGAGAGGTTTTGGTCCTGAGGAGGCGTCTTGGATCGCTGCATCTGATGTCGCTGCACCTCATCTGTTGAGAAGGTTTCATCAGAGATTTCCCTTTAAGCCTGGGTCCAGGCGGGGGAGGGCCCATAAGAGGGAGGGTACTGTCATGGATATGCAGTAGTGTTTGTCTGCCATCTTACCTTCCTCCTCATGTGTTCATCTAGAGACCAGACCTCCTTCACCTGGCTTCCTTTATAATCTCCTCCCAGCCTGACTCCACCCCAGGCCCTATCACTGAACACTATATTAACCTGTGCACTGCAAGCCTGCTTTGCTGATCAACGTGTTTGTTAGGCATTGTGTGTTTGGGTTCCTGCCTGCCGTGTGCTACGTCTGTCTCTCTGTTACGTTATTGGCTTGTCCCCGACCATCCCTGTCTGCTTGTGGCCCCTGACCTTCGGCTTGTTATTCGGTTCTCTCTATCGTGTGCCGCTGCTTCCCCTTATCCTACGGGGCGTGAGCTAGGAAACTCCAGGGGCCGCGACCTGGTCCCAGCCTGCAGCGTAACATCCTCACCACTAGAGGCCCTGGAGAAGACCAGCTGGGTCTTAGACTCCGCGCCCTGGGGAATCTTGGCTCTCGCTTCCGTTGGGATCCCGGTTGTGCTCCTCTGGTCCCGCTTTCCACAACCACCCAGTTTCCTACCCACAGAAGCCAGCCATAGGGTTCACTACCTCGCGGTGCACTCCTGTCCCCCTACGGTGTGCATCTGTCACCTGGCCACAGGTGACCCTGACAGCTGGGCTTGTTGCTGAGCTTCCAGACTCTGTTGGTGAGCTTGCTGCTGGGTTGCAAGGCTCCTTTGCAAACCTGCATTTGTCTGCTGTTGATTGGCACTTGCTAGAGCCAGCTGTTTCAGTATCTCCTCCATGCTGGCTTAAAAAAAAACTGCCACTGGTTCTCCACCAACTGTGAGGGGGTTCGCTCGGCAGCGGGTGTGTGTGATCCCCTGGATGGGCTCCCCACACAAAAATAGGCCCAGCAGACGGAGGTTGTGGTTTTCAAGATCAAAAAGGTGCGGTTTATTCCTCTATTTACAGTGACAAAAAAACACAGCAAAGCAAAAAGAAACATAAACAAAATAAACCCTGGTCAGCTTGACCTCTGACTAAACATGCAGGTTTCCTAACTAACAACTGGGATCAGCCTGGTGCTGTCCTAGTCCCTAAGTCCCTGGTTTAGTCAATGTCCAAACAAATAGCCACACAGGCTTTGTCTCACCGCACAGGGGTTCACTCTCCCTAGACAGTCCACACAGGTCTGGGTCCAGGCATGAGCAAACACCTAATGAAGCTGGGAGTTTTTATAGAGGCCTTAAACGAGCTGACAAGCTTCAGCTGGTCTCATCAACTCCCTGCCTGCACGACGCCCAGCACTCTCCCTAGAGGTATGAATCATCCATGAGCCCACTAGCCTCAGCTGGGCTTCATCAACTCCCTCCCTAGTTGTATAAGTCGGCATAAAGCCTGAATCTGGGAGAAATATATCTACCCCCCCGGATGCAACCAGGTGACCTTACCTTCCTGCTGTCACACATGATATTTAGTGAGGCTAGCAATGTGTGCGGCTCTATAATAGTTAGCGAAGTTCGGAAACCCAAAGCCTCCTTTGAGTTTTGGTAAGTGTAGTGTATGAAGCGATACACGGGGTTTTTTGGAGCCCCAGACAAATGTTGATGTTCGTCTTTGGAGAATTCTAAGATAATAAGGTGGGATAGGGATCGGTAAGACTCTAAATAAGTACAGTAGTTTTGGAAGGATTGTCATTTTGATTGCATTCATTTTACCTATCCATGAAATTGGGAGATGTGACCATTGTTGTAAAAGTGTTGTTATTTGTTTGAGGAGTGGGGGATAGTTTGCTGTAAAAAGATCTGAATATGAGGCCGTCAGGTGAATCCCTAAATAGGGGATTGACCTCTCAGTCCATATGAAAGGAAGTGCATTTTTGGCCGAGTCGGATTCCACTTTGGAGAGGGATATATCTAAGGCTTTGGATTTTTTGAGATTTATTGTAAGCCCCGAAATCATTGCAAATTTGTCTAAAATGAGCAGTAGGTTGGGACCAGAAACATGTGGGGATGATAGAAATAGGAGTATGTCATCCGCAAATAGACATAATTTATGATGGTATCCAGCAGTTTCTATGCCCGTAATTGTTGGGTCTGTGCGGATTCTTTGGGCTAGGGGTTCAATTAGGAGGGCGAATAGAAGGGGGGAAAGTGGGCAGCCCTGGCGTGTTCCTCTTTCTATATTAAATGAATTAGATTTGTATCCTGCATATTTAATATATGCGATTGGTCTGTTGTAAAGCGCTGCGATCCATGTTAGGAAGTGAGGGCCAAAGCCCCATCTTTGCAATGTGTAGTGGAGGTAAGGCCACGATATGGAGTCAAAAGCTTTTTTTATATCAAGGGATAGAAAACAGGAGGGTATACGACGGTTTTTAGCTATGTGAGCTAGCAATACAGCCCGGCGGACATTGTCACTCGCCTGGCGCTTTGGCATGAATCCTACTTGATCCTTGTGGATAAGATTACCTATTATGCTATTTAGTCTTTTGGCTAATATTTTGGCTAGAAGTTTAATGTCTAAGTTCAGAAGGGAAATAGGGCGAAAATTTGTACATAAGGTATCATCAGTAAGAGGTTTAGGAATCATGCAAATAATGGCAGTTAAAGTTTCTTGTCTAAAAGATTTCCCTTCTAATAATACATTGAAAGCTTCCGCTAAGATTGGTGATAGTATGTCTGCGTAGGTTCTGTAATATAAGGTTGAGAAGCCATCTGGGCCTGGCCTCTTATTAATTTTAAGATCTTTGATGGCTTCAACGACATCATTAGATGTAATATTATCTTCCAATAACTTCTTTTGGTCAAGGGAAAGTTCTGGTAGATTTATATCAGAGAAAAATGCATCTGCTGTTTCCGGGTTGAAGTTATTAGATGAAGTATATAATGAGGTCAGATGTGAATGAAATTTCTGAACTATTTTGTTGGGATTGCAAGTGTAGACATCTTTTGCCAGTTTTAGGCGAATTGGTTTGAAGGGTTTGTTCAGAGAATTGAGTGTACGTGCAAGGTAGGTACCCGATTTATTAGCTTTCATAAAATAGTTGTGTCTTGAACGTTTATAGGATTTTTCCACTGCTTCAGTAAGAAATAGATCGTATGCAACTCGAGTCTTGTCTAATCGGGATTTTGTTAATGTTGATGGATTGTCTTGATGGGCTATAAAGGCTGTATTAAATTCCCTTTCCAGTTTACGAGCCAGTGTCTTCCGTTCGCGTTTAAATATGGCTGATTATTTCTGAATTGTGTTACGTATAACTGGTTTATGGGCTTCCCAAAGAGTTAGTGTGCTAATTTCTGGGCTAGAATTGAGGGTTATATATTCTTTAATGGCTTGTTTAATGGTTTGGCGATGAGATGGGTGTTTGAGTAGGATATCTGGGAGATTCCAAGTAGGGTCGTGGCCTTTGGGTAATGTTGATTTAATGGAAGTAAGTACTGCATTATGGTCGGACCATGGGATAGGGACTATATCTGCTGCTATGATTTCAGGGAGCATACCTATGGTCAGGAATATGTGGTCAATCCTTGAAAATGTTTTATGTGGGTGGGAGTAGTAGGTATATTTCTGTTTAGTTGGATTAACTTCTCTCCATGAATCAACCAAGTTATATTTGGATAGAATTTGTGAAAAAGATTTTTTAGATGTAATTTGGGATTGTGTGTATGGGGATTTATCCAGAAATGGGAGGAGGACCTGGTTAGAGTCACCACACAGCATAACTGTTCCTATCTTATGATCATTCAGAACTTGTAGTAAATGTGACATAAATGGATTAGGTTGTTTATTTGGTGCATAGTAGGAAACTACTGTTATTGCCTGGTCAACAATGTGGCCCGTAAGAATTAGATAACGTCCTTCAGGATCTTTTATTTGAGATTGAAGTGTAAATGGGGTAGAGCGATGAAAGGCTATGAGAGTACCCCGTTGCTTGGAGGCAGCCGAGGCCGTATATGTTTGCGGATAGAAATTGGAAATAAATTTTGGTGTGGAGGTATTTGTGAAGTGGGTTTCTTGTAAGCAAACTATGTGAGCCTTTTTGGCATGAAATATACAGAATGCCTTGGTTCGTTTCTGGGGGATGTTTAGTCCCTGAACATTCAGGGACAGAATGTTTAATGGTGCCATGGCAGTCGGATGGACAAAGGGGACTTACCCGTTACCAGGTTATTCAGGTCATTCGATGCCATCCAAGTGAACTCGAAGAGGGGGAGAAAAGGAGGATTGAAGATGAGTACTATAATCGGGCTGCTCAAGTCAGTTGATACAATCCAGGTGGACTTGAAGAAAGAGGAGAGAAAAGGAATAGAGGTGAGTACTGAAGTGAGGAAAATAAATAAAACAGAAATGGTTAGAGAAAATAATAAGAAATTCAACAGAAAAACACATTCAAACATATCCCGTGAGTGGGGACAAAAATCACCCTCAGGGGAAAGGGTGCTTCCGTCAGACTTCCACATATTATGTGGCTGAATGAGGGAGGCAAAATAGGGCACATGGATCTCCCGTTCGTGGGAGGAGAGCCTTCTAATGAAAGCTTCTTCATAATGTACCTAACTATAAACCACACGACTTATAATGAAAACTATTAAAGTTAACTATAATTAGTTAAAAAGGGGGCAACAGGGGAAATGGGAAATAAGAGAATGGCATCTGACTACCCCAGGGTTTCCTGGTATGGAAGTAAGATGTGCTAAGGTAGTGATTAAGGGATTTGGGGGGTGAAAACTGGATCAGTTAACAATAAGGGTATAACAGAAGGATCTACCAGGAAAGGTAGAGTGAGGAATTCCTAAAATTACAGAGCCAAAACTACCTTAAAACTTCCTAATGATAGGCTAGCGGTCAGCAAAGTCATAAAAATTAAAACGAATGGGACCTTTGGTCATAATACATCTTATGAATGCCAATAGACCTTACAGTTGTGTCCATTACTTGGGACAAAAATTATCTAGGATATATATATATATATATATATATATATATATACATATATATATATATATATATATATATATATATATATACATATATATATACATACATACATACATACATACATACATACATATACATACACATACACACATATACATACACATACACATACACATACACACACACACACACACACACACACATATACATACATATACATATACATATAAAAGATAAATACTAATAAAAAACACACTATGCATGCAATGGGTTAAGCAAAGAACTTAAAACTATGATTATAATTTGTAAATGCAGTCTTGGTGAGTCAACTGAAACAGAGAAAATTGAAAGTAAAGGTTGAGCATGCAAATCTGGAGGACAAAAAGGGAAACAGGATGTAGCGTCTTGAATTAGAGAACTAAAAGGGATAAGGTGAAGCCCTGAGATTCTTTAGAAAGACTAGAAAGGGTGAAAAAAGAGTCAATTTCACAGTTATAGGAGCATCCTTCAGTCCATAGAATCATTTCGTTCCTGAGGAGGTGATGTGTAGCGACCTCTCTTGTGAGTTGGATGGGTACCATTGTTCAGGTTGGGATGGGAAGGGTTTCCTGCGGATGAAAGAGATGTTGATCTCCTGCGGGTTGGGGTATTTCGTGGGACTGGTTCCATGAGATTCAGGTCCAAGAGGGTTTGCTAGAGTTCATCAAAGGATCTACAGGTGTATTTCTTCCCTTTGTAGGCAAAGCGTAGGGAAAATGGGAACCCCCACTGATAGATGATGTTGTGGCGCTGTAATTCCAGGAGAAGGGGCTTCATTGCACGCCTTTTTGCAATCGTTATCTGGGACAAGTCAGCAAATAATTGAAAGTCATTGCCATGGAAATTCAGCTGCTTTTTGCCCCTGGCAGATGCTAGGAGCTGTTCCTTTGTGCGATAAAAATGTAATTTTACTATTATATCGCGTGGGGGGCCATCAGGCTTTTTTGCAGCCAGGGCTCGGTGGATCCTGTCAAATTCTAACCTCTCAGTAGGAATGGCTGGTTGCAATTCCTGGAACAAAGCAGTTATGGTGGATTGTAGGTCAGTGATAGTTTCAGGAATTCCCCTGATACGTAGGTTAGACCTTCTGGCCCTATTCTCATGGTCTTCAAGTTTGGTTTGAAGCAATAAGTTTTCCTCTTTGAGGTTCTCTATTTCCATAGAGTGTTCAAGAGAAATTGTTTCCAAATCATCTACTTTAAGTTCTAGTGTTGCTGTGCGCTTACCAAGTTCTCTTATTTCTCTGGTGAGATTAGCTGTAATTTGATCTGATGTTTGTTTTAAGGCTTTGTTCAACATGTGTTCAAATTGCTTTAATACAGCTGGAGTTACATGAGAAATCTGTATGGGGTCTTGTGAGGTAAATAGTTCACTGTCAGAATCAGCTGGGGAGTCAGGTTGTGTCAGGCTTTGTCTGTGAGAGCGCATAGAGGCTATGTATGAAGAAGGGGGAGGTGCCATTTTAGCTGCAGTTTTCCCCTTCATGAGGGGATTCTTTAACTTCGCACGGCCGCCTCCCAAAGCCATAGTTTCCCCCACAAATTGACCAGAATAGTCCCGGGTACTAGCTTAACCCCGTGGGTATGTCCAAATACTTGCGGGTTATGTGGAAATATTGGCTCTCCTCCCGAACGGTGTGGAGCTCTAACTCTGCATGACTGCACTGCTAGACTCCACGCATGCACCTTGCTGTAACCAGTTTTTCATCCATGTACATGCAATTTCTTCATTGCCAATAGACCTCAATTTGTAAATTAAGCATTTTTGGTATGCTTAATGCATTGAACACTTTAGCAAAATCCAGGTAAGCTACATTCACTGGCCTCCCCCTATTTAAATTACTACTCACTTCCTCGTAGAATATTAATAGGTTGGTTCTGACAAGGGCGGTTCTGCATAAATCCATATTGGTTGTTGCTAATTATAAAATATTTGCAGGCAAATTCTTGAATATTGTTTTTTAGCATACCTTTTGATTAGGGATGAGCTTCGTGTTCGAGTCGAACATACGTTCGACTCGAACATCGGCTGTTCGATCGTTCGACGAAGATCGAACGATTTGGGCCGTTCGCGCCAAATTCGAGTGACGCGAACGGCCCACAATGCACTACGCCATCGCAGTGTCATCCAGGCGCTGTGATTGGCCAAGCATGCACTGTGACCCCGCATGCTTGGCCAATCACAGCACCGGCAGCGAGGAGAGCAATGATTGGCCACAGGCAGGATGCCTGTGGCCAATTATTGCTGAGGGTGTTTAGTACACGCCCCACACTATAAAAGGCCGCCAGCACGGCGGCCTAGTGTAGTGTGTTCCGGAGCAGGGATAGAGCAGCATAGGCAGGGACAGTGACTGTTATTTCTTTCTTGCTTAACCTGGATTCCTTTAGTTTAGGGAAAGAGAAGGATAGGTAGGGAGAGTGTCAGTGTGTTTTGTGCTTGTGCTATAGTGTGCTTAAAAAAAACATTTATTCTAGGGACAGAAAACTGTAGGTAGGGACAGTGTCAGTTTCTTTCACTCTGCAAGTCCTTGTTTCCAGGGACCTGGAAGGACAGTGAGTGAATTGTCCTTGTGCTATATTGTGCTTAAAAAAACATTTATTCTAGGGACAGAAAACTGTAGGTAGGGAGAGTGTCAGTTTCTTTCACTCTGCAAGTCCTTGTTTCCAGGGACCTGTAAGGACAGTGAGTGAATTGTCCTTGTGCTATATTGTGATTAAAAAAAACATTTTTTCTAGGGACAGAAAACTGTAGGTAGGGAGAGTGTTTTTTTTCTTTCACTCTGCAAGTCCTTGTTTCCAGGGACCTGGAAGGACAGTGAGTGAATTGTCCTTGTGCTATATTGTGCTTAAAAAAAAACATTTTTTCTAGGGACAGAAAACTGTAGGTAGGGAGAGTGTTTATTTTCTTTCACTCTGCAAGTCCTTGTTTCCAGGGACCTCTAAGGACAGTGAGTGAATTGTCCTTGTGCTATATTGTGCTTAAAAAAAACATTTATTCTAGGGACAGAAAACTGTAGGTAGGGAGAGTGTCAGTTTATTTCACTCTGCAAGTCCTTGTTTCCAGGGACCTGGAAGGACAGTGAGTGAATTGTCCTTGTGCTATATTGTGATTAAAAAAAACATTTTTTCTAGGGACAGAAAACTGTAGGTAGGGAGAGTGTCAGTTTATTTCACTCTGCAAGTCCTTGTTTCCAGGGACCTGTAAGGACAGTGAGTGAATTGTCCTTGTGCTATATTGTGATTAAAAAAAACATTTTTTCTAGGGACAGAAAACTGTAGGTAGGGAGAGTGTTTTTTTTCTTTCACTCTGCAAGTCCTTGTTTCCAGGGACCTGTAAGGACAGTGAGTGAATTGTCCTTGTGCTATATTGTGATTAAAAAAAACATTTTTTCTAGGGACAGAAAACTGTAGGTAGGGAGAGTGTTTTTTTTCTTTCACTCTGCAAGTCCTTGTTTCCAGGGACCTGTAAGGACAGTGAGTGAATTGTCCTTGTGCTATATTGTGCTTAAAAAAAACATTTATTCTAGGGACAGAAAACTGTAGGTAGGGAGAGTGTCAGTTTATTTCACTCTGCAAGTCCTTGTTTCCAGGGACCTGTAAGGACAGTGAGTGAATTGTCCTTGTGCTATATTGTGATTAAAAAAAACATTTTTTCTAGGGACAGAAAACTGTAGGTAGGGAGAGTGTTTTTTTTCTTTCACTCTGCAAGTCCTTGTTTCCAGGGACCTGTAAGGACAGTGAGTGAATTGTCCTTGTGCTATAGTGTGCTTAAAAAAAACATTTATTCTAGGGACAGAAAACTGTAGGTAGGGACAGTGTCAGTTTCTTTCACTCTGCAAGTCCTTGTTTCCAGGGACCTGGAAGGACAGTGAGTGAATTGTCCTTGTGCTATATTGTGATTAAAAAAAACATTTTTTCTAGGGACAGAAAACTGTAGGTAGGGAGAGTGTTTTTTTTCTTTCACTCTGCAAGTCCTTGTTTCCAGGGACCTGGAAGGACAGTGAGTGAATTGTCCTTGTGCTATATTGTGCTTAAAAAAAAACATTTTTTCTAGGGACAGAAAACTGTAGGTAGGGAGAGTGTTTATTTTCTTTCACTCTGCAAGTCCTTGTTTCCAGGGACCTCTAAGGACAGTGAGTGAATTGTCCTTGTGCTATATTGTGCTTAAAAAAAACATTTATTCTAGGGACAGAAAACTGTAGGTAGGGAGAGTGTCAGTTTATTTCACTCTGCAAGTCCTTGTTTCCAGGGACCTGGAAGGACAGTGAGTGAATTGTCCTTGTGCTATATTGTGATTAAAAAAAACATTTTTTCTAGGGACAGAAAACTGTAGGTAGGGAGAGTGTCAGTTTCTTTCACTGTGAAAGTCCTTGTTTCAAGGGACAGAGAAGGACACCTGAAGGTAGCCCTTATTGCTTTTTTCCCATCTCCCTGCAGGCCATCTATTAGAATGTCTGGAAGGCAAACAAGGAGAGGCAGACAGTCAGGAGGCAATAAAAGAGGGCAAGCAGGCTCTGTGTCTGGGGGCAACAGTGCTGGTCGTGGACGCGGTGCATTGTCATCAGCACATGGCCATGGGACACGCTTGTCCTTCTTTTCGGCAGCTGGACATGTTGAGCCACATCATGCCGAAGACTTGGTAGAGTGGATGACCAAGCCCTCCTCCTCCTCCTCATCCTCTCTCACCCAGGCTCAGGGTACTGGAAAAGCAGCTGCCAAAGCGTCGTCTTCCCTGGTATCAATGTCAGACAAATCATCAGTCACTCCTTCCCTAGACCCACCATGTCCTCCTCCTGAGGAGTCCCCCGAACTGTTTCAGCACAGTGTTGGGTACATGCTCCAGGAGGATGCCCAGCGTTTCGAAGGGTCTGATGATGAAACCCAGCTAGAGGAAGGCAGTAGCGTGAGAGCAGACAGAGGGGATGCTCAAGAAGGACACCAATCTGGCAGTCATGTTCCAGCAGCTGCAGCATACTGCCAGATTGGCTCCAGTGATGAGGAGGGAGGGGATGATGAGGTCACTGACTCCACGTGGGTGCCTAATAGGAGAGAGGAGGAGGAGGAGGATGAGGAGGAGGCACATCTCCAACGAGGCAGGATGCCCTTTGGTGGCCAGCGTAAGGGCAGTACACCGACGGAATCACACCGCAGAGCTCCGCCTGTGCAGGGCGCTGCCTCTGCCCGTCATTCAAAAAGTTCTTTGGTGTGGGCCTTTTTTGAGGCTAGTGCATCAGATCGCACAGCTGCTGTTTGCAACATATGTCTCAAGCGTATATCGCGTGGCCAAAACATCAGCCGCTTGGGTACCACATGCCTGACCAGACATATGTTGACCTGCCATGCAGCTCGTTGGCAAGCCTACCTCAAAGACCCACACCAAAGAACAAAGCGGACCTCTCCTTGCACCGCATCAGCTGGGATCTCCAACCCCACTATAACTTCAGTCCTCTGTGAAACATGCACTGAGAGGAATGAAGGTGTAGAATTAGGTGTGTCACAGCCAAGTACTTGCGCCCACTCTGCTAGCAGTACACCGACGTCCGATTCTAGCAGGCAAATTTCCCTGCCCCAGCTGCTGGACCGTCGAAAGAAGTTCACTCCCAGCCATCCACATGCCCAGCGGTTGAATGCTAGCTTGGCTAAATTGCTAGCGCTTCAACTGCTGCCTTTTCAGTTGGTAGACTCGGCCCCCTTCCGTGAGTTTGTGCAATGTGCGGTTCCTCAGTGGCAGGTTCCCAAACGCCACTTTTTCTCACGGAAGGCTATTCCGGCTCTCTACCGGCATGTGGAAGGCAATGTCTTGGCCTCGCTGGACAGGGCGGTCAGCGGTAAGGTGCATATTACCGCTGACTCATGGTCCAGCAGGCATGGACAGGGACGTTACCTTTCTTTCACGGCCCATTGGGTCACTCTTTTGGCAGCTGGGAAGGATTCAGGACAAGGTGCAGTAGTGTTGGAGGTTGTCCCACCGCCACGCCTCCAAAATGCTACTACTGGTTGTGACACACCTCTCTCCTCCACCCCCTCCTCTTCTTCTTCCTCCATGGCCTCTTCCTGTGGTTTGTCCTATGAACCAGCGGTGCTCCGTAGCCGTTCACGGGGCTACGCAAGTACGCAGGCAAAAAGATGCCATGCCGTGCTTGCGCTGGTGTGTTTGGGGGACAGAAGCCACACTGGGGCAGAGGTCCTGTCTGCTCTGCAGGGCCAGGCCGAGAGGTGGTTGACGCCACGCCAGCTTAAGCCAGGAATGGTGGTTTGCGACAATGGCACCAACCTCCTCTCCGCCCTCCGACAGGGACAACTGACCCATGTGCCCTGTGTGGCTCACGTCCTTAACCTGGTGGTGCAGCGCTTCTTGGGCAGGTACCCGGGCTTACAGGATGTCCTGAGGCAGGCCAGGAAAGTCTGTGTGCATTTCCGCAGATCTTATAATGCCAGTGCTCGCCTGGCTGAGCTGCAAAAGGAGTTGAACCTGCCCAAGAACCGCCTTATATGTGACATGCCCACCAGGTGGAACTCAACGTTGGCCATGCTGCAGCGGCTGCACACGCAGCAGAGGGCCATCAATGAGTACCTGTGCGACTACGGCACCAGGACAGGGTCAGGGGAGCTTGGTTTTTTTTCTCCACGCCAGTGGGGCATGATCAGGGATGCATGCACTGTCCTGGCACCATTTGAGGAGGCCACGAGGATGGTGAGCAGTGACAGTGCATGCATCAGTGACACTGTACCTCTTGTCCACCTGTTGGAGCACACGCTGCGTGGAATAATGGACAGGGCACTTGAGGCAGAACAGAGGCAGGAAGAGGAGGACTTCCTTGCCTCTCAAGGCCCCCTTTACCCAGACAGTGTTCCTTCTGTCCCACCCATCGCACAGGAAGAGGAGGAGGAGGAGGAGGAGGAGGAGGAGGATTGTGTCAGCATGGAGGTGGAGGCTGGCACTCAGCATCATCAGCAGCAGTCTTTTAGGGATGATTTACAGTCCCAAGAAACCAGTGGACTTGTACGTGGCTGGGAGGAGGTGGCTGCGGATCATGTCGTCCTTAGTGACCCAGAGGACTCCGGAGCGAATGCCTCAGCAAACCTACGCTGCATGGCCTCCCTGATCCTGCAAAGTCTGCGGAAGGATCCTCGTATTCTTCGGATCAAGGAGAGGGACCATTACTGGCTGGCCACTCTCCTTGATCCACGGTACAAGGGTAAGGTTGCGGACCTTATGTTACCGTCGCAGAGGGAGCAGAGGATGAGACAACTCCGGGAGGCCTTGCAGAAAGGTCTGTGCAACGCGTTCCCAGAGACTGGGAGGTTGCAAACTCCTGGTCCTGGACAACGAGTTGCTGAGGCTTCGGCCAGTCAAAGAAGGAGCGGTGGGGAAGGTGGCCGTCTGACCGATGCGTTCAGACAATTCTTTAGTCCGCAGCCCCAAAGTATGATCGGTTCCAGCAACCATCGCCAGCGTCTGATAAACATGGTGCAGGAATATCTAGGGGCAAGGTCAGACTTGGACACCTTCCCCACCGAAAATCCTCTGGCTTACTGGGTCTTGAGGATGGATCACTGGCCAGAGCTTGCACAGTATGCAATTGAGCTACTGGCCTGTCCTGCATCCAGCGTTCTTTCGGAACGCACATTCAGTGCTGCTGGAGGATTTGTCACGGATCACAGGGTGCGCCTGTCCACCGACTCGGTTGATCGACTGACTTTCATCAAGATGAACCAGTCTTGGATCACCACCAGCTACCACACACCTGATGCTGATATAACAGACTAATTGATTTTAACATGTCACATCCCTTCAAGACTGATGCTGATGCTGAGTGCCTGTGCTGTTATGTTGACTGGCTATCCTCCTCCTCCGAGTCCTCAATGATACGATTGATGATGATAGCTTGTAAGATCATTTTTGTTTATGGGTGCCGCCACCAGTGCCTAACGCCCAATTTTTCAGCCCCTGTTTAACAGGGGCGTGTAATTACAATTTTTGAAGCAATACTTTGCAACAGGGCTCATTGCTGTGCTCCAAGTACAGTATCTGTGAGGAGTTGCAGTGTTGTGCCACCAGTGCCTAAGGCCCAATTTTTCAGCCCCTGTTTAACAGGGGCGTGTCATTACAATTTTTGAAGCAATACTTTGCAACAGGGCTCATTGCTGTGCTCCAAGTACAGTATCTGTGAGGAGTTGCAGTGTTGTGCCACCAGTGCCTAAGGCCCAATTTTTCAGCCCCTGTTTAACAGGGGCGTGTCATTACAATTTTTGAAGCAATACTTTGCAACAGGGCTCATTGCTGTGCTCCAAGTACAGTATCTGTGAGGGGTTGCAGTGTTGTGCCACCAGTGCCTAAGGCCCAATTTTTCAGCCCCTGTTCAACAGGGGCATGTAATTACAATTCTTGATCTAATAATTCACAGCAGGGCCCATTGCTGCACCCACCAAGAGTAACTGTCAGGGCTTACAGTGTTGTGGCACCAGCACCACCATCAAAGGCCCAATTTTTACTACCACTGTTCAACAATTATATGTAATTAAAATTCCTGATATAATAGTTGACAGCAGGGCGTTCCAGCACCAACCAAGAGTAACTGTGAGTGCTTACAGTGTTGTGCCAACACCAACAACTAAGGGGCCTATTTCTGCAGAGTATATACGGCAGGTCCCTACTTTCAAACATCCAACTTACAAACGACTCCTACTTGCAAACGCAAGAAGACAACAGGAAGTGAGAGGAAATCTACCACTAGGAAGGAAAATTCTCTCCTGTAAGAATAAATATGGGAGAAAGGTGTCTCCTCTGTACTGATGCTTTATCAGCAATCCTTGTTTCAAGAAAAAGACCACATTTCAAAAAGAGTTGTCATTGGGACGGAAAGTGAGGTGAAATGTTCTGAACAGGGGCACAGACAGCAAAACAAATGTTACAGGGGTGATAACCCTTACCTATGTTTTCCAAAAAGTTTAAAAATAGATTTTTGGTCTGGAGCTACACTTCAACAATGTACCTGTTCAAAATTACAAACAGACTCTACATAAGAACAAACCTACAGTCCCTGTCTTGTATGCACCGCCTGTATAGGGCTGTTCAGAGTATATAGGGCCTTTTTTATTTTATGTGCGGGGTTCCCCTTAATATCCATACAAGACCCAAAGGGGCTGGTAATGGGCTGGGGTAGGGGGGGGGGGGTCATGGGGTAGCTATGCCATTTTTCTTAAAGAATTTCATCCATATTACCGGGACCAGACATTACATTAAAGCCGCAAGCAGTTTTAAATGGCTTTTTTTTCCTTTAGAAGTGTCATTTTGTGCAGGGACAGTTCTAAACACGGGAAACACGTGGCACTTCACAGGCATACTTTAGACACCCCCCAGGTACGATATTTAAAGGAATATTTGACTTTTTTTTTTTCACTTTATGCATCATTAAAATGACTGCTCCCGAAAAACGACCGTTTTTAAAACTTCTTTTTGCATTGATACATGTCCCCTGGTGCAGAACCCGGGTTCCCAAACCCTTTTTAGGACAATAACATGCATAATAGTTGTTATAATTAGCACTTTAGAATTCGAACGTTCGCATCCATTGTATTTAATAGGGTTCTAATGTTCGTTCGAACTTTCGGTCCGTTCGCGGGTTCTGGTGCGAACCGAACCCGGGGGTGTTCGGCTCATCACTACTTTTGATACTTTACATACTATTACTGTTGGCTGACTGGTTTAAAGGTTTCCTGGTATACTGTACATCTCAACCCCTTTTTTGAATACTGCTATCTCATTTGCTTTTCAAAATCTGGTTGATACCATTCCAGTCTGTAAGGTGCCCTTAAAAATTAGGAACAATGGTCTGGCCATGACAAGGTTAAGCAAGGATCTGCCACATAGATACATTTAATACAGTGTTATTAGCATTATTGTTTTATTTAATTGTAGCGATACCCCCAAACTAAGAGAGCCGCTGGTTTTGTTTTGGGCCCTGTACACAGTACTGCCAACCCCCGGCAATCTACTTGACCCTCCTCTGGCACAGCTAGTCTAGGGAATGAGGTATTAGTATAGCTCTGTACTAGTCTAAGAGCAATCCCACAGTAATGCAAATGGTGGTAAATTATAGTAATTGACACTAATACCGGAATGATTAACTATATCAGATTTACTTTGAGTAGAAAGTCAATCATCAATACAATACATCACATACATGCAGAGCCCTGCAATAATAATGACACTAGTCAACTACTGTATAGAAATAGATCATACACTGCGGGCAGTTATTCTCCCCGTGAGCAATATGGCGCTCAGTAAAGTTCTACCCTCCAGTCAGGCCTGAATTAGTTAAAGCTCAGTCTTAAGGTGAGGAATCTTCGCATGCAAGCTGATCGGTGGTGCACATACAGGAACAACAATTTGTAAATCCAAGTAATGGTTTATGGTAATGGAAACAACTCCCCGGAGACTATGTAACTCAGTTCTGGAACTAGTCTCCGGTCAGGATAGCAAGTATAGCACGATGGGCCTAGGTAGTCAATAGGCTTAAACAAAGTACTCGGCTATGATTGTGAGCAGGTGCTCTCTCACCACTCCGGACTCAGTCCTAGTCTGTGACTTCCACCGCTGTATCTCCACACACAGGGTCTGCGACAGCCAGGTCTTCGGTCCAACTGATGTCCCTCAAGCCGATAGAGATCAGGTGCCACACAGGCTCCGCAGTGGGGTGGAAGGCTCCTTGGAAGTGTGCAAGGCCCAGGCTTTGGGCCTTGCACTTGTAGCAGGTCCGCACAGGGAGTCCTCTTGCTAGCCGCGCGGTGTCCAAAGAGAGCCGGTCTTAGCCTTGCCCTTTTTTTTATACCCCACCCATGAGTCTCTGCGGTTGGCTGTTTCACCTTGAGTGTAAAACGGGGTTCTGGGTAACGTAGTCCGTGGGGCCTTAAAGGAGACTCCGCTACATAATTAACACTTAATTTTCATTTGTAGAAACTGAACATCATGTACAATGTATTTACTGTATTTATTGGCGTATAACACTCACTTTTTTACCCTGAAAATAGAGGATAAACTGTGCCTGCGTGTTATACGCAGGGGGCTGTGGAAAGTTTTTTTCCTGAAACTTCCCTCTTAAGCCCTGTACACACGATCGGATTTCCTATGGTTTTTAAACCGATGGATTTTTCCATCGGAAAACCGATGAAGCTGACTTCCATCAGTCTTGCCTACACACCATCAGTCAAAAAACCCGACCGTTCCAAACGCGGTGACGTAAAACACTCCGATGTGCCGAGAAAAAGGAAGTTCAATGCTTCTGAGCATGCGTCGACTGGATTCTGAGCATGCGTGGGTTTTTTAACCGATGGACTTGCCCATAGATGATCGGAATTTGCTATTGGTATTTTACCCATCGGAAAAATTTAAAACATGTTCTATTTTTTGACACCGATGGAAAAAAGACCGATGGGGCCCATAAAAATCCATCAGACTGTTTTCATCGGTAAAACCGATCGTGTGTACGTGGCTTTAAAGTTAGGGTGCATGTTATACACCTGTGCGTGTTATACGCCGATAAATACGGTAACTGCTTCCTACCCGACCTATAGCAGAATGATGGCTGAATGGGAGCTCTCTCATCGTGGGTGAATACCATATGATGTCCCTCCAGTTGCATGTCTCCTGCTCGCTCTAGCAGTCATGCTGCAGCTCGATCTGTCATCAGTTGAGTCCACAGGTTAAAGCAGATGACAGATCATTGTACCGGGCCAGCTCTGGTACTATGTGATTGCTGTGACCAATCACAGCAATCACATGACAGTTGCACACAATGCACACAAAAATTTCATTCATAACCATTCATTGTGTACTATTGAGATGATCTCTGTAATTGATCACAGTGATCACATGGTACAGACAGGGTCAATACAGTGTATCTGTACCATGTGATAGCTGTCATGAACCACAGCTATCACAATAGTACACCCTGTGAATGAGTGGATGCCGTTCATAAAAATAAATGCTTATAACAGTTATCACTGTTATAAGCAATCATAGTATAAAAATCACCTCCCCAGAGTTGTACATTGTCACTATGGTAACACTACACTGCTCTGCCCACAATATGTAAAAAGAAATGCTAAAAAATAAAACTAATTGTAAAAAAATAAAAACATTTTAAGAAATTTAAATATATATCTATATATATATTTATATATAGATATATATATATAGATATATATATATCATTTTTTTTTTAAACTATCACCAGCACTGCCACACCAGTCATATGATGATGACTGCTCTGGTGCCCAAAAAAAAAAAAAAACATGTGAAAAAAAAATGTAGTGAATATCTTAATTTTCCCAATAAATTGTGACAAAAAAAAATAAAACTTCAAGAAACTCACTGTGCCTCTTACTAAATACTAGGGATGAGCTCGGTGTTCGAGTCGAACATACGTTCGACTCGAACATCGGCTGTTCGATCGTTCGCCGAACAACGAACGATTTGGGCCGTTCGCGCCAAATTCGAGTGACGCGAACGGCCCACAATGCACTACGCCATCGCAGTGTCATCCAGGCGCTGTGATTGGCCAAGCATGCACTGTGACCCCGCATGCTTGGCCAATCACAGCGCCGGCAGCGAGGAGAGCAATGATTGGCCACAGGCAGGATGCCTGTGGCCAATTATTGCTGAGGGTGTTTAGTACACGCCCCACACTATAAAAGGCCGCCAGCACGGCGGCCTAGTGTAGTGTGTTCCGGAGCAGGGAAAGAGAAGCATAGGCAGGGACAGTGACATTTTTTTTTCTTGCTTAACCTGGATTCCTTTAGTTTAGGGAAAGAGAAGGATAGGTAGGAAGAGTGTCAGTCTGTTTTACTGTGCTAAACCTTGTTTGTAGGGACAGGGAAGGACAGTGAGGGAAATTCTCATTGTGCTATACTGTGCTAAAGCATTCCTCATCAACCATCTTTAAAAAAAAAAATTTATAGGGACAGAAAACTATAGGTAGGGAGAGTGTCAGTGTGTTTTACTGTGCTAAACCTTGTTTGTAGGGACAGGGAAGGACAGTGAGGGAAATTCTCATTGTGCTATACTGTGCTAAAGCATTCCTCATCAACCATCTTTAAAAAAACATTTTTTATAGGGACAGAAAACTATAGATAGGGAGAGTGTCAGTGTGTTTTACTGTGCTAAACCTTGTTTGTAGGGACAGGGAAGGACAGTGAGGGAAATTCTCATTGTGCTATACTGTGCTAAAGCATTCCTCATCAACCATCTTTAAAAAAACATTTTTTATACGGACAGAAAACTATAGGTAGGGAGAGTGTCAGTGTGTTTTACTGTGCTAAACCTTGTTTGTAGGGGCAGGGAAGGACAGTGAGGGAAATTCTCATTGTGCTATACTGTGCTAAAGCATTCCTCATCAACCATCTTTAAAAAAAAAATTTTTATAGGGACAGAAAACTATAGGTAGGGAGAGTGTCAGTGTGTTTTACTGTGCTAAACCTTGTTTGTAGGGACAGGGAAGGACAGTGAGGGAAATTCTCATTGTGCTATACTGTGCTAAAGCATTCCTCATCAACCATCTTTAAAAAAACATTTTTTATAGGGACAGAAAACTATAGGTAGGGAGAGTGTCAGTGTGTTTTACTGTGCTAAACCTTGTTTGTAGGGACAGGGAAGGACAGTGAGGGAAATTCTCATTGTGCTATACTGTGCTAAAGCATTCCTCATCAAGCATCTTTAAAAAAAAAAAAAATTATAGGGACAGAAAACTATAGGTAGGGAGAGTGTCAGTGTGTTTTACTGTGCTAAACCTTGTTTGTAGGGACAGGGAAGGACAGTGAGGGAAATTCTCATTGTGCTATACTGTGCTAAAGCATTCCTCATCAAGCATCTTTAAAAAAAAAAATTTTTATAGGGACAGAAAACTATAGGTAGGGAGAGTGTCAGTGTGTTTTACTGTGCTAAACCTTGTTTGTAGGGACAGGGAAGGACAGTGAGGGAAATTCTCATTGTGCTATACTGTGCTAAAGCATTCCTCATCAACCATCTTTAAAAAAAAAAAAAATTTATAGGGACAGAAAACTATAGGTAGGGAGAGTGTCAGTGTGTTTTACTGTGCTAAACCTTGTTTGTAGGGACAGGGAAGGACAGTGAGGGAAATTCTCATTGTGCTATACTGTGCTAAAGCATTCCTCATCAACCATCTTTGAAATCCTTGTTTTTTGGACAGTCAGGGAAATTGTCATTGTGCTATTCTGTGCGAAAGCAATCATCCTCAACCATATTTAGAAATCCTTAAGTAAAGGGACAGAGAAGGACACCTGAAGGTAGCCCTTATTGCTTTTTTTCCCATCTCCTTGCAGGCCATCCATTAAAATGTCTGGAAGGCAAACAAGGAGAGGCAGACAGTCAGGAGGCAGTAAAAGAGGGCAAGCAGCCTCTGTGTCTGGGGGCAACAGTGCTGGTCGTGGACGCGGTGCATTGTCATCAGCACATGGCCATGGGACACGCTTGTCCTTCTTTTCGGCAGCTGGACATGTTGAGCCACATCATGCCGAAGACTTGGTAGAGTGGATGACCAAGCCCTCCTCCTCCTCCTCATCCTCTCTCACCCAGGCTCAGGGTACTGGCAAAGCAGCTGCCAAAGCGTCCTCTTCCCTGGTATCAATGTCAGACTCATCATCAGTCACTCCTTCCCTAGACCCACCATGTCCTCCTCCTGAGGAGTCCCCCGAACTGTTTGAGCACAGTGTTGGGTACATGCTCCAGGAGGATGCCCAGCGTTTCGAAGGGTCTGATGATGAAACCCAGCTAGAGGAAGGCAGTAGCGTGAGAGCAGACAGAGGGGATGCTCAAGAAGGACACCAATCTGGCAGTCATGTTCCAGCAGCTGCAGCATACTGCCAGATTGGCTCCAGTGATGAGGAGGGAGGGGATGATGAGGTCACTGACTCCACGTGGGTGCCTAATAGGAGAGAGGAGGAGGATGAGGAGGAGGCACATCTCCAACGAGGCAGGATGCCCTTTGGTGGCCAGCGTAAGGGCAGTACACCGACTGAATCACACCGCAGAGCTCCGCCTGTGCAGGGCGCTGCCTCTGCCCGTCATTCAAAAAGTTCTTTGGTGTGGGCCTTTTTTGAGGCTAGTGCATCAGATCGCACAGCTGCTGTTTGCAACATATGTCTCAAGCGTATATCGCGTGGCCAAAACATCAGCCGCTTGGGTACCACATGCCTGACCAGACATATGTTGACCTGCCATGCAGCTCGTTGGCAAGCCTACCTCAAAGACCCACACCAAAGAACAAAGCGGACCTCTCCTTGCACCGCATCAGCTGGGATCTCCAACCCCACTATAACTTCAGTCCTCTCTGAAACATGCACTGAGAGGAATGAAAGTGTAGAATTAGGTGTGTCACAGCCAAGTACTTGCGGCCACTCTGCTAGCAGTACACCGACGTCCGATTCTAGCAGGCAAATTTCCCTGCCCCAGCTGCTGGACCGTCGAAAGAAGTTCACTCCCAGCCATCCACATGCCCAGCGGTTGAATGCTAGCTTGGCTAAATTGCTAGCGCTTCAACTGCTGCCTTTTCAGTTGGTAGACTCGGCCCCCTTCCGTGAGTTTGTGCAATGTGCGGTTCCTCAGTGGCAGGTTCCCAAACGCCACTTTTTCTCACGGAAGGCTATTCCGGCTCTCTACCGGCATGTGGAAGGCAATGTCTTGGCCTCGCTGGACAGGGCGGTCAGCGGTAAGGTGCATATTACCGCTGACTCATGGTCCAGCAGGCATGGACAGGGATGTTACCTTTCTTTCACGGCCCATTGGGTCACTCTTTTGGCAGCTGGGAAGGATGCAGGACAAGGTGCAGTAGTGTTGGAGGTTGTTCCACCGCCACGCCTCCAAAATGCTACTACTGGTTGTGACACACCTCTCTCCTCCACCCCCTCCTCTTCTTCTTCCTCCATGGCCTCTTCCTGTGCTTTGTCCTCTGAACCAGCGGTGCTCCGTAGGCGTTCAAGGGGCTACGCAAGTACGCAGGCAAAAAGATGCCATGCCGTGCTTGCGCTGGTGTGTTTGGGGGACAGAAGCCACACTGGGGCAGAGGTCCTGTCTGCTCTGCAGGGCCAGGCCGAGAGGTGGTTGACGCCACGCCAGCTTAAGCCAGGAATGGTGGTTTGCGACAATGGCAACAACCTCCTCTCCGCCCTCCGACAGGGACAACTGACCCATGTGCCCTGTGTGGCTCACGTCCTTAACCTGGTGGTGCAGCGGTTCTTGGGCAGGTACCCGGGCTTACAGGATGTCCTGAGGCAGGCCAGGAAAGTCTGTGTGCATTTCCGCAGATCTTATAATGCCAGTGCTCGCCTGGCTGAGCTGCAAAAGGAGTTGAACCTGCCCAAGAACCGCCTTATATGTGACATGCCCACCAGGTGGAACTCAACGTTGGCCATGCTGCAGCGGCTGCACACGCAGCAGAGGGCCATCAATGAGTACCTGTGTGACTACGGCACCAGGACAGGGTCAGGGGAGCTTGGTTTTTTTTCTCCACGCCAGTGGGGCATGATCAGGGATGCATGCACTGTCCTGGCACCATTTGAGGAGCCCACGAGGATGGTGAGCAGTGACAGTGCATGCATCAGTGACACTGTACCTCTTGTCCACCTGTTGGAGCACACGCTGCGTGGAATAATGGACAGGGCACTTGAGGCAGAACAGAGGCAGGAAGAGGAGGACTTCCTTGCCTCTCAAGGCCCCCTTTACCCAGACATTGTTCCTTCTGTCCCACCCATCGCACAGGAAGAGGACGAGGAGGAGGAGGAGGAGGAGGAGGAGGATTGTGTCAGCATGGAGGTGGAGCCTGGCACTCAGCAGCATCAACAGCAGCAGTCTTTTAGGGATGATTTACAGTCCCAAGAAACCCGTGGACTTGTACGTGGCTGGGAGGAGGTGGCTGCGGATCATGTCGTCCTTAGTGACCCAGAGGACTCCGGACCGAATGCCTCAGCTAACCTACGCTGCATGGCCTCCCTGATCCTGCAAAGTCTGCGGAAGGATCCTTGTATTCTTCGGATCAAGGAGAGGGACCATTACTGGCTGGCCACTCTCCTTGATCCACGGTACAAGGGTAAGGTTGCGGACCTTATGTTACCGTCGCAGAGGGAGCAGAGGATGAGACAACTCCGGGAGGCCTTGCAGAAAGGTCTGTGCAACGCGTTCCCAGAGACTGGGAGGTTACAAACTCCTGGTCCTGGACAACGAGTTGCTGAGGCTTCGGCCAGTCAAAGAAGGAGCGGTGGGGAAGGTGGCTGTCTGACCGATGCGTTCAGACAATTCTTTAGTCCGCAGCCCCAAAGTATGATCGGTTCCAGCAACCATCGCCAGCGTCTGATAAACATGGTGCAGGAATATCTAGGGGCAAGGTCAGACTTGGACACCTTCCCCACCGAAAATCCTCTGGCTTACTGGGTCTTGAGGATGGATCACTGGCCAGAGCTTGCACAGTATGCAATTGAGCTACTGGCCTGTCCTGCATCCAGCGTTCTTTCGGAACGCACATTCAGTGCTGCTGGAGGATTTGTCACGGATCACAGGGTGCGCCTGTCCACCGACTCGGTTGATCGACTGACTTTCATCAAGATGAACCAGTCTTGGATCACAACCAGCTACCACACACCTGATGCTGATATAACAGACTAATTGATTTTAACATGTCACATCCCTTCAAGACTGATGCTGATGCTGAGTGCCTGTGCTGTTATGTTGACTGGCTATCCTCCTCCTCCGAGTCCTCAATGATACGATTGATGATGATAGCTTGGAAGATCATTTTTGTTTATGGGTGCCGCCACCAGTGCCTAACGCCCAATTTTTCAGCCCCTGTTTAACAGGGGCGTGTAATTACAATTTTTGAAGCAATACTTTGCAACAGGGCTCATTGCTGTGCTCCAAGTACAGTATCTGTGAGGGGTTGCAGTGTTGTGCCACCAGTGCCTAAGGCCCAATTTTTCAGCCCCTGTTTAACAGGGGCGTGTAATTACAATTTTTGAAGCAATACTTTGCAACAGGGCTCATTGCTGTGCTCCAAGTACAGTATCTGTGAGGGGTTGCAGTGTTGTGCCACCAGTGCCTAAGGCCCAATTTTTCAGCCCCTGTTCAACAGGGGCATGTAATTACAATTCTTGATCTAATAATTCACAGCAGGGCCCATTGCTGCACCCACCAAGAGTAACTCTGAGGGCTTACAGTGTTGTGGCAACGCCACCACCACCACCACCACCACGAAAGGCCCAATTTTTCAGCCCCTGTTCAAAAGGGGCATGTAATTACAATTCTTGATCTAATAATTCACAGCAGGGCCCATTCCTGCACCCACCAAGAGTAACTCTGAGGGCTTACAGTGTTGTGGCAACACCACCACCACCACCACGAAAGGCCCAATTTTTCAGCCCCTGTTCAACAGGGGCATGCAATTACAATTCTTGATCTAATAATTCACAGCAAGGCCCATTGCTGCACCCACCAAGAGTAACTGTCAGGGCTTACAGTGTTGTGGCACCAGCACCACCATCAAAGGCCCAATTTTTACTACCACTGTTCAACAATTATATGTAATTACAATTCCTGATATAAAGGTTGACAGCAGGGCGTTCCAGCACCAACCAAGAGTAACTGTGAGTGCTTACAGTGTTGTGCCAACACCAACAACTAAGGGGCCTATTTCTGCAGAGTATATACGGCAGGTCCCTACTTTCAAACATCCAACTTACAAACGACTCCTACTTGCAAACGCAAGAAGACAACAGGAAGTGAGAGGAAATCTACCCCTAGGAAGGAAAATTCTCTCCTGTAAGAATTAATATGGGAGAAAGGTGTCTCCTTTGTACTGATGCTTTATCACCAATCCTTGTTTCAAGAAAAACACCACATTTCAAAAACAGTTGTCATTGGGACGGAAAGTGAGGTGAAATGTTCTGAACAGGGGCACAGACAGCAAAACAAATGTTACAGGGGTGATAACCCTTACCTATGTTTTCCAAAAAGTTTAAAAATAGATTTTTGGCCTGGAGCTACACTTAAACAATGTACCTGTTCAAAATTACAAACAGATTCTACATAAGAACAAACCTACAGTCCCTGTCTTGTATGCACCGCCTGTATACGGCTGTTCAGAGTATATAGGGCCTTTTTTATTTTATGTGCGGGGTTCCCCTTAATATCCATACAAGACCCAAAGGGGATGGTAATGGGCTGGGGTAGGGGGGGGGGGGGTCATGGGGTAGCTATGCCATTTTTCTTAAAGATTTTCATCCATATTACCGGGACCAAACATTACATTAAAGCCGCAAGCAGTTTTAAATGGCTTTTTTTTCCTTTAGAAGTGTCATTTTGTGCAGGGACAGTTCTAAACACGGGAAACACGTGGCACTTCACAGGCATACTTTAGACACCCCCCAGGTACGATATTTAAAGGAATATTTGACTTTTTTTTTTTCACTTTATGCATCATTAAAATGACTGCTCCCGAAAAACGACCGTTTTTAAAACTTCTTTTTGCATTGATACATGTCCCCTGGTGCAGAACCCGGGTTCCCAAACCCTTTTTAGGACAATAACATGCATAATAGTCGTTATAATTAGCACTTTAGAATTCGAACGTTCGCATCCATTGTATTTAATAGGGTTCTAATGTTCGTACGAACTTTCGGTCCGTTCGCGGGTTCTGGTGCGAACCGAACCCGGGGGTGTTCGGCTCATCACTACTAAATACCTTAGACTGGCTAGTATTCAAAAATGGGCCATTTGGGGGGTATTTGTACTGTCTTGTCATTTTAGGGCCTTGAGAAATTAGATAAGCAGTCAGTACATCAGGATTAATCAATTTTCTTTTTTTTTTAAATCAAATAGTATTTATTAAAAAATATATTTTCTGTACAAATTAAAGACATATATGCAAATGACAACAAAAAAAGACACAACCTAAATAATAAATAAAAACCCCACACCATCTCATCACAGCACAGATCCATAAAAAAATTAAGAACAAACTACTGTAGCGGTACCCCCAGTTAAGAGGGCTGCTGGTATTGATTTGGGCCCTGTAGTGCACCGCTGTCAACCCCTGGCAATCGGCTCTATCCTCTCATGGCACAGCTAGTAAGGGGAGATAGGACCGTGTGACCGCAACCCTTGGTGACGCAGTCCTATGGCAAACACACACAGTGATATACTTTAAAACTTCTATTAAAGTAATTGAAACTGACACTAATGTACTTGACCCAGATATTTTACTGAGGCTAATGGGCAAGTAATAAACAAAAGTATAACAACTTGCAGGTCCCTGCAATGAACTGTATTTAAATGAACAGAATAAACATGTATTACTATGCGACTCTAACGCTGCCTTTTTACAGCTACTTCCCCTCGTGGACAGACTAACGCTCAGCAATGTCTACCTACGCAGTCAGGCCTGACTGAACTAAATGGAAGTTCTGTAAACAATCTTCGCTAGCAATATTTCGGTGGTGCACTTGATGAACAACTTTGTAATCCAAACGGGTAGTAAAAATACAGTATTTGTCTATGAGCAAGTGCTCTCTCACCACACTGGACTTAGTCCCCATCCGTAACTTCCACCACTGTGTATCCGCACACAGGGTCTGCGATAGCCGGGTCTTCGGTCCTCCTGATGTCAGTGAGAGACGAATGGAGATCAGGCGCCAAACAGGCTCCGCAGTGGAGTGGAAGGCTCTTTGGAAGTGCGCAAGGCCCAGGCTTCAGGCCTTGCACCAGCAGCCAGTCCGCACAGGGAATCCTCTTGTTAGAAGGGCGGCGTCCAAAGAGGCCGAGCTCCGCCTCTGTTTCACCTTTATAACCCCCCCATGAGTCTCTGCGGTTGGCAATGCACCTTGGGTGCTGAACAGGGTTCTGGGTATCGTAGTCCTGGATCCTTAAAGTATATTCCCGCTACACACTCCCCCACTTAGACTCTTTGGTCCCCAAAGATAGTACTAACAAAAGGTATGTACAACATCAGTTAAAGCTGTAAGTGATGTCGGCAGGGGAAGTTCCCACCAAAACGAGGAGGGGAATTACCCTGCCCACAGGTCACATTGTCAGACGTGACCTGCCTAGCTGTGCCAGAGGGTGAGTTAGGGTTGCCCTCCACCAAATGAACAGTGGAGGGGTCAGGGTTTTCTGTACTCCTCCTGGCTGTTATCACAGTGTCCTCTGAACTCTCCCCCATTTGGGTGTAAGTCAACTTCCGTGGAGGACGTATGATTCTTTTCATTCTCTGTTCCCTTGGAATCCCTGGTACAGTCATTGTAGGTTCCTTTCCCGGAACAGACGTAGAAGCCTCCATAGTCTCTGGAGCATTCAGCTCAGATGCTGGAAGATACATAGATTCTCTTGGATCCTTTGCAGGGAGTGAGTCAAAGGCATCTTCCCATGTGTCTGACAGAGGGCTGGACAGGATAAACTCTGCGGCTTCTGCGTTCAGTGTACTGTCTATGGTGCCTTCAGAAGGTGGGAGATCTATGGAAGAAGGTACAGGGTCCTGGGAAGGCCACAGCCACTCAAGCTCCTCTCTCTCATCCTCGCTGGGTTCAGAGACATCCATTCCTCCAGATTGAGATGTCTGAGACTGGGTATTTGGCCTAGGAGTATCCAGGATGGAAGTTGGCTCAGGGGAATCCTTTACAGGAGGTATCCAAACTGCCTCAGAAAGTGGAAGTAGATGATTTCTGTGCCAGGTCTTCAGTGGCCCCACTTTTCCCTCCGGCTTCAATTGGTAAACTGGTAGACCAGGAATCTTCTTGCAGATGACATAGGGTTTGGGTCACCATCTGTCTGCCAGCTTATGCTTCCCAGGGACCCCTAAGTTTCGCAACAGCACTCGGTCTCCAGATTGCAAATCCTGAATCCAAACTCTCAAATCTAAGTTTTGTTTGTTACGAGCTCCCCTTTGATCCGAGGCTGCTTGTGCCTGTTCATAGGCCAACTTCAAACTTTGCCTCAGCCTATCCACGTATCCCTTGTGAGATGTGGCTGAGGTGTGATCTATGGAGGTGCCAAAGGCCAGGTCTACGGGTAGTCTTGCCTCTCTTCCAAACATAAGTCTATAGGGAGAGTACCCTGTGGCATCATTTGTTGTACTGTTATAAGCATGCACAATTGCTGCTATGTGTTTACTCCAGTGCTGTTTATTTTCACTGCTTAGAGTCCCTAGCATGTTTAGTAGGGTTCTGTTGAACCTCTCTGGCTGCGCATCCCCTTGTGGATGGTAGGGAGTGGTCCGGGTCTTCTTGATCCCTAAGGAGTCCAAGTGTTTCCGGATCAGCCTATTCTCGAAGTTCCTCCCTTGATCCGAGTGAAGGCGTTGTGGTAACCCGTACTGCACAAAGTATTTCTCCATGAGTACCTTGGCCATGGTGGAAGCCTTTTGGTCTTTGGTTGGGAAGGCCTGGGCATACCGAGTGAAATGATTGGTTACCACCAGGACATTTCCTAGTCCACTCAAGTCGGGTTCAAGGCAGAGAAAATCAATGCATACCAAATCCAATGGACCTTGACTTTGTAGGTGGCCCATTGGGGCAGCTTGATGGGGTAGAGTCTTTTGTTGGATGCAGCGTACACAGAAGTGGCAGTATGCCTCCACTTCAGCCCTCATACAAGGCCAGTAGAACAGACTCCTGATAAGTTGAAAAGTTCTTTCAGCTCCCAGGTGACCATGGTTATCGTGTAGGGCCACTAAGACAGTCTCTCTGTGCTTCTCGGGCAGAAATAGTTGCCATTTGTCCTCCAGGTCATCAGAGGGGCCCCTTCGGTAGACCACCCCTTGATGCACCTGTAGCCTGTCCCACTCTTTCCGCAGAAGGCGGGCCTCCTTCGAAGGATGATGCAGAAGCTTGTCTGGATCTTGATCTTCCAGGGCTTCCAGGACCAGTTTCCCCAGGGGATCTTCCCGTTGGTCACATCTCAGCTCCTTCTTGGACAGCTTTGGCAAGTCATCTTCCTCTATTTGAGTCACACCGCAGTATTGTTTGGGTACTCCTACTACTGTGACTCCTATTTCTTCTTCTCTGGATCCACCACTGGCTTGGAGTTCAGCTCCTTGACAGAGAGCCCGCACCCCAACTGGCGTCACTTAAGTCCAGTCTTCTGTACTGCCGGTGGGAGTATGAGACCGTCTGGATCGGGCATCCGCATCTCGGTTTCCAGCTCCAGGTCTGTATTTCAGGCTGAAATTAAATCCAGAGAGCGCAGCCAGTCATCGGTGGCCAGTGGCATCAAGCTTTGCCGTGGTGAAGAAATAAGTGAGGGGGTTGTTATCAGTTTTCACAATAAATTCTACTCCATACAGGTAGTCTTTTAATTTATCTACCACAGCCCACTTGAGGGCCAAGAACTCCAACTTGTGAGTAGGATAGTAGGATAGTTCTTCTCAGCTGGGGTTAAGCTCCTGCTCACGTAGACAACGGGGCATAGTTGCCCTTCATGCTCCTGGTAAAGCACCCCTCCCAGACCATCGTGACTGGCATCCACATGGAGTTCATATGGTTTTTCGTTCCAGCAGCGCGGCGCAAGATGGCGGTGCAGATCTCGAAGAAGAGGAAGTTTGTCTTCAAAGCTGAACTGAACGAGTTCCTGACCCGTGAGCTAGCTGAAGATGGGTACTCCGGTGTGGAGGTCCGAGTCACCCCAACCAGGACTGAGATCATCATTCTGGCTACCAGGACCCAGAATGTCCTTGGTGAGAAGGGGCACCGTATCCGTGAGCTCACTGCTGTAGTCCAGAAGAGGTTCGGTTTTCCTGAGGGTAGTGTGGAGCTGTATGCAGAGAAAGTTGCCACAAGAGGTCTGTGTGCCATCGCTCAGGCTGAATCCCTGCGTTACAAACTCCTGGGAGGACTGGCTGTGAGAAGAGCCTGCTATGGTGTCCTGCGTTTCATCATGGAGAGCGGGGCCAAGGGCTGTGAAGTGGTCGTGTCCGGCAAACTGAGAGGTCAGAGAGCCAAGTCCATGAAGTTTGTGGATGGCCTGATGATCCACAGTGGAGACCCAGTTAACTACTATGTGGACACAGCTGTACGTCACATTCTCCTCAGACAAGGTGTGCTGGGTATCAAGGTGAAGATCATGCTTCCTTGGTACCCCAGTAGCAAGATTGGCCCCAAGAAGCCCCTGCCTGACCACGTCAGCATTGTGGAGCCTAAAGATGAGATCCTGCCAACTACTCCCATCTCTGAGCAGAAAGGAACAAAGCCTGATCCCAGACGAGCCCCCACGTGTAGCGGTACCCCCAGTTAAGAGGGCTGCTGGTATTGATTTGGGCCCTGTAGTTCATCGCTGTCAACCCCTGGAAATCGGCTCTATCCTCCCATGGCACAGCTAGTAATGGGAGATAGGACCGCGTGACTGCAACCCTTGGTGACGCAGTCCTATGGCAAACACACACACAGTGATATACTTTAACCACTTCCCGCTCCGTCAATAGCAGATTGACGTCTGGGAAGTGGTTGTGTTATCCACACTGGACGTCATATGACGTCCTACGGGATAACAGCCGTCGCGCGCCCGGGGGGGCGCGCATCGTGGTGATCGGTGGAGCGGTGGGTCAGTCTGACCCACCGCTACACTGATCTCGGTAAAAAGCCTCCGGCTGAGGCTTTTTACCACGTGATCAGCCGTGTCCAATCACGGCTGATCACAATGTAAACAGGAAGAGCCGTTGATCGGCTCTTCCTCACTCGCGTCTGACAGACGCGAGTAGAGGAGAGCCGATCGGCGGCTCTCCTGACAGGGGGGGTTCGCGCTGATTGTTTATCAGCGCAGCCCCCCCTCGGATACCCACACTGGACCACCAGGGAAGCCCCCCAGGACCACCAGGGAACCCCAAGCATGTGGATGGCCAGGTAAGTCCCCCATGGCCATCCACATGCACAAAGAGATAAAAAATATATGCCAATCAGTGCCCACAAATGGGCACTGATTGGCACCATCATGGCACAAAAAAAAATGCATGATGCCCAGCAATGCCAGCCACCAGTCATCAGTGCCACCTACCAGTGTCCATTAGTGCCACCTATCAGTGCCCATCCGTGCCCATCTGTGCCCATAAGTGCCTGCCTATCAGTGCCCGTCCGTGCCACCTATCAGTGCCACCCATAAGTATCCATCAGTGCTGCCTATAAGTGCCCATCAGTGCCGCCTATGAGTGCCCATCAGTGCCGCCTATGAGTGCCCATCAGTGCCGCATACCAGTGCCACATATCAGCGCCCATCAGTGCCGCCTATTAGTGCCCATCAGTGCCGCCTATCAGTGCCCATCAGTGCCCATCATCAGTGCCACCTCATCGGTGCCACCTCATTGGTGCCACCTCATCGGTGCCCATCAGTGTCACCTTATCAGTGCCCGTTAGTGCCGGCTTATCAGTGCCCGTCATTGAAGTAGAAAGGGTACTTATTTACAAAAAAAAATAAACAGAAACAAAGAAAAACTTAGTTTTTTTCAAAATTTTCACTCTTTTTTATTTGTTATGTAAAAAATAAAAACCGCAGAGGCGATCAAATACCACCGAAAGAGAGCTCTATTTGTGGGAACAAAATGATAAAAAAATTGTTTGGGTACAGTGTTGCATGACCGCGCAATTGTCATTCAAATTGCGACAGCGCTGAAAGCTCAAAATTGGCTTGGGCAGGAAGCTGTATAAGTGCATGGTATTGAAGTGGTTAAAACTTCTTTTAAAGTAATTGAAACTGACACCAATGTACTTGACCCAGATATTTTACTGAGGCTAATGGGCAAGTAATAAACAAAAGGATAACAAGTTGCAGGTCCCTGCAATAAACAGTATTTAAATGAACAGAATAAACATGTATTACTATGCGAATCTAACGCTGCCTTTTTACAGCTACTTCCCCTCGTGGGCAGACTAACGCTCAGCAATGTCTACCTACGCAGTCAGGCCTGACTGAACTAAATGGAAGTTCTGTAAAAAATCTTCGCTAGCAATCTTTCGGTGGTGCATTTGATGAACAACTTTGTAATCCAAACGGGTAGTAAAAATAAAGTATTTGTCTATGAGCAAGTGCTCTCTCACCACACCAGACTTAGTCCCCATCCGTAACTTCCACCACTGTGTATCCGCACACAGGGTCTGCGATAGCCGGGTCTTCGGTCCTCCTGATGTCAGTGAGAGACGAATGGAGATCAGGCGCCAAACAGGCTCCGCAGTGGAGTGGAAGGCTCTTTGGAAGTGCACAAGGCCCAGGCTTCAGGCCTTGCACCAGCAGCCAGTCCGTACAGGGAATCCTCTTGTTAGAAGGGCGGCATCCAAAGAGGCCGAGCTCCGCCTCTACTTCACCTTTATAACCCCCCCATGAGTCTCTGCGGTTGGCAATGCACCTTGGGTGATGAACGGGGTTCTGGGTATCGTAGTCCTGGATCCTTAAAGGAGATTCCCGCTACACTACAAATAGTACATATCAGTTACACGGTTTCTATATGAAAAATATCTAACCAGCATTTCCATATATGGTCAAATTTAAACATGGCATTGCGTAGAAAGTATATTTTCTTCTCATATGCAATACTCTTATTCAAATCTTGGACCCAATCAGATATCATAGGGGGAAGAGACTGATGATCATTCTTCGGGCAATAAAGAGTAATCCCAGGAGTTTATAATGATCCAAAAAACAAAAATCAAAATGCCCCAAGATACATGTCTGTAGATCTGTAGTAAGAGAAAGACCTGTTATATTATTAATAATTTAGATAAATTATGTCCAGTATCGTTTAATCTTAGCATAGCATCACAGCAAGTGAATCAGGTCTCCCTGCTATTAACCACATCTGTTACAGCAAAAATGTTTCCATAGACCTATACTACAAAGAAAATGCAAGGTCTGATATACCTGATGGATAATAAACTGTTGCGCTAGCTGATACGAGTGGGAAGGAGGAACATAAGGGATCCTTTGCAGAACCTGGTCCCAGACGTCATCAGGAATATGACCTAACGCTTGTTTCCATTTCTGTTTACATGGTGCTGGATGTCTCAACAAAAATTTTGATAAAAGTTGTGCATAAATCTCTGAAATTAAGCCCTTTGAATCACAGATCACAACAATTTTATCAAATAACAGAGTATCTGCAATTGAGAAGTAGGGATGAGCCGAACACCCCCGGGTTCGGTTCGCACCAGAACCTTCGAACGGACCGAAAGTTCGCGCGAATTTTCGAACCCTATTCGTTATAATGGACGCGAACGTTCGAAATCAAAATTGCTAATTACAACGGCCAATATGCATGTTAATGTTATAAAACAGGTTTGGGGACCCGGGTCCTGCCCCAGGGGACATATATCAATGCAAAAAGAAATTTTAAAAACTAAAGTTTTTTCGGGAGCAGTCATTTTAATGATGCATAAAGTGAAAAAAAAAAAGTGAAATTTTCCTTTAAATATGGTACCTGGGGGGTGTCTAAAGTATGCCTGTGAAGTGGCATGTGTTTCCCGTGTTTAGAACTGTCCTTGCACAAAATGACATTTGTAAAGGAAAAAAAGAAGCCATTTAAAACCACTTGCGGCTTTAATGTCATGTCTTGTCCTGGCCGCCATATGGCTGAAAATCCTTGAGAAAAATGGCATGGCTACCCCATCACCCCCCCCCCCCCACCCCAGCCCCTTTGGGTCTTGTATGGATACTAAGGGGGACCCCGCACCCAAAATAAAACCCTATACCTACAACCCTATATACTCTGAACAGCAGTATATAGGTGGTGCAAACAAGACATGGACTGTAGGTTTGTTCTTAAGTAGAATCTGAACAGGTACATTATGAAGTGTAGCTACATCCCAAAAAAATCAATTTTTAAGCTTTTTGGAGAACATAGGGAGGGGTTATCACCCCTGTAACATTTGCTGTCTTTGCACATCTGTTCAGAACATGTCACCTCACTTTCCGTCCCAATGACAAATGTTTTTGGAAAAGTGGGGTTTTAATTGAAACAAGGATTGGTGATAAAGCATCAGTAGAGAGGAGATACCTTTTTCCCAAATTAAATCTAACAGGATAGAATTTTCCTTCCTAGGGGTAGATTTCCTCTCACTTCCTGTTTTCTCTTGCCGTTTGCAAGTAGGAGTCGTTTGTAAGTTGGATGTTTGAAAGTAGGGGCCTGCCGTATATACTCTGCAGAAATTTGCCCTATTAGATGTTGGTGTAGCCACAAGACTGGTGGGCACAGGAATGGGCCCTGCTGTGAGTTAATAGATCAAGATTTGTACTTGCATGCACCTGTTGAACCGGGCAGAAAAATTGGGCCTTTGGTGGTGGTGGTAGTGGTGGTGGACGGTGTTGCCACAAGACTGTAAGCCCTCACAGTTACTCTTGGTGGGTGCAGGAATGGGCCCTGCTGTGAGTTATTAGATCAAGATTTGTAATTGCATGCACCTGTTGAACAGGGCAGAAAAATTGGGCCTTTGGTGGTGGTGGTGGTGGTGGACGGTGTTGCCACAAGACTGTAGGCCCTCATAGTTACTCTTGGTGGGCGCAGGAATGGGCCCTGCTGTGAACTATTAGATCAAGATTTGTAATTACACGCCCCTGTTAAACAGGGGCTGAAAAATTGTGCCTTAGGCATTGGTGCTGGTGCCACAACACTGCAACCCCTCACAGATACTGTACTTGGAGCACAGCAGTCACACCTGTTGCGAAGCATCTTTTTAAAAAATTGTAATTACACGCCCCTGTTATACAGGGGCTGAAAAATTGTGCCTTAGGCACTGGTGCTGGTGCCACAACACTGCAACCCCTCACAGATACTGTACTCTGAGCACAGCAATGAGACCTGTTGCAAAGCATTGCCTAAAAATTGTAATTACACGCCCCAACAGGGGCTGAAAAATTGTGCCTTAGGCACTGGTGCTGGTGCCACAACACTGCAACCCCTCACAGATACTGTACTCTGAGCACAGCAGTCACACCTGTTGCGAAGCATCTTTTTAAAAAAATTTAATTACACGCCCCTGTTATACAGGGGCTGAAAAATTGTGCCTTAGGCACTGGTGCTGGTGCCACAACACTGCAACCCCTCACAGATACTGTACTCTGAGCACAGCAATGAGACCTGTTGCAAAGCATTGCCTAAAAATTGTAATTACACGCCCCAACAGGGGCTGAAAAATTGTGCCTTAGGCACTGGTGCTGGTGCCACAACACTGCAACCCCTCACAGATACTGTACTCTGAGCACAGCAGTCACACCTGTTGCGAAGCATCTTTTTAAAAAATTGTAATTACACGCCCCTGTTATACAGGGGCTGAAAAATTGTGCCTTAGGCACTGGTGTGGTGGCATGGATCATTGAGGAGGAGGAAGAGGATAGTCAGTGAACATAACAGGACAGTCACTCAGCATCAGCATAGGCAGTCTTGAAGGGATGTGACATTATAAATTATTCCGTTATATCCGCTTCAGGTGTCTGGTAGCTGGTGGTGATCCAAGACTGATTCATTTTTATGAAGGTCAGTCGATCAACCGAGTCGGTGGACAGGCGCACCCTATGATCGGTGACAAATCCTCCAGCAGCACTGAATGTGCGTTCGGAAAGAACGCTGGATGCAGGACAGGCCAGTAGCTCAATTGCATACTGTGCAAGCTCTGGCCAGTGATCCATCCTCAGGACCCAGTAAGCCAGAGGATTTTCGGTGGGAAAGGTGTCCAAGTCTGACCTTGCCCCTAGGTATTCCTGCACCATGTATATCAGACGCTGGCGATGGTTGCTGGAACCGATCATACCTTGGGGCTGCGGACTAAAAAATTGTCTGAACGCATCGGTCAGACGTCCACCTTCCCCACCGCTCCTTCTGCTACTGACCGAAGCCTCAGCAACTTGTCGTCCAGGACCAGGAGTTTGTAACCTCCCAGTTTCTGGGAACGCGTTGCACAGACCTTTCTGCAAGGCCTCCCTGAGATGTCTCATCCTCTGCTCCCTCTGCGACGGCAAGATAAGGTCCGCAACCTTACCCTTGTACCGTGGATCAAGGAGAGTGGCCAGCCAGTAATGGTCACTCTCCTTGATCCGAAGAACACGAGGATCCTTCCGCAGGCTTTGCAGGATCAGGGAGGCCATGCAGCGTAGGTTAGCTGAGGCATTCGGTCCGGAGTCTTCTGGGTCACTGAGGATGACATGATCGCCAGCCACCTCCTCCCAGCCACGTACAAGTCCACTGGTTTGTTGGGACTGTACATCATCCCTAAACGACTGCTGCTGCTGATCCTGAGTGCCAGGCTCCACCTCCATGCTCACACAATCCTCCTCCTCCTCCTCCTCCTCTTCCTGTGTGATGGGTGGGACAGAAGGAACATTGTCTGGATAAAGGGGGCCTTGAGAGACAAGGAAGTCCTCCTCTTCCTGCCTCTGTTCTGCCTCAAGTGCCCTGTCCATTATCCCACGCAGCGTATGCTCCAACAGGTGGACAAGAGGTACAGTGTCACTGATGCATGCACTGTCACTGCTCACCATCCTCGTGGCCTCCTCAAATGGTGAGAGGACAGTGCATGCATCCCTGATCATGCTCCACTGGCGTGGGGAAAAAAAGCCAAGCTCCCCTGACCCTGTCCTGGTGCCGTAGTCGCAAAGGTACTCATTGATGGCCCTCTGCTGCGTGTGCAGTCGCTGCAGCATGGCCAACGTTGAGTTCCACCTGGTGGGCATGTCACATATTAGGCGGTTCTTGGGCAGGTTCAGCTCCTTTTGCAGCTCAGTCAGCCGAGCACTGGCATTATAAGATCGGCGGAAATGCACACAGACTTTCCTGGCCTGCCTCAGGACATCCTGTAAGCCTGGGAACCTGCCCAAGAACCGCTGCACCACCAGGTTGAGGACGTGAGCCATACAGGGCACATGGGTGAGCTGCCCCTGTCGCAGGGCGGAGAGGAGGTTGGTGCCATTATCAGAAACGACCATTCCTGGCTTAAGCTGGCGTGGCGTCAACCACCTCTCGGCCTGCCCCTGCAGAGCTGCCAGAACCTCTGGCCCAGTGTGGCTCCTGTCCCCCAAACACACCAGCGCAAGCACGGCATGGCATCTTTTTGCCTGCGTACTCGCGTAGCCCCTTGTACGCCTACGGAGCACCGCTGGTTCCGAGGACAGAGCACTCGAAGAGGACATGGAGGAAGAAGAAGAGGAGGGGGTGGAGGAGAGAGGTGTGTCACAACCAGTAGTAGCATTTTGGAGGCGTGGTGGCGGAACAACCTCCAACACTACTGCACCTTGTCCTGCATCCCTCCCAGCTACCAATAGAGTGACCCAATGGGCCGTGAAAGAAAGATAACGTCCCTGTCCATGCCTGCTGGACCATGAGTCAGCGGTAATATGCACCTTACCGCTGACCGCCCTGTCCAGCGAGGCATGGACATTGCCTTCCACATGCCAGTAGAGAGACGGAATCGCCTTCCGTGAGAAAAAGTGGCGTTTGGGAACCTGCCACTGAGGAACCGCACATTGAACAAACTCACGGAAGGGGGCCGAGTCTATCAACTGAAAAGGCAGCAGTTGAAGTGCTAGCAATTTAGCCAAGCTAGCATTCAACCGCTGGGCATGTGGATGGCTGGGAGTATACTTCTTTCGACGGTCCAGCAGCTGGGGCAGGGAAATTTGCCTGCTACAATCGGACGTCGGTGTACTGCAAGTACTTGGTTGTGACACACCTAATTCTACACCTTCAGTCCTCTCAGAGCAGCTTTCAGAGAGGACTGAAGATATAGTGGGGATGGAGATCCCAGCTGATGAGGAGCAAGGAGAGGTCCGCTTTGTTCTTTGGTGTGGGTCTTTTATGTGTGCTTGCCAACGAGCTGCATGGCAGGTCGACATATGTCTGCTCATGCTTGTGGTGCCCAAGCGGCTGATGTTTTGGCCACGCGAGATACGCTTGAGACAAATATTGCAAATAGCAGTGGTGCGATCTGATGCACTCGTCTCAAAAAAGGCCCACACCAAAGAACTTTTGTGATAACGTGCAGAGGCAGCGCCCTGCACAGGCGGAGCTCTGCGGTGTGGTACAGTTGCTGTGCTGGCCTCTAGCTGGCCTCCAGGGGGCATCCTGCCTCGTTGGACATGTGACGCTGCATCCTCCTCCTCCTCCTCCTCTCTCCCTTCAGGCACCCACGTGGAGTCAGTGACCTCATCATCCCCTCCCTCTTCACCACTAGAGCAAACCTGGCAGTAAGCTGCAGCTGGTGGAACACTACTGCCAGATTGCTGTCCTTCAGCATCCCCTCTCTCTGCGCGCACACTACTGACTTCCTCAAGCTGGGTATCATCATCCGAGCCTTCGAATCGTTGGGCATCCTCCTGGAGCATGTACCCAACACTGTGCTCAAACAGTTCGGGGGACTCCTCAGGAGGACATGGTGGGTCTAGGGAAGGGGTGGCTGATGATGCCATTGAGTACGCGTTGGCAGCTGCTCTGCCAGTACCCTGAGCCTGGGTGAGAGAGGATGAGGAGGATGAGGAGGGCTTGGTCATCCATTCTACCAAGCCTTCGGCATGATGCGGCTCCACATGTCCAGCTGCCGAAAACAAAGACAAGCGTGTCCCATGGCCACGTGCTGATGACGATGCACGACCACGTCCACGGCCAGCACTGTTGTCTCTAGAAACAGAGCCTGCCTGCCCTGTGTTCTTGCCTCGGCACGCTCTGCCTCTCCTTGGCGGTCTTCCAGCCATTGTAGTCGGTAGTGTATATAGTATAAAAAATAGAACTCCTATGTGTGCTCACAACACACTGTAGGTCCTATGGGTGCTGACACTAACACACTATAGGTACTATGTGTGCTGCTGACAAGAAAATATAGGAGCTCTGTTTGCTGCCACTAACACACTAGAAGTCCTATGGGTGCTGCTGAGAAGAAAATATAGGAGCTCTGTTTGCTGCCACTAACACACTAGAAGTCCTATGGGTGCTGCTGAGAAGAAAATATAGGAGCTCTGTTTGCTGCCACTAACACACTAGAAGTCCTATGGGTGCTGCTGAGAAGAAAATATAGGAGCTCTGTTTGCTGCCACTAACACACTAGAAGTCCTATGGGTGCTGCTGAGAAGAAAATATAGGAGCTCTGTGTGATGCCACTAACACACTAGAAGTCCTATGGGTGCTGCTGAGAAGAAAATATAGGAGCTCTGTTTGCTGCCACTAACACACTAGAAGTCCTATGGGTGCTGCTGAGAAGAAAATATAGGAGCTCTGTTTGCTGCCACTAACACACTAGAAGTCCTATGGGTGCTGCTGAGAAGAAAATATAGGAGCTCTGTTTGCTGCCACTAACACACTAGAAGTCCTATGGGTGCTGCTGAGAAGAAAATATAGGAGCTCTGTTTGCTGCCACTAACACACTAGAAGTCCTATGGGTGCTGCTGAGAAGAAAATATAGGAGCTCTGTTTGCTGCCACTAACACACTAGAAGTCCTATGGGTGCTGCTGTGAAGAAAATATAGGAGCTCTGTTTGCTGCCACTAACACACTAGAAGTCCTATGGGTGCTGCTGAGAAGAAAATATAGGAGCTCTGTGTGATGCCACTAACACACTAGAAGTCCTATGGGTGCTGCTGAGAAGAAAATATAGGAGCTCTGTTTGCTGCCACTAACACACTAGAAGTCCTATGGGTGCTGCTGAGAAGAAAATATAGGAGCTCTGTTTGCTGCCACTAACACACTAGAAGTCCTATGGGTGCTGCTGAGAAGAAAATATAGGAGCTCTGTTTGCTGCCACTAACACACTAGAAGTCCTATGGGTGCTGCTGAGAAGAAAATATAGGAGCTCTGTGTGATGCCACTAACACACTAGAAGTCCTATGGGTGCTGCTGAGAAGAAAATATAGGAGCTCTGTTTGCTGCCACTAACACACTAGAAGTCCTATGGGTGCTGCTGAGAAGAAAATATAGGAGCTCTGTTTGCTGCCACTAACACACTAGAAGTCCTATGGGTGCTGCTGAGAAGAAAATATAGGAGCTCTGTTTGCTGCCACTAACACACTAGAAGTCCTATGGGTGCTGCTGAGAAGAAAATATAGGAGCTCTGTGTGATGCCACTAACACACTAGAAGTCCTATGGGTGCTGCTGAGAAGAAAATATAGGAGCTCTGTTTGCTGCCACTAACACACTAGAAGTCCTATGGGTGCTGCTGAGAAGAAAATATAGGAGCTCTGTGTGATGCCACTAACACACTAGAAGTCCTATGGGTGCTGCTGAGAAGAAAATATAGGAGCTCTGTTTGCTGCCACTAACACACTAGAAGTCCTATGGGTGCTGCTGAGAAGAAAATATAGGAGCTCTGTTTGCTGCCACTAACACACTAGAAGTCCTATGGGTGCTGCTGAGAAGAAAATATAGGAGCTCTGTTTGCTGCCACTAACACACTAGAAGTCCTATGGGTGCTGCTGAGAAGAAAATATAGGAGCTCTGTGTGATGCCACTAACACACTAGAAGTCCTATGGGTGCTGCTGAGAAGAAAATATAGGAGCTCTGTTTGCTGCCACTAACACACTAGAAGTCCTATGGGTGCTGCTGAGAAGAAAATATAGGAGCTCTGTTTGCTGCCACTAACACACTAGAAGTCCTATGGGTGCTGCTGAGAAGAAAATATAGGAGCTCTGTTTGCTGCCACTAACACACTAGAAGTCCTATGGGTGCTGCTGAGAAGAAAATATAGGAGCTCTGTTTGCTGCCACTAACACACTAGAAGTCCTATGGGTGCTGCTGAGAAGAAAATATAGGAGCTCTGTTTGCTGCCACTAACACACTAGAAGTCCTATGGGTGCTGCTGAGAAGAAAATATAGGAGCTCTGTGTGATGCCACTAACACACTAGAAGTCCTATGGGTGCTGCTGAGAAGAAAATATAGGAGCTCTGTTTGCTGCCACTAACACACTAGAAGTCCTATGGGTGCTGCTGAGAAGAAAATATAGGAGCTCTGTTTGCTGCCACTAACACACTAGAAGTCCTATGGGTGCTGCTGAGAAGAAAATATAGGAGCTCTGTGTGATGCCACTAACACACTAGAAGTCCTATGGGTGCTGCTGAGATGAAAATATAGGAACTCTGTGTGATGCCACTAACACATTAGAAGTCCTATGGGTGCTGCTGAGTAGTGATGAGCCGAACACCCCCGGGTTCGGTTCGCACCAGAACCCGCGAACGGACCGAAAGTTCGAACGAACATTAGAACCCTATTAAATACAATGGATGCGAACGTTCGAATTCTAAAGTGCTAATTATAACAACTATTATGCATGTTATTGTCCTAAAAAGGGTTTGGGAACCCGGGTTCTGCACCAGGGGACATGTATCAATGCAAAAAGAAGTTTTAAAAACGGTCGTTTTTCGGGAGCAGTCATTTTAATGATGCATAAAGTGAAAAAAAAAAAGTCAAATATTCCTTTAAATATCGTACCTGGGGGGTGTCTAAAGTATGCCTGTGAAGTGCCACGTGTTTCCCGTGTTTAGAACTGTCCCTGCACAAAATGACACTTCTAAAGGAAAAAAAAGCCATTTAAAACTGCTTGCGGCTTTAATGTAATGTCTGGTCCCGGTAATATGGATGAAATTCTTTAAGAAAAATGGCATAGCTACCCCATGACCCCCCCCCTACCCCAGCCCATTACCAGCCCCTTTGGGTCTTGTATGGATATTAAGGGGAACCCCGCACATAAAATAAAAAAGGCCCTATATACTCTGAACAGCCCTATACAGGCGGTGCATACAAGACAGGGACTGTAGGTTTGTTCTTATGTAGAGTCTGTTTGTAATTTTGAACAGGTACATTGTTGAAGTGTAGCTCCAGACCAAAAATCTATTTTTAAACTTTTTGGAAAACATAGGTAAGGGTTATCACCCCTGTAACATTTGTTTTGCTGTCTGTGCCCCTGTTCAGAACATTTCACCTCACTTTCCGTCCCAATGACAACTGTTTTTGAAATGTGGTGTTTTTCTTGAAACAAGGATTGCTGATAAAGCATCAGTACAGAGGAGACACCTTTCTCCCATATTTATTCTTACAGGAGAGAATTTTCCTTCCTAGTGGTAGATTTCCTCTCACTTCCTGTTGTCTTCTTGCGTTTGCAAGTAGGAGTCGTTTGTAAGTTGGATGTTTGAAAGTAGGGACCTGCCGTATAAACTCTGCAGAAATAGGCCCCTTAGTTGTTGGTGTTGGCACAACACTGTAAGCACTCACAGTTACTCTTGGTTGGTGCTGGAACGCCCTGCTGTCAACTATTATATCAGGAATTTTAATTACATATAATTGTTGAACAGTGGTAGTAAAAATTGGGCCTTTGATGGTGGTGCTGGTGCCACAACACTGTAAGCCCTGACAGTTACTCTTGGTGGGTGCAGCAATGGGCCCTGCTGTGAATTATTAGATCAAGAATTGTAATTACATGCCCCTGTTGAACAGGGGCTGAAAAATTGGGCCTTAGGCACTGGTGGCACAACACTGCAACCCCTCACAGCAACTGTACTTGGAGCACAGCAATGAGCCCTGTTGCAAAGTATTGCTTCAAAAATTGTAATGACACGCCCCTGTTAAACAGGGGCTGAAAAATTGGGCCTTAGGCACTGGTGGCACAACACTGCAACTCCTCACAGATACTGTACTTGGAGCACAGCAATGAGCCCTGTTGCAAAGTATTGCTTCAAAAATTGTAATTACACGCCCCTGTTAAACAGGGGCTGAAAAATTGGGCGTTAGGCACTGGTGGCACAACACTGCAACTCCTCACAGATACTGTACTTGGAGCACAGCAATGAGCCCTGTTGCAAAGTATTGCTTCAAAAATTGTAATTACACGCCCCTGTTAAACAGGGGCTGAAAAATTGGGCGTTAGGCACTGGTGGCACAACACTGCAACTCCTCACAGATACTGTACTTGGAGCACAGCAATGAGCCCTGTTGCAAAGTATTGCTTCAAAAATTGTAATTACACGCCCCTGTTAAACAGGGGCTGAAAAATTGGGCGTTAGGCACTGGTGGCGGCACCCATAAACAAAAATGATCTTACAAGCTATCATCATCAATCGTATCATTGAGGACTCGGAGGAGGAGGATAGCCAGTCAACATAACAGCACAGGCACTCAGCATCAGCATCAGTCTTGAAGGGATGTGACATGTTAAAATCAATTAGTCTGTTATATCAGCATCAGGTGTGTGGTAGCTGGTGGTGATCCAAGACTGGTTCATCTTGATGAAAGTCAGTCGATCAACCGAGTCGGTGGACAGGCGCACCCTGTGATCCGTGACAAATCCTCCAGCAGCACTGAATGTGCGTTCCGAAAGAACGCTGGATGCAGGACAGGCCAGTAGCTCAATTGCATACTGTGCAAGCTCTGGCCAGTGATCCATCCTCAAGACCCAGTAAGCCAGAGGATTTTCGGTGGGGAAGGTGTCCAAGTCTGACCTTGCCCCTAGATATTCCTGCACCATGTTTATCAGACGCTGGCGATGGTTGCTGGAACCGATCATACTTTGGGGCTGCGGACTAAAGAATTGTCTGAACGCATCGGTCAGACGGCCACCTTCCCCACCGCTCCTTCTTTGACTGGCCGAAGCCTCAGCAACTCGTTGTCCAGGACCAGGAGTTTGCAACCTCCCAGTCTCTGGGAACGCGTTGCACAGACCTTTCTGCAAGGCCTCCCGGAGTTGTCTCATCCTCTGCTCCCTCTGCGACGGTAACATAAGGTCCGCAACCTTACCCTTGTACCGTGGATCAAGGAGAGTGGCCAGCCAGTAATGGTCCCTCTCCTTGATCCGAAGAATACGAGGATCCTTCCGCAGACTTTGCAGGATCAGGGAGGCCATGCAGCGTAGGTTTGCTGAGGCATTCGCTCCGGAGTCCTCTGGGTCACTAAGGACGACATGATCCGCAGCCACCTCCTCCCAGCCACGTACAAGTCCACTGGTTTCTTGGGACTGTAAATCATCCCTAAAAGACTGCTGCTGATGATGCTGAGTGCCAGCCTCCACCTCCATGCTGACACAATCCTCCTCCTCCTCCTCCTCCTCCTCTTCCTGTGCGATGGGTGGGACAGAAGGAACACTGTCTGGGTAAAGGGGGCCTTGAGAGGCAAGGAAGTCCTCCTCTTCCTGCCTCTGTTCTGCCTCAAGTGCCCTGTCCATTATTCCACGCAGCGTGTGCTCCAACAGGTGGACAAGAGGTACAGTGTCACTGATGCATGCACTGTCACTGCTCACCATCCTCGTGGCCTCCTCAAATGGTGCCAGGACAGTGCATGCATCCCTGATCATGCCCCACTGGCGTGGAGAAAAAAAACCAAGCTCCCCTGACCCTGTCCTGGTGCCGTAGTCGCACAGGTACTCATTGATGGCCCTCTGCTGCGTGTGCAGCCGCTGCAGCATGGCCAACGTTGAGTTCCACCTGGTGGGCATGTCACATATAAGGCGGTTCTTGGGCAGGTTCAACTCCTTTTGCAGCTCAGCCAGGCGAGCACTGGCATTATAAGATCTGCGGAAATGCACACAGACTTTCCTGGCCTGCCTCAGGACATCCTGTAAGCCCGGGTACCTGCCCAAGAAGCGCTGCACCACCAGGTTAAGGACGTGAGCCACACAGGGCACATGGGTCAGTTGTCCCTGTCGGAGGGCGGAGAGGAGGTTGGTGCCATTGTCGCAAACCACCATTCCTGGCTTAAGCTGGCGTGGCGTCAACCACCTCTCGGCCTGGCCCTGCAGAGCAGACAGGACCTCTGCCCCAGTGTGGCTTCTGTCCCCCAAACACACCAGCGCAAGCACGGCATGGCATCTTTTTGCCTGCGTACTTGCGTAGCCCCGTGAACGGCTACGGAGCACCGCTGGTTCATAGGACAAACCACAGGAAGAGGCCATGGAGGAAGAAGAAGAGGAGGGGGTGGAGGAGAGAGGTGTGTCACAACCAGTAGTAGCATTTTGGAGGCGTGGCGGTGGGACAACCTCCAACACTACTGCACCTTGTCCTGAATCCTTCCCAGCTGCCAAAAGAGTGACCCAATGGGCCGTGAAAGAAAGGTAACGTCCCTGTCCATGCCTGCTGGACCATGAGTCAGCGGTAATATGCACCTTACCGCTGACCGCCCTGTCCAGCGAGGCCAAGACATTGCCTTCCACATGCCAGTAGAGAGCCGGAATAGCCTTCCGTGAGAAAAAGTGGCGTTTGGGAACCTGCCACTGAGGAACTGCACATTGCACAAACTCACGGAAGGGGGCCGAGTCTACCAACTGAAAAGGCAGCAGTTGAAGCGCTAGCAATTTAGCCAAGCTAGCATTCAACCGCTGGGCATGTGGATGGCTGGGAGTGAACTTCTTTCGACGGTCCAGCAGCTGGGGCAGGGAAATTTGCCTGCTAGAATCGGACGTCGGTGTACTGCTAGCAGAGTGGGCGCAAGTACTTGGCTGTGACACACCTAATTCTACACCTTCATTCCTCTCAGTGCATGTTTCAGAGAGGACTGAAGTTATAGTGGGGTTGGAGATCCCAGCTGATGCGGTGCAAGGAGAGGTCCGCTTTGTTCTTTGGTGTGGGTCTTTGAGGTAGGCTTGCCAACGAGCTGCATGGCAGGTCAACATATGTCTGGTCAGGCATGTGGTACCCAAGCGGCTGATGTTTTGGCCACGCGATATACGCTTGAGACATATGTTGCAAACAGCAGCTGTGCGATCTGATGCACTAGCCTCAAAAAAGGCCCACACCAAAGAACTTTTTGAATGACGGGCAGAGGCAGCGCCCTGCACAGGCGGAGCTCTGCGGTGTGATTCCGTCGGTGTACTGCCCTTACGCTGGCCACCAAAGGGCATCCTGCCTCGTTGGAGATGTGCCTCCTCCTCATCCTCCTCCTCCTCCTCTCTCCTATTAGGCACCCACGTGGAGTCAGTGACCTCATCATCCCCTCCCTCCTCATCACTGGAGCCAATCTGGCAGTATGCTGCAGCTGCTGGAACATGACTGCCAGATTGGTGTCCTTCTTGAGCATCCCCTCTGTCTGCTCTCACGCTACTGCCTTCCTCTAGCTGGGTTTCATCATCAGACCCTTCGAAACGCTGGGCATCCTCCTGGAGCATGTACCCAACACTGTGCTGAAACAGTTCGGGGGACTCCTCAGGAGGAGGACATGGTGGGTCTAGGGAAGGAGTGACTGATGATTTGTCTGACATTGATACCAGGGAAGACGACGCTTTGGCAGCTGCTTTTCCAGTACCCTGAGCCTGGGTGAGAGAGGATGAGGAGGAGGAGGAGGGCTTGGTCATCCACTCTACCAAGTCTTCGGCATGATGTGGCTCAACATGTCCAGCTGCCGAAAAGAAGGACAAGCGTGTCCCATGGCCATGTGCTGATGACAATGCACCGCGTCCACGACCAGCACTGTTGCCCCCAGACACAGAGCCTGCTTGCCCTCTTTTATTGCCTCCTGACTGTCTGCCTCTCCTTGTTTGCCTTCCAGACATTCTAATAGATGGCCTGCAGGGAGATGGGAAAAAAGCAATAAGGGCTACCTTCAGGTGTCCTTCTCTGTCCCTTGAAACAAGGACTTGCAGAGTGAAATAAACTGACACTCTCCCTACCTACAGTTTTCTGTCCCTAGAATAAATGTTTTTTTTAATCACAATATAGCACAAGGACAATTCAGTCACTGTCCTTCCAGGTCCCTGGAAACAAGGACTTGCAGAGTGAAATAAACTGACACTCTCCCTACCTACAGTTTTCTGTCCCTAGAATAAATGTTTTTTTTAAGCACAATATAGCACAAGGACAATTCACTCACTGTCCTTACAGGTCCCTGGAAACAAGGACTTGCAGAGTGAAAGAAAAAAAACACTCTCCCTACTGTGAGGGGGTTAGCTCGGCAGCGGGTGTGTGTGACCCCCGGGATGGGCTCCCCACCCAAAAACAGGCCCAGCAGACGGAGGTTGTGGTTTTCAAAATCAAAAAGGTGCGGTTTATTTTCTATTTACAGTGACAAAAACACAGCAAGGCAAAAAAAACATAAACAAAATAAATCCTGGTCAACTTGACCTCTGACTAAACATACAGGTTTCCTAACTAACAACTGGGATCAGCCTAGTGCTGTCCTAGTCCCTAAGTCCCTGGTTTTAAATGTCCAAGCAAATATATAGCCACACAGGCTTTCTCTCACCGCACAGGGGTTCACTCTCCCTAGACAGTCCACACAGGTCTGCTTCCAGGCATGAGCTAACACCTAATGAATCTGGGAGTTTTTTATAGAGGCCTAAATGAGCTGACAAGCTTCAGCTGGCCTCATCAACTCCCTGTCTGCACGACGCCCAGCCCTCTCCCTAGAGGTATGAGTCATCCATGAGCCCACTAGTCTCAGCTGGGCTTATACAACTCTCCACCTAGCTGTATAAGTCGGCGTAAAGCCTGAATCTGGGCGAAATATATCTACCCCCCTGGATGCAACCAGGTGACTTTACCTTCCTGCTGTCACATACCCCCCCCTCTTGTTTTAACCTCGGGGTTGGAACACCAGCAATCAGGCATTCATGTACTCGAGACAAAGCATCCACATTCCCCATTTGAACGCCAGGGCGATGCTTTACTGTGAAGTTGAATTCCTGGAGGGCCAGGAACCACCTATTCACTCTTCTATTTGTTTCCTTGTTTTGAGCCATCCACTTTAACGGAGCGTGATCCGTAACCATGTCAAAGTGCCTACCTAGCAGGTAGTACCGAAGGGAATCTAGAGCCCACTTCACCGCTAAACACTCCTTTTCAACGGTGGCGTAATTTACCTCATGGGACTTCAACTTCCTGCTGAGGTAAATGACTGGGTGCTCTTCCCCGTTCCAGACCTGGGACAATACTGCTCCTAACCCCACATCTGACGCATCACTTTGTACGACAAAGTCTCTAGAGAAGTCGGGTGAGTACAACACTGGCTGGCTACATAAGGCTTGTTTCAAGAATTGGAATGCTGCCTCAGCCTCGGGGGTCCATTTAATCATGACCGACCCTTTCCCCTTCGTCAGGTTGGTTAGGGGCACAGCCTTAGAAGCAAAATGGGGAATGAATCGCCGATAATACCCAGCGATTCCCAGAAAGGCTCGTACCTGCTTCTTGCTGTTGGGACGTGGCCAACTCTGGATGGCCTCGACTTTGTTGAGTTGGGGTTTTATTACTCCCCTCCCAATGGTGTACCCAAGATATTTGGCCTCCTCCTGCCCAATGGTACACTTCTTGGGGTTAGCCGTAAACCCTGCTTCCCGAACAGAGTCCAGGACTGCTTGCACTTTTGGCAGATGTGAGGCCCAATCTGTGCTATGGACAATTATGTCATCCAGGTAAGCCGCAGCATACTTCCGATGGGGCCTCAGCATCTGGTCCATTTTCCGCTGGAATGTGGCCGGCGCATTCTGTAACCCGAACGGCATTCTTTTATATTGGAACGCCCCGTCTGGGGTTACAAATGCGGTTTTCTCTTTGGCCGACTTGGCCAGGGGGATTTGCCAATACCCTTTTGTGAGGTCAAGAGTCGTCATGTATCGGGCTGTTCCCAGCCGGTCGATCAACTCATCTATACGTGGCATGGGGTAGGTGTCAAATTTTGTAACTTTGTTCAACTGACGAAAATCGTTACAAAATCGCCAGCTCCCATCCGGTTTAGGCACCAACACAATGGGACTAGACCAATCACTTTGGGACTCCTCTATCACCCCTAAGTTCAGCATTTTCTGTACTTCCTCCCGTATTGCCTCCCGTCGGGCCTCTGGGATCCGATAGGGTTTTAACTTCACCCTTTCACCGGGCGGGGTAATAATGTCATGCTCTACCCCAGATGTTTGTCCCGGCAGCTCAGAGAATACCTCCTTGTTGCGAAGCACAAACTCCTTAACCTCCTGTTGTTGGGGTTGTGACAAGGTGGCTGCGATTCCAACCTCAGGAATCACGCAACCAGTTTGAGCTGGTGACCAAGTGTCTGCGACTAGGGACTCTCTATCCCTCCAGGCTTTCAACAGATTAACGTGATAGATCTGTTCGGGCTTTCGCCTTCCTGGTTGTCTGACCTTGTAATTCACTTCGCTCACTTTTTCCATTATCTCGTAGGGGCCTTGCCATTTGGCAAGGAATTTACTTTCAACCGTAGGGACAAGTACCAATATCCTATCCCCCGGGGAAAAGGTACGGGTCTTGGCTCCACGGTTGTACACTCTCTGCTGTGCCAACTGCGCTTGGGCCAAATGTTCCTTCACGATGGGCATTACCTGTGCAATTCGATCTTGCATCAGGGCGACATGCTCAATCACACTCCTGTGGGGAGAACTCTCACTTTCCCAAGTTTCCTTGGCAATATCCAACAGCCCTCTTGGGTGTCTCCCATACAGTAACTCAAAGGGGGAGAATCCCGTAGAGGATTGGGGCACCTCCCTAATAGCAAACATCAAATAAGGAAGTAGACAGTCCCAATCCCTTCCATCTCTATCCACCACTTTCTTCAACATTTGTTTTAGGGTTTTGTTGAATCTTTCAACCAGCCCATCGGTTTGGGGGTGATACACAGATGTACGCAATTGCGTCACTTTGAACAATTTACACAGCTCTTTCATAACCCGGGACATAAAGGGTGTACCTTGGTCCGTAAGCAGTTCTTTACAAATACCCACCCGGCTAAAAACAAGAGATAGCTCTTTGGCTATGGTTTTGGCCGAGGTAGTTCTGAGAGGGATCGCTTCTGGATAACGGGTGGCATAGTCCATTATAACCAATATGTACTGGTGCCCCCTAGCGGACTTGATTATAGGACCTACCAAATCCATTGCGATTCTCTCAAACGGGACCTCAATGATGGGTAGAGGGACCAGCGGGCTACGGAAATGTGGCATCGGGGCCGACCTCTGACACACAGGGCAGGAGGAACAATAATTTTCTATGTCCTTCATCACCCCCGGCCAATAGAATCTCTGTAATACCCTCTCTCGGGTTTTCTCTGTCCCCAGATGACCTCCAAGAATGTGCCCATGGGCCAACTCCAACACCAACTTCCTGTAAGGTTTGGGCACCACAAGCTGCTCAACGGTTTCTTCTGCCCTTTTTGCCACCCGATACAGTAGGTCCTTCTCTACGCTGAAGTATGGGTAAGTGCCGGTATTATCTGGGTTCACTAACTCGCCATCTATTTTCACTACGTTTTCCCGTGCCTTTATTAGGGCGGGGTCTTTCAACTGTTCTGTGGCAAAGTTTTCCCTGTGAACCTCAAGATCAGAAAACTCCACAGACGGTAGGTTTTCGTCTGAGGAGGTGGGCTCCTCTCCAGTTTCTTGAGTCTCCCCTGCCAATACTGACAAGGGAAATTCCGGAGAGTCCTCACCACTCTCAGGGGAGTTCTGGCTATCACATTCCTGGTACATAGGGGCACCAGTGGGGGGCTCAGGATCATCCCACAGTTCCCAGAACTTCGGAAAATCCCTTCCCACAATGGCGTCATGCGGTAACTGAGATACTAAGCCCACTGGATGAGAGAGGGTACCTCTGGGGGTCTCGAAACACACTGTAGTCACTGGATACTCTCGGGTGTCCCCATGCACACAAATAACGGCTACCTTGCTATTCCCAGAGACCTCTGTTTTAACTAACTCAGCCTTTATCAGGGTCACAAGGCTACCTGAATCCAGCAATACCACAACATTTCTACCATTAATACACATTTTGCATAAATGTTTCTCAGTTCCCCGAATGGCAGTGCATGCGACTGTCGCACACAGCGACTGACGTCTGCCCGTCAGAAAGTCACACTGCATGGGTTCCTCCACAACCGGGCAATTTGCTGCAATATGTCCCGCTTGCCGGCAGCGGTAGCAAACGATCCTTCTTGCGGCCTCTTGAGCCGCTGATTTCCCAGGCTGTTCTCGCCAAACTTGGGGTAGAGCTCCCACCCTCTCACTCTCTCCACCCTCACCCCTTGGAATCCTCTTATCCGCCCCTGGGGATGGTCTGGTCTTAGGGTGGAAAGTCCGAGTGTCTCTGGAAGAGGCCGTCAGGTTCTCTGTAGCCAAGTATTTCTCCACACGATCCACAAGACCATCGGCCGTCTCTGGGTCTCCATGGCTTACCCACTTTTGGATGGCAGTAGGAAGAGCTCTCAAAAACCGATCCATTACAACACGTTCCACAATCTTTGGTGCGGACAAAGTCTCTGGCTGTAGCCACTTTCTGCTCAGGTGAATGAGATCATACATTTGAGACCTGGGGGGTTTTCCAAGCTGGAAAGTCCAGTTATGCACACGCTGAGCCCGGACAGCCAGGGTGACACCCAGCCTTGCCAATATTTCAGCTTTTAGCATCACATAGTCTTTTGCTTGGTTAGGCTCTAGGTCATAGTAAGCTTTCTGCGATTCACCAGTTAACAGAGGAGCCACTAGTCCAGCCCACTGCTCCTCAGGCCACTTTTCTCTTTCAGCGGTCCTTTCAAATGTGGTCAAAAATACCTCTGGATCATCCTCTCCAGTCATTTTTGTCAATAAACGACTCACCCCAAAGGACGCGGTATTAGTGGGACGGCTTTCCTCACTGGTCTGCGGACGTTGCTGCATTACTGCTTCCATCTGTTGTTGTAGTCTCTGCTCTTGCTTCTGCAACAGGTCTATGAAGCAGGCCTCAGATTGCTGTTGGGCTTGTTGCTGAGCCTCCAGACTCTGTTGTAAAGTTGCAAGGCTCTGTTGATGAGCTTGCTGCTGGGCTGCAAGGCTCCTTTGCAAACCTGCATTTGTCTGCTGTTGATTGGCATTTGCTAGAGCCAGCTGTTTCAGTATCTCCTCCATGCTGGCTTAAAAAAAAACTGCCACTGGTTCTCCACCAACTGTGAGGGGGTTAGCTCGGCAGCGGGTGTGTGTGACCCCCGGGATGGGCTCCCCACCCAAAAACAGGCCCAGCAGACGGAGGTTGTGGTTTTCAAAATCAAAAAGGTGCGGTTTATTTTCTATTTACAGTGACAAAAACACAGCAAGGCAAAAAAAACATAAACAAAATAAATCCTGGTCAACTTGACCTCTGACTAAACATACAGGTTTCCTAACTAACAACTGGGATCAGCCTAGTGCTGTCCTAGTCCCTAAGTCCCTGGTTTTAAATGTCCAAGCAAATATATAGCCACACAGGCTTTCTCTCACCGCACAGGGGTTCACTCTCCCTAGACAGTCCACACAGGTCTGCTTCCAGGCATGAGCTAACACCTAATGAATCTGGGAGTTTTTTATAGAGGCCTAAATGAGCTGACAAGCTTCAGCTGGCCTCATCAACTCCCTGTCTGCACGACGCCCAGCCCTCTCCCTAGAGGTATGAGTCATCCATGAGCCCACTAGTCTCAGCTGGGCTTATACAACTCTCCACCTAGCTGTATAAGTCGGCGTAAAGCCTGAATCTGGGCGAAATATATCTACCCCCCTGGATGCAACCAGGTGACTTTACCTTCCTGCTGTCACACTACCTACAGTTTTCTGTCCCTAGAAAAAATGTTTTTTTTAATCACAATATAACACAAGGACAATTCAGTCACTGTCCTTCCAGGTCCCTGGAAACAAGGACTTGCAGAGTGAAATAAACTGACACTCTCCCTACCTACAGTTTTCTGTCCCTAGAATAAATGTTTTTTTTAATCACAATATAGCACAAGGACAATTCAGTCACTGTCCTTCCAGGTCCCTGGAAACAAGGACTTGCAGAGTGAAATAAACTGACACTCTCCCTACCTACAGTTTTCTGTCCCTAGAATAAATGTTTTTTTTAATCACAATATAGCACAAGGACAATTCAGTCACTGTCCTTCCAGGTCCCTGGAAACAAGGACTTGCAGAGTGAAATAAACTGACACTCTCCCTACCTACAGTTTTCTGTCCCTAGAATAAATGTTTTTTTTAATCACAATATAGCACAAGGACAATTCAGTCACTGTCCTTCCAGGTCCCTGGAAACAAGGACTTGCAGAGTGAAATAAACTGACACTCTCCCTACCTACAGTTTTCTGTCCCTAGAATAAATGTTTTTTTTAATCACAATATAGCACAAGGACAATTCAGTCACTGTCCTTCCAGGTCCCTGGAAACAAGGACTTGCAGAGTGAAATAAACTGACACTCTCCCTACCTACAGTTTTCTGTCCCTAGAATAAATGTTTTTTTTAATCACAATATAGCACAAGGACAATTCAGTCACTGTCCTTCCAGGTCCCTGGAAACAAGGACTTGCAGAGTGAAATAAACTGACACTCTCCCTACCTACAGTTTTCTGTCCCTAGAATAAATGTTTTTTTTAATCACAATATAGCACAAGGACAATTCAGTCACTGTCCTTCCAGGTCCCTGGAAACAAGGACTTGCAGAGTGAAATAAACTGACACTCTCCCTACCTACAGTTTTCTGTCCCTAGAATAAATGTTTTTTTTAATCACAATATAGCACAAGGACAATTCAGTCACTGTCCTTCCAGGTCCCTGGAAACAAGGACTTGCAGAGTGAAATAAACTGACACTCTCCCTACCTACAGTTTTCTGTCCCTAGAATAAATGTTTTTTTTAATCACAATATAGCACAAGGACAATTCAGTCACTGTCCTTCCAGGTCCCTGGAAACAAGGACTTGCAGAGTGAAATAAACTGACACTCTCCCTACCTACAGTTTTCTGTCCCTAGAATAAATGTTTTTTTTTAATCACAATATAGCACAAGGACAATTCAGTCACTGTCCTTCCAGGTCCCTGGAAACAAGGACTTGCAGAGTGAAATAAACTGACACTCTCCCTACCTACAGTTTTCTGTCCCTAGAATAAATGTTTTTTTTAATCACAATATAGCACAAGGACAATTCAGTCACTGTCCTTCCAGGTCCCTGGAAACAAGGACTTGCAGAGTGAAATAAACTGACACTCTCCCTACCTACAGTTTTCTGTCCCTAGAATAAATGTTTTTTTTTAATCACAATATAGCACAAGGACAATTCAGTCACTGTCCTTCCAGGTCCCTGGAAACAAGGACTTGCAGAGTGAAATAAACTGACACTCTCCCTACCTACAGTTTTCTGTCCCTAGAATAAATGTTTTTTTTAATCACAATATAGCACAAGGACAATTCAGTCACTGTCCTTCCAGGTCCCTGGAAACAAGGACTTGCAGAGTGAAATAAACTGACACTCTCCCTACCTACAGTTTTCTGTCCCTAGAATAAATGTTTTTTTTAATCACAATATAGCACAAGGACAATTCAGTCACTGTCCTTCCAGGTCCCTGGAAACAAGGACTTGCAGAGTGAAATAAACTGACACTCTCCCTACCTACAGTTTTCTGTCCCTAGAATAAATGTTTTTTTTAATCACAATATAGCACAAGGACAATTCAGTCACTGTCCTTCCAGGTCCCTGGAAACAAGGACTTGCAGAGTGAAATAAACTGACACTCTCCCTACCTACAGTTTTCTGTCCCTAGAATAAATGTTTTTTTTAATCACAATATAGCACAAGGACAATTCAGTCACTGTCCTTCCAGGTCCCTGGAAACAAGGACTTGCAGAGTGAAATAAACTGACACTCTCCCTACCTACAGTTTTCTGTCCCTAGAATAAATGTTTTTTTTAATCACAATATAGCACAAGGACAATTCAGTCACTGTCCTTCCAGGTCCCTGGAAACAAGGACTTGCAGAGTGAAATAAACTGACACTCTCCCTACCTACAGTTTTCTGTCCCTAGAATAAATGTTTTTTTTAATCACAATATAGCACAAGGACAATTCAGTCACTGTCCTTCCAGATCCCTGGAAACAAGGACTTGCAGAGTGAAATAAACTGACACTCTCCCTACCTACAGTTTTCTGTCCCTAGAATAAATGTTTTTTTTAAGCACAATATAGCACAAGGACAATTCACTCACTGTCCTTACAGGTCCCTGGAAACAAGGACTTGCAGAGTGAAAGAAAAAAAACACTCTCCCTACCTACAGTTTTCTGTCCCTAGAAAAAATGTTTTTTTTAATCACAATATAACACAAGGACAATTCACTCACTGTCCTTCCAGGTCCCTGGAAACAAGGACTTGCAGAGTGAAATAAACTGACACTCTCCCTACCTACAGTTTTCTGTCCCTAGAATAAATGTTTTTTTTAAGCACAATATAGCACAAGGACAATTCACTCACTGTCCTTACAGGTCCCTGGAAACAAGGACTTGCAGAGTGAAAGAAAAAAAACACTCTCCCTACCTACAGTTTTCTGTCCCTAGAAAAAATGTTTTTTTTAATCACAATATAACACAAGGACAATTCACTCACTGTCCTTCCAGGTCCCTGGAAACAAGGACTTGCAGAGTGAAATAAACTGACACTCTCCCTACCTACAGTTTTCTGTCCCTAGAATAAATGTTTTTTTTAATCACAATATAGCACAAGGACAATTCAGTCACTGTCCTTCCAGGTCCCTGGAAACAAGGACTTGCAGAGTGAAATAAACTGACACTCTCCCTACCTACAGTTTTCTGTCCCTAGAATAAATGTTTTTTTTAATCACAATATAGCACAAGGACAATTCAGTCACTGTCCTTCCAGGTCCCTGGAAACAAGGACTTGCAGAGTGAAATAAACTGACACTCTCCCTACCTACAGTTTTCTGTCCCTAGAATAAATGTTTTTTTTAATCACAATATAGCACAAGGACAATTCAGTCACTGTCCTTCCAGGTCCCTGGAAACAAGGACTTGCAGAGTGAAATAAACTGACACTCTCCCTACCTACAGTTTTCTGTCCCTAGAATAAATGTTTTTTTTTAATCACAATATAGCACAAGGACAATTCAGTCACTGTCCTTCCAGGTCCCTGGAAACAAGGACTTGCAGAGTGAAATAAACTGACACTCTCCCTACCTACAGTTTTCTGTCCCTAGAATAAATGTTTTTTTTAATCACAATATAGCACAAGGACAATTCAGTCACTGTCCTTCCAGGTCCCTGGAAACAAGGACTTGCAGAGTGAAATAAACTGACACTCTCCCTACCTACAGTTTTCTGTCCCTAGAATAAATGTTTTTTTTAATCACAATATAGCACAAGGACAATTCAGTCACTGTCCTTCCAGGTCCCTGGAAACAAGGACTTGCAGAGTGAAATAAACTGACACTCTCCCTACCTACAGTTTTCTGTCCCTAGAATAAATGTTTTTTTTAATCACAATATAGCACAAGGACAATTCAGTCACTGTCCTTCCAGGTCCCTGGAAACAAGGACTTGCAGAGTGAAATAAACTGACACTCTCCCTACCTACAGTTTTCTGTCCCTAGAATAAATGTTTTTTTTAATCACAATATAGCACAAGGACAATTCAGTCACTGTCCTTCCAGGTCCCTGGAAACAAGGACTTGCAGAGTGAAATAAACTGACACTCTCCCTACCTACAGTTTTCTGTCCCTAGAATAAATGTTTTTTTTAATCACAATATAGCACAAGGACAATTCAGTCACTGTCCTTCCAGGTCCCTGGAAACAAGGACTTGCAGAGTGAAATAAACTGACACTCTCCCTACCTACAGTTTTCTGTCCCTAGAATAAATGTTTTTTTTAATCACAATATAGCACAAGGACAATTCAGTCACTGTCCTTCCAGGTCCCTGGAAACAAGGACTTGCAGAGTGAAATAAACTGACACTCTCCCTACCTACAGTTTTCTGTCCCTAGAATAAATGTTTTTTTTAATCACAATATAGCACAAGGACAATTCAGTCACTGTCCTTCCAGGTCCCTGGAAACAAGGACTTGCAGAGTGAAATAAACTGACACTCTCCCTACCTACAGTTTTCTGTCCCTAGAATAAATGTTTTTTTTAATCACAATATAGCACAAGGACAATTCAGTCACTGTCCTTCCAGGTCCCTGGAAACAAGGACTTGCAGAGTGAAATAAACTGACACTCTCCCTACCTACAGTTTTCTGTCCCTAGAATAAATGTTTTTTTTAATCACAATATAGCACAAGGACAATTCAGTCACTGTCCTTCCAGGTCCCTGGAAACAAGGACTTGCAGAGTGAAAGAAACTGACACTCTCCCTACCTACAGTTTTCTGTCCCTAGAATAAATGTTTTTTTAAGCACAATATAGCACAAGGACAATTCACTCACTGTCCTTCCAGGTCCCTGGAAACAAGGACTTGCAGAGTGAAAGAAACTGACACTGTCCCTACCTACAGTTTTCTGTCCCTAGAATAAATGTTTTTTTTAAGCACACTATAGCACAAGCACAAAACACACTGACACTCTCCCTACCTATCCTTCTCTTTCCCTAAACTAAAGGAATCCAGGTTAAGCAAGAAAGAAATAACAGTCACTGTCCCTGCCTATGCTGCTCTATCCCTGCTCCGGAACACACTACACTAGGCCGCCGTGCTGGCGGCCTTTTATAGTGTGGGGCGTGTACTAAACACCCTCAGCAATAATTGGCCACAGGCATCCTGCCTGTGGCCAATCATTGCTCTCCTCGCTGCCGGCGCTGTGATTGGCCAAGCATGCGGGGTCACAGTGCATGCTTGGCCAATCACAGCGCCTGGATGACACTGCGATGGCGTAGTGCATTGTGGGCCGTTCGCGTCACTCGAATTTGGCGCGAACGGCCCAAATCGTTCGATCTTCGTCGAACGATCGAACAGCCGATGTTCGAGTCGAACGTATGTTCGACTCGAACACGAAGCTCATCCCTACTGCTGAGAAGAAAATATAGGAGCTCTGTTTGCTGCCACTAACACACTAGAAGTCCTATGGGTGCTGCTGAGAAGAAAATATAGGAGCTCTGTGTGATGCCACTAACACACTAGAAGTCCTATGGGTGCTGCTGAGAAGAAAATATAGGAGCTCTGTTTGCTGCCACTAACACACTAGAAGTCCTATGGGTGCTGCTGAGAAGAAAATATAGGAGCTCTGTTTGCTGCCACTAACACACTAGAAGTCCTATGGGTGCTGCTGAGAAGAAAATATAGGAGCTCTGTTTGCTGCCACTAACACACTAGAAGTCCTATGGGTGCTGCTGAGAAGAAAATATAGGAGCTCTGTTTGCTGCCACTAACACACTAGAAGTCCTATGGGTGCTGCTGAGAAGAAAATATAGGAGCTCTGTTTGCTGCCACTAACACACTAGAAGTCCTATGGGTGCTGCTGAGAAGAAAATATAGGAGCTCTGTGTGATGCCACTAACACACTAGAAGTCCTATGGGTGCTGCTGAGAAGAAAATATAGGAGCTCTGTTTGCTGCCACTAACACACTAGAAGTCCTATGGGTGCTGTTGGGGTGCAATGCTGTGCTAACAGCACTGCGGTTGGTACTACTGCAATACTGTACTAACAGTAAGCACGCACCAGACTAATCCCCAGCAGCAGCTAATAACACACTAACTGTGCAATCAGCAGCAATGAACGATCAATGACTTAGGTAGCAATGGTTTAGCAAAGAAATAGCCAATGGTTTAGCAAAGAAGAGCAAATCTTTCAGTATCAAGCAAAGACAGAATCAGCAGACTAATCTCTCCTAAAGCCGGAACTCATGTGACCGGGGCCGATGGCGTGGCGGCCTTTTAAATGGTGGGGCGTGTACTAAAGCCCCTGAGCTGTAATTGGCTACAGCCGTCCTGCCTGTAGCCAATTATTGCTCTCCGAGTTTCGGGCGCTGTGATTGGCCAAGCATGCGGGGTCACAGTGCATGCTTGGCCAATCATCAGCCAGCAATGCACTGCGCCGGCCGCGCTGGCCGCAATGCATTGCGGGGCCGCTCGCATCACACGAATGTGATGCGAACGGCCCAAATAGTTCTGGGCTCGACGAGCGAGCGAACGCCCGATGCTCGATTCGAACATGGGTTCGAATCGAGCACCGGGCCCATCCCTATTGAGAAGCTGAGGAAGTCCTTTTGGGCCTGAAATGCATGTCTGATTTGAAGATACTGATAGAAAGACTTTTTGTCTAAAGGAAATTATGATCACAATTGCTAAAAATTATTTTCACATACAGTGGGGCAAACAAGTATTTAGTCAGCCACCAATTGTGCAAGTTCTCCCACTTAAAAATATGAGAGAGGTCTGTAATTGTCATCATAGGTATACCTCAACTATGAGAGACAAAATGTGGAAACAAATCCAGACAATCACATTGTCTGATTTGGAAATATTTTTTTTTTTGCAAATTATGGTGGAAAATAAGTATTTGGTCACCTACAAACAAGCAAGATTTCTGTCTCTCACAGACCTGTATCTTCTTCTTTAAGAGGCTCCTCTGTCCTCCACTCATTACCTGTATTAATGGCACCTGTTTGAACTTGTTATCAGTATAAAAGACTCCTGTCCACAACCTCAAACAGTCACACTCCAAACTCCACTATGGTGAAGACCAAAGAGCTGTCGAAGGACACCAGAAACAAAATTGTAGACCTGCACCAGGCTGGGAAGACTGAATCTGTAATAGGCAAGCAGCTTGGTGTGAAGAAATCAACTGTGGGAGCAATAATTAGAAAATGGAAGACATACAAGACCACTGATAATCTCCCTCGATCTGGGGCTCCACGCAAGATCTCACCCTGTGGGATCAAAATGATCACAAGAACGGTGAGCAAAAATCCCAGAACCACACGGGGGGACCTAGTGAATGACCTGCAGAGAGCTGGGACCAACGTAACAAAGGCTACCATCAGTAACACACTACGCCGCCAGGGACTCAGATCCTGCAGTGCCAGACGTGTCCCCCTGCTTAAGCCAGTACACGTCCGGGCCCGTCTGAGGTTTGCTAGAGAGCATTTGGATGATCCAGAAGAGGATTGGGAGAATGTCATATGGTCAGATGAAACCAAAGTAGAACTGTTTGGTAGAAACACAACTTGTCGTGTTTGGAGGAGAGAGAATGCTGAGTTGCAACCAAAGAACACCATACCTACTGTGAAGCATGGGGGTGGCAACATCATGCTTTGGGGCTGTTTCTCTGCAAAGGGAACAGGACGACTGATCCGTGTACATAAAAGAATGAATGGGGCAATGTATCGTGAGATTTTGAGTGCAAACCTCCTCCCATCAGCAAGGGCATTGAAGATGAAACGTGGCTGGGTCTTTCAGCATGACAATGATCCCAAACACACCGCCCGGGCAATGAAGGAGTGGCTTCGTAAGAAGCATTTCAAGGTCCTGGAGTGGCCTAGCCAGTCTCCAGATCTCAACCCCATAGAAAACCTTTGGAGGGAGTTGAAAGTCCGTGTTGCCCAGCGACAGCCCCAAAACATCACTGCTCTAGAGGAGATCTGCATGGAGGAATGGGCCAACATACCAGCAACAGTGTGTGACAACCTTGTGAAGACTTGCAGAAAACGTTTGACCTCTGTCATTGCCAACAAAGGATATATAACAAAGTATTGAGATGAACTTTTGATATTGACCAAATACTTATTTTCCACCATAATTTGCAAAAAAAATATTTTCAAATCAGACAATGTGATTGTCTGGATTTGTTTCCACATTTTGTCTCTCATAGTTGAGGTATACCTATGATGACAATTACAGGCCTCTCTCATTGTTTTAAGTAGGAGAACTTGCACAATTGGTGGCTGACTAAATACTTTTTTGCCCCACTGTACATACAGAAATTGTCAGAATGTCACTCCTGGAATTCTGGCAGCCTAAGCAACTTCCCAAATTCAGGAAGTAAATCATTAGATCAAATAGGGGTAAACCCTGTATAGCCAATAATACCAAGTGATGCCTTGTACACACGATTGGAATTTCCAATGGAAAAAGTCAGACGGAATTTTTTCATCGGATATTCCGACCGTGTGTGTGCCCCATCTGACTTTTTTTCGTCGGAATTTAGAAAGAGAACATGTTCTCTTTTTCTCCGACGAAAAAAATTCTGATCGGAAATTCCGATAGTGTGTATGGAACTCCGACGGAGAAAAAAACACGCATGCTCAGAATCAAGTCGACGCATGCTCGGAAGCATTGAACGTAATTTTTCTCGGCTCGTCGCATTCTTGACGGTCGTAATTTGGTGTAACAGTGTGCATGCAAGACAGCTTGAATGGAATTCCGTCTGAAAAATCTGTCGGAGTTAATTCCGACAGAAATTTTGATTGTGTGTACAAGGCATAACTCTTTCACAGATGCCCAGACACGTCCTATCAGACAAACAGTAGGGAGTAGGGATGGGCTATCTGTTCGAGTCGAACATAAGTTCGACTCGAACATTGCCTGTTTGCCTGTTCGCCGAACAGGGAACAATTTGGGGTGTTCGCGGCAAATTCGAAAAGCCGCGGAACACCCTTTAAAAGTCTATGGGAGAAATCAAAGTGCTAATTTTAAAGGGTAATATGCAAGTTATTGTCATAAAAAGTGTTTGGGGACCCGGGTCCTGCCCCAGGGGTAACGTATCAATGCAAAAAAAAGTTTTAAAAATGCATGTTTTTTCGGGAGCATTGATTGTAATAATGCTTAAAGTGAATCAATAAAAGTGAAATATTCGTTTAAATTTCGTACCTGGGGGTGTCTATAGTATGCCTGTAAAGTAGCGCATGTTTCCTGTACTTATAAAAGTCCCTGCACAAAATGACAGTTCTAAAGGAAAAAAAGTAATTTAAAACTGAAATAATGAATTGTTGGGTCCCGGCAATACAGATAAAAGTCATTGAAAAAAAAAACAGCATGGATTCCCCCTTAGTCCATTACCAGGCCCTTTGGGTCTGGTATGAATATTAAGGGGAACCCCGAACCAAAATTAAAAAAAAAAAGCGTGGGGTCCCCCCCAAATTCCACATCAGGCCCATTAGGTCTGGTATGGATATTAACCACTTAAGCCCCGGACCATTATGCAGGTTAAGGACCAGAGGTGTTTTCAGAATTTGGCACTGCGCTGCTTTAACTGGAAATTGTGCGGACATGCAATGTTGTACCCAAACGAAATTTGCGTCCTTTTCTTCCCACAAATAGAGCTTTATTTTAAAGGTATTTGATTGCCTCTGCGATTTTTTTTTTTTGCGATATAAACGGAAAAAGACGAAAATTTTGAAAAAAAATGATATTTTCTACTTTTTGTTATAAGAAAAATCGAATAAACTCAATTTTAGTCATACATTTAGGCCAAAATGTATTCAGCCACATGTCTTTAGTAAAAAAAATGTCAATAAGCGTATATTTATTGGTTTGCGCAAAAGTTATAGCGTCTACAAACTAGGGTACATTTTCTGAAATTTACACAGCTTTTTATTTATGACTGCCTATCTCATTTCTTGAGGTGCTAAAATGGCAGGGCAGTACAAACCCCCCCCCCAAATGACCCCATTTTTGAAAAAAGACACCCCAAGGAAATTGCTGAGAGGCATGTTGAGCCCATTGAATATTTTTATTTTTTTGTCCCAAGTGATTGAATAATGACTAAAAAAAAAAAAAAAAATACAAAAAGTTGTCACTAAATGATATATTGCTCACACATGCCATGGTTATATGTGGAATTGCACCCCAAAATACATTTTGCTGCTTCTCCTGAGTACGGGGATACCACATGTGTGGGACTTTTTGGAAGCCTAGCCGTGTACGGGCCCCCGAAAACCAAGCACCGCCTTCAGGATTTCTAAGGGCGCAAATTTTTGATTTCACTCCTCGCTACCTATCACAGTTTCGAAGGCTATAAAATGCCAAAATAGCACAAAACCCCCCCAAATGACCCAATTTTAGAAAGTAGACACCCCAAGGAAATTGCTGAGAGGCATGTTGAGCCCATTGAATATTTTTTTTTTGTCCCAAGTGATTGAATAATGACAAAAAAATAAATAAAAAAATTACAAAAAGTTGTCACTAAATGATGTATTGCTCACACATGCCATGGTTATATGTGGAAATGCACCCCAAAATACATTTTGCTGCTTCTCCTGAGTACGGGGATACCACATGTGTGGGACTTTTTAGGAGCCTAGCCGCGTACGGGACCCCGAAAACCAAGCACCGCCTTAAGGATTTCTAAGGGCACAAATTTTTGATTTCACTCCTCACTACCTATCACGGTTTCGAAGGCCATAAAATGCCAAAATAGCACAAAACCCCCCCAAATGACCACATTTTGGAAAGTAGACACCCCAAGCTATTTGCTGAGAGGCATGGTGAGTATTTTACAGCTCTCATTTGTTTTTGAAAATGAAGAAAGTAAATCATTTTTTTTTTTTTCAATTTTCAAAACTTTGTGACAAAAAGCGAGATCTGCAAAATACTCACCATACCTCTCAGCAAATAGCTTGGGGTGTCTACTTTCCAAAATGGGGTCATTTGGGGGGGTTTTGTGCCATCTGGGCATTCCATGGCCTCCGAAACTGTGATAGGCAGTGAGGAGTGAAATCAAAAATTTATACCCTTAGAAAGCCTGAAGGCGGTGCTTGGTTTTTGGGGTCCCATACGCGGCTAGGCTCCCAAAAAGTCTCACACATGTGGTATCCCCGTACTCAGGAGAAGCAACAGAATGTATTTTGGGGTGTAATTACACATATGCCCATGGCATGTTTGAGCAATATATCATTTAGTGACAACTTTGTGCAAAAAATAAATAAATAAAAAATAATTTGTCTTTTTTCCGCAACTTTTGTCAACATATAAAATATTCCATGGACTCGACATGCCTCTCAGTATATAGCTTGGGGTGTCTGCTTTCCAAAATGGGCTCATTTGGGGGGGTTTTGAACTGTCCTGGCATTTTATACACAACATTAGGAAGCTTATATCCACTCTTCTAACCACTTGAAGACAAAGCCCTTTCTGACACTTTTTGTTTACATGAAAACGTGTTTTATTTTTTGCAAGAAAATTATGTTGAACCCCCAAACATTATATAAAATATTAAAGCAAAGGCCCTACAGATTAAAATGGTGGGTGTTGCCTTATTTTTTCCACACAGTATTTGCGCAGCGACTTTTCAAACGCCCAAATGTTTGATGAAATAAAAAATATGATCTTAGGCCGAGTACATAGATACCAAACACGACATGCTTTAAAATTTCGCACAAACGCGCAGTGGCGACAAACTACATACATTTTTAAAAGCCTTTACAGGGTACCACGTTAGATTTACAGAGGAGGTCTACTGCTAAAATGACTGCCCTCGATCTGACCTTCGCGGTGATACCTCACATGCATGATGCAATTGCTGTTTACATATGACGCAAGACCGACGCTTGCGTTCGCCATAGCGCAAGAGCAGGGAGGGACAGGGGTGCTTTTTTTATTTTTAATTTAGCTTTTTTATTTTATTTTTAAACTGTTCTTTCCATATTTTCTTTTTTTTATCATTTTTATTATTATCTCAGGGAATGTAAATATCCCCTATGATAGCAATAGGTAGTGACAGGTACTCCTTTTTTTGAAAAAACTGGGGTCTATTGGACCCTAGATCTTTCCTCTGCCCTCAAAGCATCTGACCACACCAAGATCGGTGTGATAAAATGCTTTCCCAATTTCCCAATGGTGCTTTTTATATCCGGGGGGGGGGGGACATTCACTCCCACTGCTTGTAAAAGCAGTCCAGAGGCTAATTATCCGCTAGGATTGCTTTTACATGAAAGTCGGCCGCTGGCTGAAAAGAATGATACCAAGATGATACCTAAACCCGCAGGCATCAATCTGGTATAACCAAAGTCCAGCAACATACCAGTACGTTGCTGGTCCTTGTTGGACATGTATTGTCATCTTTTTTTTCATGCAGCCTGTTGGCTGAACGAAAAAAAGAGATTGATCTCTTCTAATGATGGGCATACATGCACCATTTATATATGCCGAAGCATGGGGGCATCCTCCTGCAAAAGTTATGCCGCACACAAATGGTCGGACTTTTCCACGGGCATGCCTCAGTCGGAATTTTGACCGTATGTACGCGGCATTAGGAGCAAAATCGCTCCTCCGCCCCTGCTGCCTCCATGCTTCGGCATATATGCTCTTTTTTTTTTAACTGTGGTGGTAAAATCACCTCCTACAGCACTGGAGTCACAGGGATCAGGCCTGTCTCTGCGAACGCTGCAGTTATGTGTGTTGTGTTTTGTGACAGTGATCGATCGATACTGCCCTTGGGTGGCCTGGGCTGGACGGAGGGGCAAAACGCAGGTGCTAGCAGGTATCTGGGCTGATCCCGCTAACATTGTGTTTTTGGGAACCCTAAACTGCTGGGGACGCTAGTATAGATTTGATCAGATATTGATCTGTTCAGATACTATACCACTAAGGGAGGTGTATGCTTCACGCGTGGGTGTTAGCGTTACTGCCACTAACCTGACGCTGCCTGGGGCGACGCAGACCCTCTCTGACGCTAAAACCTAATTGATATCACCCTGATATCAGGGGGTTAAACCTTTATTGGGTTATATACGGCGGGTGCCCTGACACTATAAAAAGCAAACTAACTAACCAGCGTCACCCGTAACACTTATATGGTGATCACTGGTGAAAGGGTTAACTAGGGGCAATCAGGGGGTTAAACCTTTATTAGGTAATATATGGGGGTACCTGACGCTATAAAAACCTGCGGCGAACCTAAAAAAAATAACTGGCCACCTATCGGCATCACCGACACTAAGACAGCGATCAGAAAAACGATCGCTTAGTGACACGGGTGAAAGGGTTACCTGGGGGGGCGATCAAGGGGTTAAACCTTTATTAGGTAATATATGGGGGTACCCGATGCTATAAAAACCTGCGGCGAACCTAAAAAAAATAACTGTCTACCTATCGGCATCACCGACACTAAGACAGCGATCAGAAAAACGATCGATTAGTGACAGCGGTACTAGGGGGTGAAAGGGTTACCTGGGGGGCGATCAAGGGGTTAAACCTTTATTAGGTAATATATGGGGGTACCAGATGCTATAAAAACCTGCGGCGAACCTAAAAAAAAATAACTGGCTACCTATCGGCATCACCGACACTAAGACAGCGATCAGAAAAACGATCGATTAGTGACACGGGTGAAAGGGTTACCTGGGGGGGCGATCAAGGGGTTAAACCTTTATTAGGTAATATATGGGGGTACCCGACGCTATAAAAACCTGCGGCGAACCTAAAAAAAATAACTGGCTTCCTATCGGCATCACCGACACTAAAACAGCGATCAGAAAAACGATCGCTTAGTGGCGGCAGTGCTAGGAGGTGAAAGGGTTACCTGGGGGGCGATCAAGGGATTAAACCTTTATTAGGGGGGGTTAGGGGGCTACACTGGACCTAAAACTAACTGCCCTGACACTTTTACAGTCACAAATGTCACTGATTGCAGTGATCAGTAAATAAATGGTCACTGCAATCAGTAAAACTGTGACTGGGGGCTGGGGGGTGATCTGGGGGTGATCTGGGTGTGTCTGGGGGGGCCTGGGGGGGGCGATCATGTGCCTATGTGTGCTGGTGTTAGTGTAGTGTTTGTGCACTAACCTCTGTGTCTTCTCTCATGCGGCGCTCTGTATATGTGAGCGCCGCATGAGAGATGACATCACTTCCTCCTGCCTGTGTAAACACTACACAGGCAGAGGAAGCTTTTCATTCGCCGGGAGCGATCGCGAGGGGGTGGCCAGAATCGAATGGCGGCCCCCTCATCACGGATCACTCCCGAAGCGATCCCGGCCACTCACTGTACCAGAGAGGGGTCCGATTGGACCCCCCACCCATACGAAGGCGGGCATGTACAGGTACGTGATTGTGCCTGTCCGTGCCATTCTGCCGACGTATATTTACAGTGGGCGGTCGTTAAGTGGTTAAGGGGAACCCTGCACCATTTTTTGCCCCCCTCCTGAACCGTACCAGGCCACATGCCCTCAACAAGGGCCTCATCCCCACAACCCTTGCCCGGTGGTTGTGGGGGTCTGCGAGCTGGGGGTTTATAGAAATATGGAAGCCCCTTTAACAAAGGGGACCCCCAGATTCCGCCCCCCCCTATGTGAATTGGTAACGGGTACATTGTACCACTACTATTTCACAAAAGAAAGTGTCAAAAATATTAAAAACCACACAGACACAGTTGGGACAAGTCCTTTAATAAAAAAAAAACAAAAAAAAAAAACATTCCAGTGATGTAATCCAGTCTGTCCAGCGTTGTTATCCATCCTCAATGTCCAGCGATGATCCATTCTCCAGCGATGCTCTCCAGTGAGGAAAGAAGCATGATCTTGCCTGCACCGGCTCTCCACTCCAGTGAGAAACGACGCACAATCCTCCCTGCACCGGAGCCCCCGTCTAATGATGCGCAAGCTGTTTGACAGTTCTTTTATAACCGAGGGCGGTGCCACCCGTGACGTGGACGGGTAACCCCGCCCCCTCTAACGCGTCAGGGGGGTAACCCGTCCACGTCACGGGTGGCTCCGACATCGGTTATAAAAGAACTGTCAAACACTGCTGGAATATGGGAGTGGGTACCTGTCAAAACCAGGTACCCGCTCCCTCCCAAAAAGTGTCAAATGTGGCAGTGGAGGGCACGAACATGCAGAGCTTCTCCTTTTGGGTGGAGCTTTGCTTTTAAAAAAACTTGTGTAATATTAACTTCAGTAGACAACTTGGTTATAAAACCTGTCTCATCAGATCAGCCATCACAGCCTGGAGACTTACAATTAGGGAAACTTGCCACAGCCACAACCCCTGGGGCATCAAAAGAGTGTCAAGGTATGTCTTATCCTCGCTACTCAAAGATTGCATATTAATACAATCCAGGAATGATTGTAAATCAGCAGGGGAATATTTCAGCTTGAATGTGTATAACTCATATAGAGGTTGTGGGAGATTAGCTCGTGGGGATCACCTTTTCTCAGAATAAAGGTCAGCGTACAGGCAGTTTCTTTAAAACCTGGCGTATTGCCAGCTTTATTTACGAGTCGTTTGCAATAGTCATACAAAATAAACAAACAGTAAAACAAATCCTTGCCATCCGGCGCTAAACTATACAGTAACCGCTCTCTATACGGTGAGGGGCTGGTCCCTGTCACCCACAAAACACAAGGTGAAGTAAAGCAAACCTTTTTCTTTCAGCCCAAATAACCAGCGCTCCTCTTACTCAGACTCCCTTCTGAGTCTCAGGCCAGAGCCATGCTGTGCTCTCTTCCTGGATCTTTAAAGCCCAGCTGCCTGTGGATTCCAGTGAACCTGAATATCTGGACCGGAACCCAGCCAACTACAGAGGCTGGAAAAACCTGGGCCGGATTCTGGTTCAGTCCCTTACAATGGACCGAATGCGAGGTGAAATATAGCGATTGTCACATATCTCACCTCGCATACCGTCACATATCCTCCCCCTCTGCTCAAGCCCCTGCGGCTGAGCACTTGACCCAGCCATACAGTGCACACGGGAGAGGGCATCAGCATTATCCTGGAGTTTGCCCGGCCTGTGCTCAACCGTGAATTTAAAGGGCTGTAAAGCCAGGAACCACCTTGTCACACGGGCATTTTTCTCCCTGTTGTCACACATCCACTTCAGGGGAGCATGGTCAGTGACCAGCCTGAACGACCATCCCGAGTAGATAATACCTCAGGGAGTCTAAGGCCCATTTAAAGGCGAGACACTCCTTTTCAACAATGGCATAGTTCCTTTCGTGCTTGTTCAGCTTCCGGCTCAGGTATACAACCGGGTGCTCCTCACCATTCCTGACCTGCGACAGTACGGCCCCTAGGCCCACCTCAGAGGCGTCTGTCTGTACGACAAACTCCTTTGTGAAGTCCGGGGTCACCAGCACCGGTAGTGCACAAAGGGCCTGTTTTAATTTTTGAAACGCCTTCTCTGCCTCAGGGTTCCATTGGACCATGACGGACCTCTGCCCTTCGTCAGGTCAGTCAGAGGGACGGCAATGGTGGCAAAGTCAGGTATAAACCGTCGGTAATACCCCGTAATGCCTAGGAAGGCCCAAACTTGTTTCTTGTTTACTGGTTGTGGCCACTTTTGCATTGCCTCAATCTTATTGGTCTGAGGCTTGACAAGTCCCCGGCCAATAACGTAGCCAAGATACTTGGCCTCCTCTAGGCCTATGGCACACTTCTTTGGGTTAGCCGTGAGGCCTGCTTTCCTAAGGGAATCTACCACCGCCTGTACCCGGGGCAGGTGCGATTCACAATCTGGGCTGTGGATGACCACATCGTCCAAATAAGCAGCCGCATACGGGCGATGTGGTCTCAAAGTTTTGTCCATCATTCTTTGGAATGACGCAGGGGCCCCATGCAGACCAAAAGGCATCCGCTTGTACTGAAACGAGCCCTCAGGAGTGGAAAAGGCAGTCTTCTCCTTGGCCGATTCAGATAGCGGTATTTGCCAATAGCCTTTTGTCAGGTCTAGGGTCGTTATATAGCGAGCCTGTCCCAACCTGTCCACAAGTTCGTCGACCCGGGGCATCGGGTATGCATCGAACTTGGATACACTGTTAAGTTTTCGAAAGTCATTACAAAACCTGATAGTGCCATCAGGTTTTGGGACCAGCACTATGGGGCTCGACCACTCACTGTGGGACTCTTCTATCACATCCAACTCCAGCATGTTTTTAATTTCTTTTGCGACTGCCTCACGCCTGGCTTCTGGGATTCTATATGGCTTCACATTTACCCGAACCCCTGGTTCCGTCACTATGTCATGTTGGATCACGTTGGTCAGTCCAGGTAAGGGGGAGAAAAAGTCTCTATTTTTATGCACAAACACCCTAATGTCACTTTGTTGTGCCACGGACAGGGTATCCGTGATGGGAACGTCAGGTGTCACGGGTACCCGGTCGGTTGGAGGCGGGGACATGGCCAGTAAAGTCTCTCGGTCCTTCCAGGGTTTTAAGAGATTCACATGGTAAATTTGGTGTGGTTTCCTCTTCCCTGGCTGGTAGACTTTGTAGTTTACCTCCCCCACCCTTTCGACAACCTCGAAGGGACCCTGCCATTTGGCAAAAAACGTACTTTCCACCATGGGGACCAATACCAACACTCTGTCCCCAGGGCTGAAAGTACGGACCCTGGCACTTCGGTCATAGACCCTCCTTTGGGCCTCCTGGGCCCGCTCCATATGTTCTTGCACCAGGGGTAGGACAGCTGCGATTCGATCCTGCATCAAGGAGACATGCTCTATGATGCTTTTATATGGGGTTGCCTCACCTTCCCATGTTTCCTTAGCAACATCTAGCAGCCCCCTGGGATGCCTACCATACAAGAGTTCAAAGGGGGAATAGCCTGTGGACGCCTTCGGAACCTCACGTATTGCAAACATGAGATATGGCAGCAAAAAATCCCAGTTTCTTCCATCTTTGTCAACCACCTTTTTCAGCATACTTTTCAAAGTTTTATTAAATCTTTCGACCAGACCATCCGTTTGGGGGTGGTAGACAGAGGTACGGAGATGGGAGATTTTGTATAACTTACAAAGCTCCTTGGTAACCTTGGACATAAAGGGGGTGCCCTGATCAGTTAAGATCTCTTTTGGGATCCCGACTCGGCTAAAGACATGGACCAATTCCTTGGCGATAGCCCTAGCGGAGGTGTTGCGCAAGGGTATGGCCTCAGGATAGCGAGTCGCATAGTCCAGGATCACCAGTATATGTTGGTAACCGCGGGCAGATTTCACAACCGGCCCCACCAGGTCCATGCCAATCCTCTCAAAGGGGACCTCGATTATTGGCAGAGGAACAAGGGGGCTGTGAAAATGGGGTGACGGTGCCGACATTTGGCACTCGGGGCACGATTCGCAGTACTCCTTGACATCTGCATGCAACCCGGGCCAGAAAAATCTCTGGGCGATTCTCTCCTTGGCTTTTTCAACACCGAGATGTCCCCCCATTACATGACCATGGGCCAGGTCTAGCACCATCCTGCGGAAGGGTTTGGGAACTAGCAGCTGTTCTACCTCGTCCTCTCCATGTTTTATCACACGATATAATAGATTGTTTTTAATTGCCATGTAGGGAAAAGACACCACCAAATTAGGATCCACCGGTTCCCCATCCAACATCTTAACGTTTTCCCTGGCTCTCATGAGGGTGACCTCTCGTAGCTGCTCGGTACAGAAATCCTCTCTCCTGACCACTAAATCGGGTACCACATTTTGGCTACTCTCAATATCAGGGTCAGAGGGGTTCTCCTGTTCGTTACCCTCAGGCTGGGAGCTAGCTTCCAGGTCCTCCGGCTCCCCAGCCATGACAGGGAAAGGAAGAGGGTCTCCAGCTTCCTCGATCCCACCAACAGCATCCCCTTCCCTTTTGCAAAAAGGGTCTGATGAGAGTTCCCGTGCTTCCCCAGCAGGGGGAGCTCTATCTACTAGCCTCCCTTTGCTCTCCCATAAATTCCAGAAATGGGGAAAATCTCTTCCCACTAAAGCCTTGTGAAGCAGTGAAGGTACCACCCCCACTGAATGTGTTATATTGCCCCTGGGGGTCTCAACCTCAACCACCACTGTCTGGTAGCCTCGAGTGTCCCCATGGATGCAAATTACCCCAATAGTACTGGGGTGTAGTTTTGTGGGGTTCACACAATCACTCTTGACTAGGGTCACCACACTACCAGAGTCTAGCAGGGCTGTCAGTGGCTTTCCATCCACCAAAATAACACACATTTGTTTTTCAATGCGACTCTGACATGATGCAGTACATGCGACCTGTGCAAACAAAGAAAGGCATCTTTTCATATAAGCATAATCGCATTGCATAGGTTCATCATTTAAAGGACAGTTCTCAGCAATATGCCCTAATGCATGGCAATGAAAACATCTTATATGCTCAATCCCCAGTCCTCTCAACGGTTCCAAAGACCTCCCTGGCTTCTTTGGCCAGTCTCCAGGTCTAGGAAGCACAGTCTCATGAGTTGGAACAACAGTCTTATCAAATCTCCCCAAGCTCTTGGACCCCGCTACAGTCTTACCCGAACCGCCGAGAGATCTTGCACCCCTAGACACACCGAAGTGGGGCGTAGATGGATTCACCAAGTCTTCAGTAGCTCTGTACCTCTCCACTAGGTCGACCAGTTGGGCTGCAGTTTTGGGGTCACCCTGTCCGACCCACTTCCTCAGAGCAGCAGGAAGCGCACGCAGATACCGGTCCATTACCACACGCTCTGCGGGCCTGTCAAGGTCTCTGTCTGCAACCACTTCTTGGTGAGGTGGACCAGGTCAAACATTTGCGAACGGGGTGGCTTGTTGCTGGAGAATGACCACTGATGCACCCGCTGGGCCCGGATTGCCATGGTGACACCCAAGCGTGCGAGTACCTCTGTCTTTAGAGTCTTATAGTCCTGGGCCTTATCGGGTTCCAGGTCAAAATAGGCCTTTTGGGGTTCTCCTGTTAAAAATGGGGACAACAGACCCTCCCACTGTTCTTTTGGCCATCCTTCGTGGACAGCAACTCTCTCAAAAGTCGCCAGGTATGCCTCGATATCATCAGCAGATGTCATTTTCTGTAAGTGGTAGGATGCACGTATCATCTTGGCTTCCACTGGCACATGAGGTGTGGACCCCTTTTTCAGTTCCATCAGAGCTTCTGCAAACTGACGGTTCATCTCCTGCTGGGCCGCCTGTTGTGCTGCAGCGTCCTCTGCGACTTGGCGGTTCATCTCCTGCTGGGCCGCCTGTTGTGCTGCAGCGGCCTCTGTGACTTGGCGGTTCATCGCCTGCTGGGCCTCACGTTGTGCTGCAGCGGCCTCTGCGACTTGGCGGTTGGTTTCCCGCTGAGCTGCATTGGCCTGTAGCAGGGCCTTTAACATTTCCTCCATTTTCAGAAAGTGCCCACATTCTCCACCACGTGTGGGAGATTAGCTTGTGGGGATCACCTTTTCTCAGAATGAAGGTCAGCGTAAGGCAGTTTCTTTAAAACCTGGCGTTGGAATCCGAAATGGCCCACCCGCACTCTCTGGTGGCCCTTCTACACTGCAGATGGAAAACTGTCCCCCCCTCTCTTCAACACAATCTCCTGCTCAGGGATACAGCTATAGCGTGGAGAGAAATCAGAAAAACACTCAAGCTATCACCCTTCATCTCTCCGCATCTGCCAATCCAAGGCAATCCTAATTTCATCCCTGGTCTCCATTATAAAGCCTTTTCGGTCTGGCGGAATCAAGGACTGTCAAACTTCTCCTCATTGTGCGATGGCACCACTGGAAAACCACTTCCCTTCTCCTCAATATCCTTGGCATTTTCTCTCCCCCCATCTCACGTATTTCATTACAACCAATGTATTAGCTTCCTATCTAACACTTGTAAAGACACTCTCCGGAGATTCGAAAACAGCTTTGCTGAACGTCTATTACACAGTGGACGTTATAAAATCTCGGACATCTACAAACCTCTCCTGCAAGAATCTTCCCCGTCCTTATCCACCTCCTCTATTGCTAACTGGGCTAGGGATTTCCCAGATCCGGACATAACCGAAAAAATCCTATCTGGTTTGCGAAAGACCCTTCGACTGACACCCAACGAAATCTGGAGAGAAACTCAACTCAAGATAGCACATCGGGCTTACATCCCATTTCTCTCTCCCAACTCCAATAAAGATGGCGCCTCCTGTCCTTTATGCAAGGTACCCAGACCCTCTCTCTCCCACCGCTTCTGGTCCTGCTCCTTCATCTCCTCATTCTGGGATCAAGTCCTTTCTTATATATTCAAAACCACTTTGTTGAAAATCCCCAAAGACCCTTTGCTTCTCATATTTGGACATTGGGACCCTCTGTTGCTGCCCTGGTCTATGTCTCCGGCTGCCTCGAACCCCTCTGGGACTACCAAATGCCCCTCCTCTAAAGACTGGATCCTGCTCTGTTTGCTTGTTGCCAGGAGACTCATTCTCAGGCACTGGATCTCTCCCCAAGGCCCTTCTCTCACCCAACTCGAAAAGGACTGCCTCCACCTCTTTTATAAAGAAAGACTTCTTACGGACTTCAAAGAACCCAGATCTAGAGCCCACTTCTACTACAGATGGGAATCCTTCATCACCACAACCCTCTCGACAGCCGATCAAGCGGCTCTGGAACTACTTTCCTTCTCATACGTTGAACCTATCCCTAAGGGGCTGTAATTCTTGATGACTTTGCACAGTCTTTACATACCGGAGGGCCCTCCGGGGCTGTTTCTTCTCAGGACCATACATGTTTTGGAATGAACAGCACGCTAACGTCTATGGAGCTCCCTCCCCCTCCCCCCCCTTTCTACTTACTAGTTTTTTGTTATGTTCTTTCCCCTATTCCTGATTCCCAACATAGGGGTGCGTAGACAGACCCATCCAGTATTCTTACCTTCTGGTTGTTTTGCATTATAGGTATTTATCTAGGATGACTTTTTGTACCCTCACTAGGTGAGACTTTTGTATGTCCAGCACCTTCTTTTCATACTTTCATACTTTCATACTTCCATATCTTCATATCTTCATATCTTCATATCTCCGTAACTTTACAACTTCATAACCCCATAAGATTAGTCCTCAAGCGAGCTAGTGTTTAGTGCCACCTCTTGATTATGCCCTACATGTTGTACCCAGCTAGCTGCTTCGTTATTCCTTTGTACCATTCTTTTAAACCTGACGGACTGCCCTATGTACTTTTTTTTTTTTTTTTTTTTTTTTTTGAACTTTTTGAACTTTTGTACCATTGTACTTATCTTTTCACCTGTACAAGTGTCTTTTATTACTCCAATAAAAATTTGTTAAAAAAAAAAAAAAACTGGCGTATTGCCAGCTTTATTTACGAGTGGTTTGCAATAGTCATACAAAATAAACAAACAGTAAAACAAATCCTTGCCGTCCGGCGCTAAACTATACAGTAACCGCTCTCTATACGGTGAGGGGCTGGTCCCCGTCACCCACAAAACACAAGGTGAAGTAAAGCAAACCTTTTTCTTTCAGCCCAAATAACCAGCGCTCCTCTTACTCAGACTCCCTTCTGAGTCTCAGGCCAGAGCCATGCTGTGCTCTCTTCCTGGATCTTTAAAGCCCAGCTGCCTGTGGATTCCAGTGAACCTGAATATCTGGACCGGAACCCAGCCAACTACAGAGGCTGGAAAAACCTGAGCCGGATTCTGGTTCAGTCCCTTACAATGGACCGAATGCAAGGTGAAATATAGCGATTGTCACATATCTCACCTCGCATACCGTCACAAGGTATACACATCCAAACTGAAATATGGCCCTGCTGCTTTACAATAATTCCTGGATCGTATTAATATGCAATCTTTTTCAATGATGTTTCTTGAAATTTTGAAAAAAAATTGAAAAGATACAGAAAGAAAGTAAAGAACTATAAAGGAATAATTCCAGTGGGTTCGCGTCACAAGTAGATACAGCCTTAAAGGATTTGATGATAAGTCCTCACTCATATACACACTCTGACCATCATCAATTGTGTTCCTGTTCTATAGACTATTATACCACTGTGTTCCATATAATCAGATGGGAAATTACATGTACTGTAATAACCACTTGCCATCCGCCCCATAGCAGATTTAATGCTACAGGGTGGCTCCCCTGTGCAGAATCACCTATATACAGTATACGTGATTCTGCACATTCCCCTAATGGGCGCGTGTGCGCAGGCCGCCGCCGGCCCGCTTCTGCTGTGATTGATCACAACAGAAGCCGATCTGCCGGTGCCGTGCACTAGATATCCACTGGTACCTGCTGATTGTGTGTAAAACACACAGGACAGAGATCTGCCTATGTAAACAAGGCAGATCTTCATTCTGACAGGGGGGAAGGGATAGGATTTTGTGTCCCTGCAAAGAAAAAAACATCACTTTCCTGAGTAAAAGCAGCACACATAGTACAGTAAAACACTGGCTAGGCACACAGTTAACCCTTTGATCGCCCTAGATGTTTAACCCCTTTCCATCCAGTGTCAGTAGTACAGTGACAGGGCATATTTTTAGCAGCGATCACTTTATTAGTGTCAGTGCTGGTGCAAGAATTTTTGACACCCTAGGTGAAACCTCATTTTGCCGCCCCCTTGGCTCCACCCCTGACTCCATCCCCTTTGCCCTGCCCATGTATACCCCACCTTTTTAATGATGCGCCCATCAAATGCAGCTCACCAATGGCCATCAAATACAGCCTCACTAGCGCCCATCAAATGCAACCTCACCAGCGCCCATCAAATGCAGCCTCACCAGCGCCCATAAATGCAGCATACCAGTGCCCATCAATGAATGTTTGCTTGCTTCCATTCATTCGGGAGTCGGGATACAGAAACAGTCCTCCGCCGCCGCTGCACTAATGAAACTATGTCCAAATGGAGTGGCGGCAAGCTGCTGATGCTGAGACTTAGTTGCTTGCTGCAGAGAGAAGAGAGTAGGA